>CM058157.1:0-2500 GCA_030254885.1 Vitis rotundifolia
AAAACCCTAAACCCTAAACCCTAAACCCTAAACCCTAAACCCTAAACCCTAAACCCTAAACCCTAAACCCTAAACCCTAAACCCTAAACCCTAAACCCTAAACCCTAAACCCTAAACCCTAAACCCTAAACCCTAAACCCTAAACCCTAAACCCTAAACCCTAAACCCTAAACCCTAAACCCTAAACCCTAAACCCTAAACCCTAAACCCTAAACCCTAAACCCTAAACCCTAAACCCTAAACCCTAAACCCTAAACCCTAAACCCTAAACCCTAAACCCTAAACCCTAAACCCTAAACCCTAAACCCTAAACCCTAAACCCTAAACCCTAAACCCTAAACCCTAAACCCTAAACCCTAAACCCTAAACCCTAAACCCTAAACCCTAAACCCTAAACCCTAAACCCTAAACCCTAAACCCTAAACCCTAAACCCTAAACCCTAAACCCTAAACCCTAAACCCTAAACCCTAAACCCTAAACCCTAAACCCTAAACCCTAAACCCTAAACCCTAAACCCTAAACCCTAAACCCTAAACCCTAAACCCTAAACCCTAAACCCTAAACCCTAAACCCTAAACCCTAAACCCTAAACCCTAAACCCTAAACCCTAAACCCTAAACCCTAAACCCTAAACCCTAAACCCTAAACCCTAAACCCTAAACCCTAAACCCTAAACCCTAAACCCTAAACCCTAAACCCTAAACCCTAAACCCTAAACCCTAAACCCTAAACCCTAAACCCTAAACCCTAAACCCTAAACCCTAAACCCTAAACCCTAAACCCTAAACCCTAAACCCTAAACCCTAAACCCTAAACCCTAAACCCTAAACCCTAAACCCTAAACCCTAAACCCTAAACCCTAAACCCTAAACCCTAAACCCTAAACCCTAAACCCTAAACCCTAAACCCTAAACCCTAAACCCTAAACCCTAAACCCTAAACCCTAAACCCTAAACCCTAAACCCTAAACCCTAAACCCTAAACCCTAAACCCTAAACCCTAAACCCTAAACCCTAAACCCTAAACCCTAAACCCTAAACCCTAAACCCTAAACCCTAAACCCTAAACCCTAAACCCTAAACCCTAAACCCTAAACCCTAAACCCTAAACCCTAAACCCTAAACCCTAAACCCTAAACCCTAAACCCTAAACCCTAAACCCTAAACCCTAAACCCTAAACCCTAAACCCTAAACCCTAAACCCTAAACCCTAAACCCTAAACCCTAAACCCTAAACCCTAAACCCTAAACCCTAAACCCTAAACCCTAAACCCTAAACCCTAAACCCTAAACCCTAAACCCTAAACCCTAAACCCTAAACCCTAAACCCTAAACCCTAAACCCTAAACCCTAAACCCTAAACCCTAAACCCTAAACCCTAAACCCTAAACCCTAAACCCTAAACCCTAAACCCTAAACCCTAAACCCTAAACCCTAAACCCTAAACCCTAAACCCTAAACCCTAAACCCTAAACCCTAAACCCTAAACCCTAAACCCTAAACCCTAAACCCTAAACCCTAAACCCTAAACCCTAAACCCTAAACCCTAAACCCTAAACCCTAAACCCTAAACCCTAAACCCTAAACCCTAAACCCTAAACCCTAAACCCTAAACCCTAAACCCTAAACCCTAAACCCTAAACCCTAAACCCTAAACCCTAAACCCTAAACCCTAAACCCTAAACCCTAAACCCTAAACCCTAAACCCTAAACCCTAAACCCTAAACCCTAAACCCTAAACCCTAAACCCTAAACCCTAAACCCTAAACCCTAAACCCTAAACCCTAAACCCTAAACCCTAAACCCTAAACCCTAAACCCTAAACCCTAAACCCTAAACCCTAAACCCTAAACCCTAAACCCTAAACCCTAAACCCTAAACCCTAAACCCTAAACCCTAAACCCTAAACCCTAAACCCTAAACCCTAAACCCTAAACCCTAAACCCTAAACCCTAAACCCTAAACCCTAAACCCTAAACCCTAAACCCTAAACCCTAAACCCTAAACCCTAAACCCTAAACCCTAAACCCTAAACCCTAAACCCTAAACCCTAAACCCTAAACCCTAAACCCTAAACCCTAAACCCTAAACCCTAAACCCTAAACCCTAAACCCTAAACCCTAAACCCTAAACCCTAAACCCTAAACCCTAAACCCTAAACCCTAAACCCTAAACCCTAAACCCTAAACCCTAAACCCTAAACCCTAAACCCTAAACCCTAAACCCTAAACCCTAAACCCTAAACCCTAAACCCTAAACCCTAAACCCTAAACCCTAAACCCTAAACCCTAAACCCTAAACCCTAAACCCTAAACCCTAAACCCTAAACCCTAAACCCTAAACCCTAAACCCTAAACCCTAAACCCTAAACCCTAAACCCTAAACCCTAAACCCTAAACCCTAAACCCTAAACCCTAAACCCTAAACCCTAAACCCTAAACCCTAAACCCTAAACCCTAAACCCTAAACCCTAAACCCTAAACCCTAAACCCTAAACCCT
>CM058157.1:12500-332500 GCA_030254885.1 Vitis rotundifolia
CCATAAACACCACCCTTTTAGGGATTGCTCGCAGCAGAAGAAGCCCCATCTCTATTTACACAAAAGCATTCGATCATTCCTTCTCTCTACGTTGCATTTTCTTTTATCTCTAAGTTCCAGGTACTATTCCAATCTCTATTCCCAATTCAATCATTTGACTTCTTGATTTGATACAATCGTTTGAATGCGAAGAAAATAATGAGAATATGATGGAAAATTTTAATTGTAAATTTTTCACCCTCTAGGGTTAAGAATACTGAAAAATTGTTGGGAATGCTATTGCTGGAAATTTTGAATTCTAGGGTTTCTCTTTAAACAGCCGTGGAACTATTGACAGTTTGGATAATAACTCAGACTGATATTTTTGTTAGATTATCGATCTTTACTATTTGGGAATGTTTCTTGTATAAAAATTTGATTTAGTTTAGATAAGGAAAAATATGAAAATAGTAATTAAGATTTTGAATGATAAAATTTTGACGAATGATAGATTCAAGAATACAGAAAATTTTGCTTTACTTAAAATTCACCTTGAGGGCTTTTTCTCTTTTCCATTTTTCTTTTTTTCTTTTTTCTTTTTTTTTTTTTAAGCAAAAGATGAAAAATAGCGTAGGAATGAAAATGTTGTTTTCTTTGATTACTCTATTTTCTTGGAAACCAAACAGAGGGCTAGGGTTTTTTCTTGGACTGCTTTTAACCTTTTATTGTTGAAATTTTGATTTCTAGGATTCCATTCTTGACTACATGGAAAATGCCATATGATTATTGGTTTACCAATTTCCTCTTGATGTGAAAGCCTTTTTTAATTATAGGATAACCATGGAGAATTCCTCACCTGGATGAGACAGTATTAGAACAAATTGACTGATTCTGGAAAGGAGTCTAAGTAAGAGAGGAATTTGCAGAAGGTGTCATCTGGAATGACAAATACAATTGGTTCAATAAATCACAATAATCAATAAAGGCAATTGATTTGGAGATCCATTATTTGTAAAGTGGAATATGTTGCAAATGCAATCCTTCTTCACAATTTCTTATGCTTTTAGCTTATAAAAAAAGGAAAATTCTTAGGCAGTTTTTACGATTAATCTCATGTGAGTGTATATTAATGTTAATAGAAAAAGGGGGAAATGTCAAATGAAAAAAAAATGAAAAATCAGTAGAGTATAAAGAATAAGGGAGAAGAAATGAGAGTGCAAGAACTGAGAAGAAAGAATGGAGAAGAGAATGAAGAGAGTAGAACCAAGGAGCATTTGTGGAGATCTCGCAGGAGCAAAGTGAAGATGCTGAAGCCAACTATGCCAGAGTGAACTGCTGCTGATGGTTTAGAAGTCTGAGATGCTGCAGTCAGAGTTAGTGTTAGGTTTCTTTTTCCTTTCCTTTGTTTTTACTCTCCATGGGCTGTTTTTGGTTAAAAGACTTTTTTTTTAAAAAAAAAAAATTATTTATTTATTGAATGCTTAAATGTGTTTTGGAACGCTCCAGGGTCAGCCTTGAAGCATGCCTGACTAATAAAATTAGAATTGCATTACTGCTTGATCATGATATCAGTGTGAAGGTAGAAAATACCTAAGGGATGAATTACCACTCTATGATTAGCAAATGATGCTAAATCATATTATATTGATTAAAATCTGATACTTTTATTATTTCAGGAAAAATCCAGAATGTGCTTTACAAATTGATGAACAGACAAGAGCATTGAACCATTCAATAGGTATAGTTTCACTTTGTGCCAAATTTATCAGCTCAACTTATTATTTTAGTATGTCGCAATTCTCCAAAACGAGAATGGTGATTTAATTTTTTGTATTGTTCCTTCATTTGCTTTGCCTTTTGATGGACTTTTCACAGGTTGGTGAAGCTTGCAACTAGGGCATTTTATGACGATATAACAACCAAGGGAGACAACCAACCTAATACTGGGAGGAGCGATAACCGGGGCATTGCTGTAGTTGTGCTTAATGCTCTCACAAGGTTTTAATATTTTACTACTTTGATTTCTTCATTTTGTTAGTGGGACATGGAGCCAGAATGGGATATAATATTCTGTTCTATGTTTGGTTCGCTACCAGGGTAGATATGGGATTCGGATAACAAGTTCTATGTTTTGTTGAGGACCAGGGTGGATATGGGATTGGGATCTGTTATCCCACTAATAAAAACATGAATGTTTGACATATGGTTTAGAGTTTGGAAGCTGCAAGCAGAAAGTAATAATAAAAGAAGTTTAAATGTGGTAAATGATGAGTGAGCTGGACAGTTTTGTGGGGAATTAAATAATGATGACCTGTGTTTATTGCTAATGTGAGCTACATAACGAATTATGAATCATGTCTTTGTTTCTCATAGCCATCCTGATTAAAATATTGTTGATCAAAATATTATTGAAGAGCCCCCTTTCTTTGATGGGTAAATTTTATTTATTTCTTTGTTTACTGTTACATGGAATCAAACCTGAAACCTCCATTATGCCTACCCAAACCCCTTGCCAATTGAGTGAGTCAAATATGTAATATCCTGGTTGTAAATCAGTATGTCTGATAAAAAAAATGGCTGTAAATCAGTATGTCAGATGATTACTAGTTAGGATGTGATATGACAAGAATTTTCAGAATCCAAACACCATGTGATTCAATATGATGCTTTTTTCACTATGCCTTTAATTAATTTTGTTGATTGGTTGGGTTTTTCTTGAGGAAGGGAGTGGTTTTTTGTTTTCCCTCACTCTTTTTTGTTTTTCTGCCCCTTAACACCTGTTCTATACATCCTGTGTACTCTTGTGCATTAGTTCGTTTGGCGCTTCTAATATGTTCTTTTGTTTGCATATAAAAAAAAAATGATGTTTTTTCCACTTGCTTGGCCTTGTGCATGCTTGAGTGGCAGAATTGGCTCTTTTACAGGTTATGGTCTGTTATGATTTTTGTTTTCTTCTATCCTAGACGACAATGGGCTAGAGAAGAAGATCTGGCAAAGGAATTAAAGCTTCACTCTTAGCAGCTTCATCAGACTTTGCAATTTTTTGAAGAAGAAAAATTAGTTACTCGGGGAGAGGTAAGGACTTTTGTAGTTTTTATGTTTCACTCATGTACTTGTTAGTTAATGCTTCTACTTTTGCATATTTATCTTGTGTACCTTTTGCTCTCTTACTTTATTTTCGCCAAAACTTACCATCAGGGTTTCCTAAAAATATAGGTGGATAGACAAAATGATTGGTGGGTGAAAATTATTCAAAATTCATGAAAATACTTAAAAAAAGATATCAAAAAAATGATAAAATAAGTAAGAGTATATATGTTAAAGTTATTTTATAGTGTAATTGACATAAATATAATTAAAGATAATATTTATCAATTTTTTTTAAATAGCTTAAATTCATTTAATATATTTGTATTTATTTATTTTGAAAATTAAAACCTACTTTTATTGAAACATAATTCCTTAAACACATCTTAGCAAAATTTCGTGCGAAAAATTAAATTTGCTACTAGAACTAAGGATCACAATAGCATAATAGATTAAAGGATTTTCACCGTCACTTTTGATGCACTCAATAATTTTCATTTTATCAAATTATAGAGCTTAATAATCTTGATGGGGAAGAAATTTAATACAAATGTGTATATATTCCTGAAAATTATCATAACAAATTTTGACGCAAAAAAAAATTAATTTGTTACTACAATTGAGCAAGACTATACTACTATATATTAAAGAATTTTAACGAATTTTAGTGGGAAAAAAACTAGTTTGTCGCCACAACTAGGCAAGATTATACTATAATATATTAAAGAATTTTAGTGATCACTTTTTATATAACCAAATAATAATATTGGTTCCTACAACTGATAAGCTGCTCAAATATGGATGGCAATGAAATTTTTTACTTATGTGGTCATATTCCATAAACACATCAGAACAAAATTTTGTGTGAAAAAAATTAAATTTGCTATTGGAACTGAGTAAAGCAATAACATAATATATTAAAGGGTTTTAATCGTGAGTTTTGATATACTTAAACAATAATTTTGGTTTTATTGATTTATAAGGTTTAATAATCTTGATAGGGAAGAAATTTATTACAGATGTGATCATATTCCTGAAAAATATCATAACAAATTTTGGTGTGGAAAAAATTAGTTTGCTAATATAACTAAGCAAGACAATACTACAGTATATTAAAGAATTTTAATAATTAATTTTGATATAACCAAATAATAATATTGATTCCTACAAATGATAGGCTTTGCAAATCTAGATGGAGGAGAAATTCTATATTGGTATAGTCATATTCCTTAAAAACATCATAACAAAATTTCATGTGAAAAAATAAGTTTGTTATTAAAACCGAGTATGACAATAGCATAATATATTAAAGGATTTTCACTGTTACTTTTGATATACTCATATAATAATTTTGGTTTTATCAAATTATAGGGTTTAATAATATTGATGGGGAAGAAATTTATACAAATGTGGCTATATTCTTGAAAATTATCATAATGAATTTTTGTGCGAAAAAAAACTAGTTTGCTACCATAATTGAGCAAGACTATACTCTAGTATATTAAAGAATTTTATGGATCAATTTTGATATAACCAATCAATAAATTTGATTCCTACAACTGATAGGCTTCCCAAATTTGGATGGTGGAGAATTCTATACTGATGTGCATAGTTGTGAAAGGCACGCCTAAGGCTTTAGGTGGCTCAACGCCACCCTCCGACGCCTTGTCTGACTGCAGGCAACACCCCTTCACAAAGGCGCGCAAGACATTCACCTCCAACCAGGTGCGACAACCTATAGGTGCGCTTTCATCCTCTTTCTCCTTCATCTTTTTTTTCTTCTTCTTCTTGATGTCGTCTTCTTCTTCAGCAATGAGTTGTAGAGGGCAAAAACGAAGTTTTTTTTTTTTTTTTTTAATCTATTGAGACCAAAGCGACGTCATTTGATTTGTTATTTTAAAAGAACAGGGTCCAAAACAACGTTGTTTTGGATCTTTATTTTAAAAAGTAAAATAAAAAATAAAAAAAAATCGAAACAACGTTGCTTTGGTCCTTATTCTTTTATAAGAAATAGGCCAAAACAACATCGTTTTGGCCCTTTTTATTTTAAAACAAACAAGCCAATTTTGGAGCTTGTTCTTTTTAAAAAAAAAACACATTGTTTTGGCCCTTTTTATTTTAAAACAAACAAGCCAAAACGACATCGTTTTGAAGCATGTTCTTTTAAAATAAAAAAACACGCCAAAACAAGGTCATTTTGGATCTATTTTTTATTTCATCCCCTAATCTTCTTCTTTTGAAATTGACAAAACCCCAAAAAAAAGCCCTAGCCTCTATTGTGCCTGTGAATGAGAGAAGAGGAGGGAAAATAGACATATATCTCCAGACCTTTGGTATTTTTCTCTTTTATTCACTTCTCTTCTTTTTTTTGCATTGTTTTTCATTCTTGTCTCATGACTCTCATTGCCATTTAAATAAATAAATAAATATTGTATTTTAACATGAAAATTTTGTTAAATAAAAATAAACAAATAAAAAACACTCTCATGTGCATTTTTTTTTGTTAATATAATAGATCATATTTATATATATTTTTTTATTTTCTTAATTTTATTATAATTATTTTATTGTAGCATAGATAATTTATTTGCAATGATGGATAATGAGAGTGAAACTCAAGTAGACTCAAGTAGATTGAAGTTTTGGATGATATTTGATGATTTATGTGTTGAGGACAAATAAATAATTATTAAATTTAATTATATTATATAAAAATATATATGTAAAATATGGTGCGCCTCACTTCACTAAAGCTCGCACCTTAAGTGCGCCTTGTACCTTAGGCTCCAAGAGTGCTTTGCGACTTGGTGTGCCTTGAGCCTTTTAAAATTGTGCTGATGTGGTCATATTCCTTCACCACATCAAAACAAAATTTCGTTTGAAAAACAAATCAATTTGATACTAGAATTGAGTTAGACTATAAGATATAATGTATTAATGGATGTACACCATCAATTTTGATATACTCAAATGATAATTTTGGTCTTATCAAATTATAGGGTTTAAGAATCTTGATGGGGTAGAAATTTGTTACAAATGTGGTCATATTCCTAAAAATTAGCATAATGAATTTTTGTGCGAAAAAAACTAGTTTGCCACCGCAACTAAGCAAGACTATACTATAATATATTAAAGAATTTTAATGATCACTTTTGATATAACCAAATAATAACATCAATTCCTATGATTGATAGGCTTCCCAAATCTGGATGACGGTGAAATTTTGTACTAATGTGGTCATATTCCATAAACACATCATAACAAAATTTCGTACCTAAAAAAAAAAAAAGTTTGCTATCGGAACTGAGCAAGACAATAGTATAATATATTAAAGGATTTTAACCGTCACTTTTGATATATTCAAACAATAATTTTGGTTTTATCGAATTATAAGGTTTAATAATCTTGATAAGAAAGAAATTTAATACAGATGTGACCATATTCCTAAAAAGTATCATAACGAATTTTGGTGTGGAAAAAAAATAGTTTGCTACCACAATAGAGCAAGACTATACTATAGTATATTAAAGAATTTTAATGATGAATTTTGATATAACCAAATAATAATATTGGTTCCTACGAATGATAGGTTCGCAAATCTAGATGTCGGAGAAATTCTATACTGATATGGCCATATTCCTTAAACACATCATAACAAAATTTCGTGCGAAAAAAAAAAAAAAAAAAAAGTTTGCTACCATAACCGAGTATGACAATAGCATAATATATTAGAGGATTTTCACCATCACTTTCGATATACTTAAACAATAATTTTGGTTTTATCGAATTATAGAGTTTAATAATATTGGTAGGAAGAAATTTAATATAAATGTGGTTATATTCCTAAAAATTATCATAATGAATTTTTATGCAAAAAATTACTAGTTTGCTACTAGAACTAAACAAGACTATAGTATATTAAAGAATTTTAGTGATCCATTTTGATATAACCAACCAATAATTTTGATTTCTACTACTGATAGTCTTTCCAAATCTGGATGATGGAAAAATTCTATACTAATATGGTAATATTCCTTCACCAAATCAAAACTAAATTTTGTTTTTAAAAAAATAAAATAAAAATTGCTACTTGAGTTAGACTATAGGATGATATATTAATGGATGTTCACTATCACTTTTAAAATACTCAAACAATTATTTGGGTCTTATCAAATTATAAGGTTTGGGAATCTTGATGGGGTAGAAATTTGTTGCAAATGTGGTCATATTCCTAAAAATTGTCATAACAAATTTTAGTGCAAAAAGATTAGTTTGTGAGTGCAACTATGCAAGAATACACTACAGTATATTAAAGAAATTTAATGATCACTTTTGATATAACTAAATAATAATATTGATTCCTACAAATGATAGGCTTCCCAAATTTGGATGGTGAAGAAATTTTGTACCGATGTGGTCATATTCCATAAACACATTATAACAAAATTTCATGCGAAAAATAATAAGTTTGCTAGTAGAACTGATCCATACAATAGCATAATATATTAAACAAGTTTACCATCACTTTTAATGCACTCACACAATAATTTTGGTTTTATTGAATTATAGAGTTTAATAATCTTGATGGGAAAGATATTAATACAGATGTGGCTATATTCATGAAAATTATCATAACAAATTTTGGGGTGAAAAAAACTAGTTTGCCACAACAATTGAGCTCGACTATTATATAATATATTAAAAAAATTTAATGATCAATTTTGATATAACCAAATAATAAATTTGATTCCTCCAAATGAAAGTTTCCCAAATCAGGATGATAGAGAAATTTTGTTCTAATATGATCATATACCTTAAAAACATCATAAAAATATTTCATGCAAAAAAATAAAATAAAATAAAATAAATTTATAACTGGAACTAAGCAAGACAATAGTATAATATATTAAAGGATTTTAATTGTCACATTTGATATACTCAAACAATAATTTTAATTTTCTCGCATTATAGGGTTTAAGACTCTTAATGGGCAAGAAATTTAATATAGGTGTCCACATATTCATGAAAATTATCATAATTAATTTTAATGCGAAAAAAACTAATTTGCCAACATAACTAAGTAAGACTATACTATAGCATATTAAAGAATATTAATGATCACTTTTGATATAGCCAAATAATAATATTGGTTCCCATGAATGATAGGCTTCTCAAATCTGGGTAACGTTGAAATTATGTACTGATGTGATCATATTCCATAAACACAACATAACAAAATTTTATGAGAAAAAAATAAGTTTGCTATCAAAACTCAACAGGACAATAACATAATATATTAAAGGATTTTAACCATCACTTTTGATATACTCACACAATACTTTTTGTTTTATCGAATTATATGGTTTAATAATCTTGATGAGGAACGTTCATCAAAAAAAAATAATAATAATAATCTTGATGAGGAAGAAATTTAATATAGATGTGGTCATATTCCTGAAAATTATTGTAACAAAGTTTGGTGTGAAAAAACCTAGTGTACTACCACAACTAACCAAGACTATACTACAATATATTAAAAAAAATTAATGAAAAAATTTGATCTAACCAAATGATAATATTGGTTCCTACGAATGATAGGTTTTGCAAATCTGGATGGCGGAGAAATTCTATACTAATTTGGTCATATGCCTTAAACACATCTTAACAAATTTTTGTGCAAAAAAAATCAGTTTGCTACCAAAATTGAGCTAGACTATGGGATAATATATTAAAGGATTGTAACCATCTCTTTTGATATATTGAAACAATAATTTTGGTTTTATCAAATTATAGGGTTTAATAATATTGATCGGGAAGAAATTTAATACAGATGTGGCTATATTCCTGAAAATTATCATAATGAATTTTGGTGCGAAAAAAACTAGTTAGCTACCATGATTGAGCAAAGACTATACTATAGTATATTAAAGAATTTTAGTGATCAATTTTGATATACTAACCAATAATTTTGATTACTACGACGGGGAAGAAATTTAATATAAATGTGGTCATATTCCTAAAAATTATCATAACGGAGTTTGATGTGAAAAAAGCTAATTTGCTACCACAACTAAGCAAGACTATACTATAGAATATTAAAAAAAAATAATAATCAATTTTAATATAACCAAACAATAATTTTGATTCCAACTAAAGATAGGGTTCCTAAATCTGGATGACCGAGAAATTCTATACTGATGTGGTCATATCTCTTAAACGCATCTTAACAGAATTTTGTGAAAAAAAAAAAAATCAATTTGCTACCAAAATTAAGCTAGACTATGGGATAATATATTAAAGGATTGTAACCATCACTTTTGGTATACTAAAACAATAATTTTGGTTTTATTGAATTATAGGGTTTAATAATATTGATGGGGAATAAATTTAATACACATGTAGTCATATTTCTAAAAATTATCATAATAAATTTTGGTGCGCAAAAAACTAGTTCACTACCGCAATTGAGCAAGACTATACTACGGTATATTAGAGAATTTTAACAATGAATTTTTATATAACCAACTAATAATATTGGTTCCTACAAATGATTAGCTTCCCAAATCTAGATGGTGGAGAAATTATATATTGATGTGGTCACATTCCTTAAACACATCAAAACAAAATTTTGCTTAAAAATAATAATAATAATAATAATCAATTTGTTACCAAATTGAGTTAGGCTATATATTAATGGATATTCACTGTCACTTTTGATATACTCAAACAATAATTTTGATTTTATCGAATTATAAGGTTTAAGAATCTTGATGAGGTATACATTTATTACAAATGTGGTTATATTCCTAAAAATTATCATAACGAATTTTAGTGCGAAAAAAACTACTTGCCATTGCAACTAAGCAAGACTATGCTATAGTGTATTAAAGAATTTTAATGATCATTTTTTATATAACCAAATAATAATATTAGTTCCTACAAATTATAGGCTTCCCACATCTGGATGGCGGTGAAATTTTGTACTGATATTCTGTACTAATGAGGTCATATTCCATTAACACATCACAACAAAATTTCATGTGAAAAAAATAAGTTTGATACCGAAATTGAGCAAGACAATAGCATAATATATTAAAAGATTTTAACTGCCACTTTTTATATACTGAAACAATAATTTTGCTTTTAACGAATTACAGAGTATAAGAATCTTCATAGGGAAGAAATTTAATGCAGATGTTGTTATACTCTTAAAAATTATCATAATGAATTTTGATGCGAAAAAAACTAGTTTGCTACCATTATTGAGCAAGACTATACTACAATATATTAAAGAATTTTAATGATCAATTTTGATATAACTATACAATAATTTTGATTCCAATGAATAATAGTATTCCCAAATCTAGATGGTGGTGAAGTTCTGTATTGATGTGGTCATATCCCTTAAACACATCAGAACAAAATTTTGTGCAAAATAAAATCAGCTTCCTACCAGAACTGAGCTAGACTATGGGATAATATATTAAAGGATTTTAACCTAGCACTTTTGATATATTGAAACAATAATTTTGATTTTATCGAATTATAGGATTTAATAATCTTGATGGGGAAGAAATTTCATAGAGATGTGGCTATATTCCTAAAAATTATCATAACGAATTTTGGTGCAAAAAAAACTAGCTTGCTACCAACTGAGTAAGACTATACTACAGTATATTGATGAATTTTGATATAACCAAATAATAATATTGGTTCCTACAAATGATTGGCTTTCCAAATCTGGATAAATGTGCGGTCACATTCCTTAAACACACCATAACAAATTTTCATGCAAAAAAAAAAAAAAAAAAAAAAAAAAAAAAAGTTTGCTACCATAACTAATCTAGACTATAGTATAATATATTAAAGGATTTTAACCATCACTTTTGATATACCCAAACAATAATTTTGGTTTTATCAAATTATAAGGTTTTCAAAACCTTCATAGGGAATGAAGTTACAACAGATGTGGATACATTCCTTAAGCTCATCATAACAAATTTTGGTGCAAAAAAAACTAGTTTGCTACTATATTTGAGCAAGACTATGCTAAAGTATATTCAAGAATTTTAATGATCGCTTTTGACACCAAATTTCATTATGATGATTTTAAGGAATATGACTACATCTTTATTAAAGTTCTTTGCCTTCAAGATTTTAGAACTCTTTCATTCGAAGGAACCAAAATTATTAAGTAGTCTCTACCTTAGTTCCTATAGCAAATCATTTTTTATTTTTTTTCACATCATATTTTGTTATGATGTTTTCAAGGAATAATACAACATCTGTATTAAACTTCTTTGCAATCAAGATTCCTAAACTCTATTATTCGAAACAACCAAAATTATTGTTTGGGTATAGTCTAGGTTTAGATATGTGTACCTAGTACATAAAAAAATTGATGCCTCAGATAAATTTAATGAATTTAAGGTAGAATCAGATAACCTATTTGGTAAACATATTAAGTCACTTAAACCTAGTTAGGAACCCTATAAATATCCCCTAGGGAATAGGGCTTCCATCAATTTTTTGTCTTCCATCAATTTTTTAACACTTGAATTCAAGGTCTAAAAGCATCTAAATCTAAAGGTTAGTACTTTAACACAAAAAGATTAATTTTAAAAAAATTGCTTCTATTGCTTAGATCTAAGATGCCAACACTATACCCCACTATATTCAAGGATTTGAACAATCACATTCGATATTCACAAAAAAAAAATAATAATAAAGTCTTTAGATCCTATTTAGGTTAAAATAACCTAGGCTTTGAAGTCTAAATGTTTAATTAGTGCTAGGTTTTTTCTTTTAGTGAGATCTGACTATTCTCATTCCTTAGCAAAGTAATAATGGAGTCTCATATAAAAGATGTAATACCTCTTACAAACCAACACAACTATCCTTGCAATTGAAGTGAAGATAAGTACAGTCTTATCACGTGACCTTTTCACTTGTTAAAAACCTTGTAAAGAATTACATATATCGGGTCTGAAAGCTATCTACCACAATTGGTGAAATCCACCACTATATATTCAACAATAAGAACATTATGTGTACTTTTTCTTTGGTATAAATTAGTTAATAGGCAAAATACAACAAAACGTAAAATAATTTGATAAGAATTTTTTTTAAAAGAAATGGAACAACGAAAATGTACTTTTAACATAATAGTAACACAAATTGAGATAATAACCAAGTGACTCTCATGCCATCTAGTCCAATCTAATTCAAGATACCAAAACAAAATTACTTACAATAAGAGAGCATTTGGGAGTGATTTTAGAAAACATTTATAACATTTCTAACACTTAAATGATAAAAACTTTCAAGTATTTAAAATATTAAAAATGCTTCCTAAAATCACTATCAAACGGGTTACAAATCAAGTGTCAAAATAGTTTTATAAGCATAACATGCTTACAATAATGACATAAAAGAATCAATCACACCATCTTTTACTTCATTTTAAAAGTAATTCTAGTCATTCAAATTTATTATGAGAAATCATAAAGGCTTCCATAAAATAAAAATGTTAATATTGAATTTAAAAATATAAAAATGTTTCTATATATGAAAGAATTTACAATTTAAATAGTTTTTTTTTTGCATTCAATTATTTAAAAGTATTTGTTAAAAAGTATTTATTAAGGGAAGTATTCATGAAAAGATTGATTAGTGAGATGCGGGACCAATTACCATAACTTGTTGCATTATGCCAAGTAAATTGGCTTGGAACAGGAAAAGTCAATCTCAAAGAAGCGAGTCATCTACATATTTTATGGGCATCTTGTTGAAGTCAAAAAATTTATGCCCTCGTGGAACCTTAATTTTTTTAAATAAGTATTATTTGATTATGACACCTAGTTTGCAAATTTCCTACTCACTATTTAAACTACCAAACGATAAGAGAAACCATTATTCCGCATGCCAGATTTTGAGGAAACTTGCAACAAATTCGTAACACCAACAAGTTCATAAAAAAATAAAAATAAAAATAAAAATTACTATGATGAAAAGGAAGAATTTCAGAATGAATATCATTTAAAGTCGAGAAAAGATTGTAATTTTTCTTTTCTCCTTTAAAAAAACCATTATTATAAAAATATTTCTAAAATATATAACATATAATTACTACAAAGTTCGGAAACAGTATTATAAGATTCCAGTTCCAGGTCGCATCATGAAAAAAATCTCATTTCTATACTATGAAGCTATTACCAATTTAAAGAACTACAAACCCACCCTTGGGTTCAACACAATACCATTAAAGACAACAAGATCCCATGACCTACCAAACAAAAAGAATTCCTAGACTTCTGAAACCGTACTTAGGTTACTCAATAGTTCAATGAATTATTACATGAAAAATGATTGTATTACTTGTTCAAAAAGGTAAGTTTCATAAGCATTCAAAAAGAAAGAAAATATATTCACTCTGCAGAGAAGATGAATTAAGAAGAGTAGAGAAGCAGGGAGTATACCTTAGTAAATTGCATCATCTGCATTAAGTGGGACTATCATCTGAGTTTGAGATAAAAGTTTGTGTGGTCTACCACTCTCCTAGCAATCAAACTCTCGGTTTCTCATCTGTTATAAAAAAAAATCATAAATGGGTGAAGCTAAACATAAACTCACTTTAAGAATTTGAAAAAGCAGTAAGTATACTCCTGTTCTCTCTCATGTTTATGTTTTGTAATAAACCAAGCATAAGTCATAAACCCCAAAGATATCCACTATTACCGAAACTCGGTTTCCCAAAAGTAT
Source organism: Vitis rotundifolia (assembly GCA_030254885.1). Classification (NCBI taxonomy): domain Eukaryota; kingdom Viridiplantae; phylum Streptophyta; class Magnoliopsida; order Vitales; family Vitaceae; genus Vitis; species Vitis rotundifolia. The sequence continues at coordinate 26,328 of CM058157.1, forward strand.
AAATCACTTGTTATCACTCCTAATAGAACGAGAAATCAGACAGGGGGACACAAAAAAAAAAAAAAAAATGGAAAATCTAAACTTGAGGCAAAATGAAGGCAATACCAGCATAAGCAATTTTTGCACAAGATTTAGTGAAGTAAATTTTTCAATCTCTTGGGAATCATATCATGATTCTTGATGCTGCGATGGTTTTCCTTTCTTTCGTTTCATTTTAGTTTTCTTGGCAATCGAAAATAAATTAAAAAAAAAACAACAATGATGCAGAAAATTTAGTCCTAGTGATTTTTCAATTTCTTGAAAACAAATAAGCAAAGTTTCCATTCCTTGTGTATTATTGTGTAAGAACCAAACCCTAAACCCTCAAAACCCGAGTAGGAAGCCAAATGTAGGTATCCAAATGTAGACCTGAGTAATTAAAATAGGTATCCAAATGTAGACTTGAGTAGGAAGCCAATAAATGGAATGGTCAATCAAGAGGAAATGCAAACTATCCTTAGTTCAATCAAGGTGCTTCAGGTCAAGAAGAAATTACCGGTATAGGTTTCCCTAGTGATCTTGCCGCCTCTACAGTCCTTAATCAGCTACATGAACTTTATAGTGTTGAACAATGCATAGATATCACAGAACATACTCTGTTTTTGAATCTCACAAAATTGGCTGAAGAAGTTTGAATGAGTACTCTGAAGTCATATAGAACTCATTAAATATCAAATACCAAACACCAATTTGCCAGCAACGATGCGTTTCCATGTTTTTCTACAGGGAAATGCATAGCATGCTTGATATCATCTTACAAACACAACTTTACAGTCAGATCACTTTGAAAGGAAGCAATCAATCTGAGCCAAATAAGAAACAATTAACAACAAAGGAAGACACACATTAGTTAGTCAATAACAAGACATCCCGATTTTCAGCAGGACGATGTATATCATTCATTAGAATTCATCTTACAAACGCAAAATCTACAGACAAATCATTTTGAAAGGGCAGCTACCAGCTTCTCCTTCAAGCACTCGGCAGCACCACTTTGAGTCCGAATGGAGAACGTGTGAAGGACCTTATCATTTTCCATAGTGGAAACTTCAGCGTCTTGAGCTACAACTTGGTGTTCCTTAAGCGTCTTTATGACTCTAGAAACAGGATGAGCATCCAAGGGACAGCTAACTGTTACAACCGTGTCCTCCTGCCTATCCTGGAAGTCAATCTGTGGCACAGGTGATTGGTTCTGCTTATTGTTCACAATCTCCTTCTCAGCTTCCAATATCCGAATCTTCATCTGGAGATCAGTAATGTATGAAATGGCATCACCAAGCAATGAGGCCTTATCCATCTTGGATATATTAGGAACAACAGCTCTTAATGCATAGAACCTTTGGTTAAGCTTCTCCCTCCTCTGCCTCTCAGCTTCCACATGATTCAATGGCTCTTCTCTCCCATTAGCCGGCTTCCTTCCTCTCTTCCTAGGTTTTCGTTCATCAACCCTAGGCAACAAGTCATCCTTAGGCTGCTCAAAACCAGAAACCAATACTTGAGCATTAAATATTTGATTGAGCTGAGGGAATATTTTCCCCTCAGTATCCTCATTCATACACCCATTAGAGGAATTCCCATAAACTTGATTTGAACCCAAGCCTTGGACATCATATGATTCTACACCAAACCCTGAATCCCCTTCCAACTTGGGGGCAAAATTAATACTCATTGACCGTGACTTTGCCCCACTACCAAGACTAAGTTCATGCCCAAATATTTTTGGATGCACCTTTGCCTGCCCAAAATTCATCCCCCCAAATACACTCTTAATCATTGTCACAACATTCTCATCCTCCTTAACCAACATTAAAGAAGCAACCTCAATCACCCCATCCTTCACTGGCACAAACACAACTGTCTGAAACCCTGCCAATCTTGCCAAAACCGACCTTGCCCGATACTGATCTGAACAACCAACTGCATCAACAACCCAAACCCATCTCCCAGACTTAAGCACCAGAGCAGGGCCATACTGCAAATCACCCGAAAACGAATAAAACATCGAAGTAAGATAAAACATCTCGATGTTTGACAACAAATCCGATTTAGCCCAGTATTTATCCTCCTCCCCGACCCCAAAATACTCATGAAGCTTCTTCAGCACCTCCTTCTTCTTCCCCACTTCCTCCAAACCATCACCAACCTCCCCTTTTGCCTCTCTACAATATCCATCACCCCAAATCAACATATCCTTCACCCTCGAAACACGCCAGAATATGGCGTAACTCCAATTAGATCCTTCAACAAGCTGACGAAGCCCCTTCTGGACACCACCATCACTGGATGCGACACCCGATTCTGACAAATGGGTTTTATCAGAAGCGCACGAGATCAAAAACTCCAACCCTTCTGCACCCAATACTGACTCCACCATAGCCTTTTCCTCTTCATTCAACCAAAATTTTTCACCCATATTTGGTTTCTTCCTCCTTTCTCACAAAATTAGAAACTTGAAAATTTATAGACCAACTATAACAAGAAATGAAGAGATTGAAACAAAAAGTACCTGGGATTCCTGGGTTAGAACTTCAGATCTGAGAGCTAGCGCTCGGGAGCCCAAAAACACCCCTGAGGTGGATTTTCTTGGATTGTATCGTTTTTTTTTTATCTTTTAAATTAATCAGAATTTATTAATTGGTTGTATGTTTCTCGTGATGAATATGGGAAGCTTATGCGAAGAACCACTTGCGGTGGAACCGCTGGCTGCTGTGGCTGTGGCTGTGGGTGGATTGGAGGTGTGATTGGGTGCGCTTAGATGTAGGATAAAAGGATGGAACGGTTCATGGAACAAAATTGAAGGACGTATGAGTGATAAAGTCTACAGATGGGTTAAAATTAAAATGAGAGACTAATTTTACTATGTGGTTTGATGTAATATTCCCCATATAAAATTTATATTTATAGTTAACACAATAACTAAAATTTTTCTATTTAAATTATTTTTTAAAAATAAATTTTATAGATTGTGGTTACATATATTAATGGTGGTGATGATGGTATTTACGTAGATTTACATCAAATCTGATACCGTGTTAGTAAGTTAACTTTTGGAATTACTGAGAAAGTTGGTATAAATAGAATCTTTATCTTAATTTTTTTCTTACCTTTAATGTTGGTATTTATTCAACATCAAATAAAATTTTCTATAAACTTAAAAAGGTAATCTTTTTAATTTATGTATTAAGCTATTTTTAAGTCTTAAATTATTTCTATAAAATCATTTAAATTATTACTTAACCTTTTACTAAGTTTTAATTTTTTTAAAATGATAAGCTGAAATTTTATTTTAAAATTTTTATAAACTAATTTCAATCATACCTCAAGGAGCATCAATTAAGCTTCATTTAAATATGTAAGTTAATTATTTATTTTTAGAATTTTATAAGAGTATGGATGGAGCTTGATTTATATTCCTCAATGGTTTCGTTTCGAGTACAACCATAGGATAGTTTAATTCAATCCATATTATTCCTATGATAGCATGGCAAAACAAACCCAATTCATTCCTTCATAAACCCAATTGCCTAAACTTGTTTAATTTACTGGCTTAATCAATTGAAGAGTGCCCCTTTGCTTTTTCAGCTTTATCGAATTTGTATCAACCTTCCAAAACAATTATCAATGACCCAATTATAAAAAAACATCTTTAACAAACTCGATTATAAGATTGTACGATCAATTAACAGTAAAAAATCTCACCCATTTAGAAATCTCAACCATCCATGCATAAGGCATGAGAGATATCGTACCTATATAATCATTAACTTAGTTGCAATAAGTTTACTTATACCGTAGTAAATAGTAATTATAAATAGCCTTTACAAATACTTATACTATAGTTAATAGTAATTATAAAGAGCCTTTGCCAATACAAAACAAACCACTAATGTATTATAGTAAAATCTCCTACATCTTAGCAAGAGGTGACATTGGATGAAAATAGACATGTTGGTTTGATATGCATTGTGATCCAATTGACAAACAAATCACCATCCCTAACTATTGATCTAGATAAGGATGGTAAAAGAAAAACTTGAAAGGGTATAAATTACTTTGTTTTTTTCAAGAAGATGACTTCAACAACCTTAGTGGAAGATCACATGGAATAGTAAAGTCATGTGAAGCTAACATCAAGAAAGATGCACAATGCGTAGGATAACTAGGGATCTGTTTAGTCTATTAGAGAATATATTTCAATTAACAAAACCATATATAAAAGACAATAGTATACTGTAAAATGAACAACAAATGATATGGGGCCTTCACAAAAAATTTCTTTTTCCTCTCATTTTCATTTTGTACAACTTTTATAATGGTATTAAAGAAACTAATCATAAAGGCACCATAGTTCTAATTGGAAGAAATGTTATCACTACATCTTTTCTTCAATTTCTTACAACACACATCTCATGCTCACCCACTCCAAGTATGACATTTTCAAACCAAAAACATTGTTATCCACATGTATCTCTTTCTCTCCTCTATTAGAAGCTTGTTCTATTTCTGAAGCCTTATCCATAATTGAATGGCGTGCTACTATAGAGTTGGAGTTCTAGGTTTTTTGCTCCAATAACACTTGGTCCTTGGTTCCACTACCCTCCAATCGTCAAGTTGTAGGTTATAAATGGGTATTCAAGGTCAAACAAAATTCAAATGGCTAAATGAATAAGTATAAGGCCAGGTTGGTGGCTAAAGGATTTCACCAAGTTTTGGGTTTTGATTTTCATGATACTATTAGTCTTGTCATCAAACCTACAACAATTTGGGTGGTTCTAGCTTTGTCATCTCTCGCATGTCTTATCTGACAACTTGATTTTAACAATGCCTTCCTTAATGACATTCTTAAGAAAGACATCTATATGGTTCAACCTCCTGAGTTTATTGACGTTTCTCATCCTAATTGGGTATGCAAACTCCATCACACTTTGTATAGACTCCAACAAGTCCTTAGGGCCTGGTTTGAATGCATCCACCTTTTGTTTCATCAACTTGGATTTCATTCCTCCAAAGTTGATATTTTTCTCTTCCTCAAGTTTGAAGGTAGCCACTCTCTCTACATCTTTATCTATATGGATGATATTCTCGTCATTGAGAGCTCTTCTACTTAAGTGCAACACTTCATCATGAAGCTTCAAGCCTTGTTTGCCTAGAAAGATCTTGGGACCTTGTCCTATTTCCTTAGGCTTGAACTCACTTTCACTTTTTAGGGTGTTCTTTAATCTCAACAAAAATACATCACTGAGATCCTCCACAAAGCCTATATGGATCAAGTTAAGCCTGCTCCTACTCCCATGGTAAAAAAAGTCTATTTCTTAGCCTATGTAGGTGATCCCTTCGTTGTTCCTTATCTTTATCCCTTTGTTCATAAATGACATGTCAAATTCCACTAAAGGGATTATTATGACCATAGATTTCATGATCATAAATCTTAAGGATTATTCAAGGGGGCATACTATATCAAACTCATCAGATATTATGATACCTTAATTGAAAATACTTGTTATCACTTGCCTAAATCATTAGTTACCTAATTAATAGGGAATGTGTAATCACTCTAGTATTTCTCTTGCAAGTTAAAGTGATTAATGACCTTAATACTAGCGAAATGTTCTCTCTAGGTTCAAAACTTGGTAACATAATAGCTTGAAGTAATCATGACAACCTAGTAGTCATTTAATTATGAGTCTTCATAGATCTTGTTTGATATATAACCATATACACTAGAACACTCCCTATGGGAAACTCATTCCAATTATCAAGACAAGTTTTCCAACCAATTTATTGGACTTCCCAAGTCCATGAACTAACTTATCAACTTGTAATAAATCCAAGATTTGAATCTTTCATGTAGCTCCTAATGTACTCAAGTCACATACAATACAAGTGATTAGACCTAAATTCTTAAATATAACAATTAGTGCAAATAGAATAGAAAAGAAAGTTGATGTCATATATTATGAAATTAAATGTTACATCATATCACCGCTTTGAAGGGTTATATCCTAACAATCCTTCGCTCGCCCTAAAAGCAAAATGGGTGTTGTAAAAAGAATCTGCTCCATAGTCACATTACCTTTTTGAACTATCTCATGAAACAAAATATACTTCATCTTAATGTGTATACCCTTTTGGTGGTTCCTTGGTTTTTTTTGTTGTGTCACCTATTGAGACATAACCCTTAAAAACATGACATGATATAATAAATAAGTCTTTAGTTTTCACTATTTTATCCCTAATTAAATTAATGTTTATTTGAGCATTTAAGTTTGTATCACTTGCATTACACATGATTTAGTGTATTAAGAGTGACATGAAAGATTCAAATCATAGGTTCCTTACAAATTGATGAGTTGTTCATAGTTGGTTCATAGACTTAGGCAATCTATCTAAAACTATAGTGCACTACCTCCTAATTAGAGGGATGACTTGTTATTACTACTAAAAAATAATACATTTTAAATAATAATTCTCATGAATTTCATACTTTTTGAGTAGTAATTATGCTTAACATATCCAATTAATACATTGTTGCTCTTGCAAGAGATACTAATATTTTTGTGAAGTTTTAGAGTTATTTCAAGGTGAATATTGATGCATTGAGTGACAAAAGAAAGAACTGAAATTGAAGATGACAAATAATCTTTTGAGGAAGAAGGAATGTAATTGGATTGGGATTTGGAGTTAACTGAAAGTAGTTAAAGTGGAGTCAAAAGATGAAAATGAAGGAAGTAACAAAGAGGAGTTTACAAACCATATGATGAAATTTTACATGATCATGCAAAAATTTTGCATGATTGTGCGAAATGGGCCAGAAGAGGGATTTGTGTTGCAGGCTAAAAAGAATTTACAAGTTGCTTTCGCACAGTCATGCGAAATAGTCCAAGAAGCTAATGAAGCTGCTATTACTTCATTGATTTCGCACAACCATGCAAAATTGGTTTTCTTCATGCGAAATGGTTATTTTGCTAATTAACTCCAAATTGCTAAATGGAGAAGCTTCCAGAAAATCTCTTAGATAATGCCAAGTGTCCACTTGACCTTGCCTATAAATACAAACTTGAATTTCTCATTAAAGTTCCATTTCTGAAACTCTCTCTATCAAAGAGCGGCGTGTTGCTATGGACTTGGAGTTTCAAGCTCTTTGTGATAATAACACTTGGTCCTTAGTTCCACTTCCTCTCAACCGTCAACTTGTAGGGTGTAAATGGGTTTTAAATTCAAGCAAAATTCTAATGGCTTAGTCAACAAGTACAAAGCTTGTTTAGTGGCCAAGAGGTTTCACCAAGTTCTAGGTTTTGACTTCAATGATTCTTTCAGTCCGGTTATTAAACCTGCCACCATTCATGTTGTTCTCTCCCTCGCCATGTCCTACAAACGGACCATGCACCAACTTGATTTTAATAATGCTTTCCTTAATGGATTTCTTAAGGAAGACATTTACATGGAACAACCTCCTGATTTTGTTAGCCTCTCTTATCCAACTTAGGTATGTAAGCTTCATCGAGCTTTGTATGGACTAAAATAGGCCCCTCAAGCTTTGTTTGAACGTCTCCATTCTAAGCTTTTTAGTCTCGGGCTTCACTCTTCTAAGGCAGATACCTCACTATTCCTCAAATTTGAATGTGGTCACTCTCTTTATATTCTTATATGTGTGGGTGATGTTCTAATCATTGGTAGTTCTATCACTCAAGTTCAAGATTTCATTACCCAACTTCAAACTTCTTTTGTTTTGAAAGACCTTAGAGTTTTATCTTATTTTCTTGGACTGGAACTTACCTATACCTCTCAAGGTGTTCTTTTATCTCAACATAAATACATCACCGATGTTCTTCAAAAAGCTCACATGGATCAAGCCAAACCAATTTCTACACCCATGGCCAATGGAGCTTCCTTCTCAGCTTACACAGGAGACGTTTTTGGTAACCCTCATCGATATGTTTTGTTTGAGCATGAAAGACCGGGTCACATTCAACCGTGAATTGGAAAACTGTTAAACGCATTCTTCGTTACCTTCGTGGCGCTAGCGACTATGGTATTCTCTTATAGTTTCATTTTCCACTTAATCTAGTGACTTTTTCGAATGCTGATTGGGCCTCCAATCTTGATGATTGAAAATCTATTAGTGGCTACTCTTTTTTTGGGTTCCAACCTCATTACCTGGAGTGCAAAGAAGCAAGCCACCGTCTCTCACTCGTCAACTGAGGCAGAATATCGGTACCTCGCTACTGCAACAACTAAACTCACTTGGGTTCAATCTCTTCTTCAAGAGCTCCGGGTTTTTATTCGACACCCTCCAGTGCTTTGGTGTGACAATCTTAACTCTATTGCCCTTGCAAACAACCCGATCTTTCATGCTCAAACAAAACATATCGAGCTTGATGTCCATTTCATTCGTGAAAAGGTTTTTCAACATGAGCTCTTCATTCAACATGTTCCTTATCTTGATCAGATTGCCGATATTTTAACCAATCCTCTCTTTGTCACTCGCTTTCAGCATATTCGAGATAAGTTTCACGTCGTTCCTCCCTCACGTTTGAAAGAGCATGCGTTAAACTTAAAGAGTAACGTTTCTCATGCAAATGTTCTAGTGGAACCTGTGTTCAGCTTGAAGAGGCATGAAAAGGTAATGTCAACAAACTATTACAGTCTCTCACCCCATGTGATGGAATTAGTTGGCAATGGTGTAACTGAAACCAAACTGCCAAGAAAGCAGCCATGTGTGTAGGATAAGTAGGGTTTTGTAAATCTGTTAGATAGATGGTTACAATAGCACCTTTTCAGTTGTGTGCAGTGTATATAAAAACATCCCAAAACAGCGTAATAAGAAAAAAAAAATGAAGAAAGGAGAATGAAAACTTTTGTTAAATTTAATGAAAACAAGTATTTTTATTATGTCATTCTGGTAATAAACATTATCACCGTATATGTATAAAATGAGCTAAGCTAAACAAGGTAAAATGGCTAGGCTAAGTAAGGTAAATGGTAATTACAAGGAGAGATTGATATTATACAGAAGGTAATCTTGATATTGACATTCTGCAGAAGGTAGTCTTGGTAATCTTGGGAGGTAATCTTGGTTGACACCTAAGATTACCTTTAATAATCCCCCTCAAGTTAGAGCATGAAGGTCCGTAATGCCCAACTTGCAAACAAAATGATGAAACAAGCTTTTCCCAAGGGCTTTAGTGAATATGTCGGCGATTTGGTGCTGCGTGGAGATATGGATCGGCATAAGAAGGCCAGAACGGAATTTTTCACGTACATAATGACAATCAATCTCTATATGTTTTGTACGCTCATGGAAGACTGGATTGCGTGTAATGTGGAGTGCAGCTTGATTATCACAATAAAGGATGATGCGCTTGGGATGTAATACCATGAGATCAGAGAGCAGAGTCTTGAGCCAAACAAGTTCACATGTAGTTGTGGCCATAGCACGATATTCGGCCTCTGCGGAAGAACGAGAGACAACTATCTGTTTCTTTGTTCGCCAAGAAAGAGGGCTGGTCCCAAGTGTGATGAAAAAACCTGTAGTAGAGTGGCGAGTGGTAGGACAACTGGCCCAATCAGAGTCAGAGTATGCAGAAAGCTGAAAGTCACAAGTGGATGGAAAAAATAGTCAATGGCCTGGCGAGCTCTTCAGATAGCGAAGCACATACAAGGCAGCCTGATAATGTGGTTCTCGTGAAGCGTGCATGAACTGGCTTAATAAGTGAACAGAAAAAGATATGTCCGGGCGAGTGATGGTCAAATAAATAAGACGACCCACCAATCGTCGGTAAGGGCTAGGATCAGAGAGTAAGACCCCATCTTCCGAAGTGAGCTTTAGGTGTTGTTCCATGGGAAAAGAAGCTGGGCGAGAGCCCAACATACCAGAGTCGCCTAGGATGTCCAAAGCATATTTGCGTTGAGAGAGAAATATCCCAGAAGAAAAACGTGTCACCTCAAGACCAAGGAAACATTTAAGATGCCCCAAATTTTTAAGCTTGAACCGGTCAGCTAGAAAAGTCTTGAGGTTAGTGATAACAGTAAGATCATTTCCTGTAATTAAAAGATCATCAACATATACCAAAACTGCAGTAAAGGAGGAACCCTGAGTCCATGTAAATAGAGAATGATCAGCAGCAGATTGAGAATAACCGGCCAAAAGGAGCACAGATGATAATTTGGAGTACCAGTTGCGTGAGGCTTGCTTAAGTCCGTATAGAGACTTGAGTAAGCGACACACACGAGACTCCCCCTTTCGACCATATCCAGGTGGTAAGGTCATGTAGACTTCCTTATCCAAGTCACCATGGAGGAAGGCATTGTTGACATCAAGTTGATGAAGGTGCCAGTGACGAGCTGCAGTAATGGCAAGAACACAACAGACTGTAACAAGTTTGGCAACGGGGGCAAAAGTGTCATGATAGTCGAGGCCCTCAACTTGAGTGTATCCTTTGGCAACTAATCGAGCTTTATGGCGTTCGATCGAACCATCTGCACGAAGTTTGGTTTTGAACACCCATTTGCAACCAATAGGTTTCTTTCCAGGTGGAAGAGAAGTAAGAGTCCATGTTTTATTAGCCTCAAGGGCTTGGATTTCAGCCTGCATAGCATCACGCCAATGTGAATGCTTGACAGCTTCAGAATAACTAAATGGGTCAATTGATTGTGATAACATGGATAAAAAAATATAGTGAGCAGGTGAAAATTTATAATATGAAACAAAATGAGATAAAGGATGAGCCATACCGGAAGACGTGTCAGAATGAGTAGAGAGCGCAATGGATGAGGGTAAGGTAGGACAAAAGTAATCACGTAAGTGAGAGGGTTTATTTATGGTACGACGAGGGCTGGTGGAAGGTGGTGGTGATGTGGAATGTGGTAGGTCAGGCTCAGAAGTAATATGAGGGTAAGAGGATGAGATTGTATCTGAAATAGGGAGAGGTAAGATGAGCGAAGGATGAGTAGGTGGTGTATGTGATTGGAAAGGAAAAATATGCTCAACAAAAGTCACATCACGAAAGATAATAATGGTTTTGTGTTTAAGATTATAAAGACGGTAACCACGATGATTAGGAGGGTAGCCCAAAAGTATGCATGGATCAGCACGTGGCTGGGATTTATCTCGATGTGAAGTGATTGTTTGAGCATAACAAAGACAACCAAAAACTCGTAAGTGATCGTATCGAGGGGTTTGGTTAAAAAGACGTTCAAAATGAGTTTGGTTTTGAAGTGAAGAGGAGGGGATCCGATTAATCAGATAAGTAGTAGTGAGCACACAGTCACCTCAAAATTCTAAAGGTAGATGAGCTTGAAAACGGAGACAACGAGCCACATTGAGGATGTGTCGATGTTTTCGTTCAGCTACACCATTTTGTTGAGGTGTCTCCACACAAGTACGTTCATGTAAAATGCCATGTTCGGAAAAAAAATTTTGTGTGAAGTGTGCAAGGAACTCTTGACCATTATTTGTTCGAATGTGGAGAATTTTTGCATTAAATTGGGTTTTAACCATAACAATAAAAGATTTAAGACAAGCCAAGGTTTTTGATTTGAAACGTATTAGGTAAAGCCAAGTAACCCTAGAATATTCATCCACAATTGTCAAAAAATAATGTGCACTACATAAAGAAGCAGTATGGTATCCACCCCAAATATCACAATATAATCGTTCAAAAGGCATAGAACTTTTATTCAAAACCAATTTAAAAGGTGAACGAGTATGCTTCCCACGAGCACAACTATCATAAATATCTAAGGTTTTAGGGCGAGAAATAAAATTAGGAACATTATGAATGGAGAGGTGACCGAGGCGTCTATGCCACACCTCAAAAGAAATGGACCCTGAAGTTTGTAAAGAAGTGGCTGTGACAGGTTTGAAGTAGTAGAGACCATCGCGCTCTTCACCCATTCCAATCAGCGTCTTCGTGGTTAGGTCCTGAAAAAAACAAAACTTAGGATAAAAGAAAACAACACAATTTAATGATTTAGTCAATTGACTAATAGACATTAAATTGAATTTGAACTCGGGAACAGAAAGGACATTATGTAAGGTAAGGGAGGAGGACAATTTAACATCACCCGTGGAGGTGACATTAACTGTATTTCCTGTAGGAACACTGATAGAGAGAGGGTGAGCAACAAGGTGTAAAGTTGAAATAAAATTGGACGTGGTAATATGATAGGTGGCTCCACTATCTATTATCCAAGGGAGAGATGTAATTGGTTGAAGTGGGTATGGTGATAAACCTGAGAAGGCAAGTGTGGGGGGCTGCAGAAGTTCAAGCAGATGACCATATTGCTCAAGTGAGAGCCCAGGAATAGCACTCGTGGAGGGGACCGTCGAGCTAGCTGTCACATTATGCACCGCCGGAGTTGAGCTTGTTGACGGTTCCTTGGGTTTGGTCGACCACAATTCGGGATAGCCGATCTCCACAAAGCAACGGTCGCGGGTATGTCCCGGTTTCTTACAATCGGAGCAGATCGGCGAGCCTGAAGGCCAGACTCTCTTCGGTCGTTGCTGCGAGGTGGATTTGTGACTAGGCGCTCGAGAAAGGAAAGTTATGGCGTCGATTTTGGCAGTGGAGACACTCACCAAGCGTTGGGTCTCCTCTTGGTGTATGATGGAGTAGCAACGGGCTAGAGGTGGCAGTGGGTCGATGACCAAGATCTGTGAACGTAGTTGATGGTAAGTTTCATTAAGACCCATTAAGAATTGATATACCTGATCGGCAGATTGAATTTCTGAGTATTTGGTTGCGGTTGCGCAGGTGCACGAGTTGATAGATTGAAGAGAAGCCAATTCCTCCAAGAGGGTCTTCAGTCGACCATAATATTGGGTGACCGAGAGGTTGTCTTGGGTCAAGGTTGCGAGATCTCGCTTGATGCGGAAAATCTGTGTCCGATTGCTTTGTTGGAATCTTGTTTCCAATTCGATCCAGAGGTCAACGGGGGTAGCACAATAAACCAGGCTGCTAATAAGTTGTTTGTCAATGGAGTGAAGGAACCACGACATAACCATGTCGCAACATCGACTCCAAAGGGCAACAACGGTGTCATCTTTGGGTTTGGGAAGAGATCCAGTAACAAAACCCAGCTTGTTCTTGGCATTGAGGGCACGAGAAATGGCACGCCGCCAGGCAGTGTAATTGTCACCATTCAAGGGTGTGTCAACGAGGGAGTGGTTGGGCTGATCGGAGGAGTGTAGGAAGTATGGCGAGGAGGCATCTGTGAGAGCCTTGGTGACGTCAAGAGCAGGTTGTTTTTCAGTCATGGTAAGTTTTCAGAATTGCTTCAACCGTGCAGCTCTGATACCATGTTAAATTTAATGAAAACAAGTATTTTTATTCTGTCATTCTGGTAATAAACATTACCACCGTATATGTATAAAATGAGCTAAGCTAAACAAGGTAAAATGGCTAGGCTAAGTAAGGTAAATGGTAATTACAAGGAGAGATTGATATTATACAGAAGGTAATCTTGATATTGACATTCTGCAGAAGGTAGTCTTGGTAATCTTGGGAGGTAATCTTGGTTGACACCTAAGATTACCTTTAATAACTTTTCTCTCATATTTTCCTTTCTGGTCATATTCTTGTCAAAAACATTATTCAAATCCAAACCTTAAACTAGTTTACACACAAACATACAGAGACATATGTGAACTACTTCAAATATCACCAAATCCTAATCAACCGGGGGAGAAAGATAGTGACTTGCGGAGCATTTGGAGAAGAGGATAAAGGATCTTCTTGTTGAACCAAGGGCCAACTCCGATCTTCGAGCGGGAAACCAACATTTTCTCGAGAAAACTCCACCCTATTTTCTGAAAAAAAAAAATGAACCAATTTTACTTCAAGGTTTCTTCAAGCCTCGTCTTCTCTTTAAATTCCTCCTGGTTGATTGAAAATAAAAAAAGAAATCAAAATTTGGGTTCAAGTAAAAAAGTTTCCACAAAGCTAAACCCAATACAGTAACGTAGCTTTGGAGCTTTTTCATTTCTAAGAAAACCAAACCTACATAAAATGTAAGATCAAAATTTCTCTTTGTCTTCCTCCATTTTTCTCGGTAACCAAACAGAGCACAAAAAAAGGGAAAAAGAAAAAGAAATCATAATCAAATCTTTACCTCTAGTTTGAATCATTTCGTTTTCATCAGATCACAATTTAGAATGAATTTCAAATTCGTTGGTCCCCATAGTCTCTTCTCTGTAGAAATAGATATGATTTGGAATGGAAACGAAGCGAATAGTGAAAAAGCAAATTTTTCTCACTTCCAAGCGCGCGCACACTACTCCTTTACCATTAACCGTTTTATATACTCTTTTCCCCTCACGATTTCAAAGTTTTCTACAATTGGATTTTATAATTCATTTGGAGCACCGTGGGATACATGGTGAGGGGTTTTCATGGAAAAGGTTTAAGGATGGGTATTGATTGAATGAATTGCCTATGCTCAGTTTCTTTGTTGTGCATGGCTTGAATGCTAAACTTATTCAATAAAAATTATTTGCCATGATTAAAAATTTGTCATAAGATTTTATAGAAATTATTTATCACAAATCACAAATTGATATTGTGATTAAATTTATTTATCTTTATAATGAATATAAGATATTACAATTTATTTGTTTCAAATATATTATGTGGCTAAATATAATTTTTGACCGAGTCTTGTCTTTTTATTTTTAATTTTTAACCAAGTCTTGTCTTTTTCTTTTTTTTTTTGTCATAAGATACTACTCATTAGGGGTCTCCAACGGGCTGGCGAGGCCGGGCTGGGCAGTAAATAAGAGGCCTGCGGCCCAGCTCGGGCCGGGCCTATGGGCCCGTTGACTGGTCAACGGGCCAGGCCGGGCCGGGCCATGCTAAAATGCTAGGCCCGCGGCCCGGCCTATGAGCCCGTGGGTTGGCGGGCCGGGCCGGCGGGCTTTTTGATTTAAGCCAAAATGGTTTTCAAAAAAACCAAGGGAAGGGAGAGGGGGGAATTCGAACCCCTCCCCTCATGCTTAAACCTTAAGGGTCTAACCAACTAAACTACATTCTTTTTATGTTTACATTTTTGAAGTTTTTTTTTAAAGGGGCGGGCCTACGGGCCGGGCTCGGGCTCGGGCCCGGCGGGCTTGGGCCGGGCTTTAGCCCGTCGGGTCGGGCCGTGCCTAAAGCGGGCCGCGGGCCGCGGGCTTTTTGGAGACCCTTACTACTCATGCCAAAAAAATATTATAGCAAAATAAGGAATTTCTTGTTGTGATTTTTTAATTACTACTCACCTAAAAATGAAAAAATGCATGATTTATTTTCCCCTTTTCCATATTCATTTTTTTTTTATTAAAGTTCAAAATATCCTACTTTAAAATTATGATTCAGCTCATTAATCTCATAAATTTTTCTTAAATTAAGCGAATTATGTGTGTATACCATGAGGGACATTCAAAATCTCCTATAACCTATTTTGAAGCACCCTTCAACTTCTATAACTTTTCATTTTTATGCATTCATCTCCGCTGACATATAAGAGTAAGTAACAAATTTATGTAAGAACTAAAATGTTTATCGAATATTTTTTTAACTAAATAAAAATAATTTTTTCATATTTAATTGTCCTATAAAAAATATTAAAGAAAATCAAATATAATTAAAATTAGTTAGAAACTTATACATTTTAAAATTATTTAATCTTTATATCAATGAGTTAAAATAAGTAAAATGAATTTGAAGTATCAAATAAAAATAATTTATTAAATTTTAATCTATTTTTTATTTTTTTTAATTTTTTCTTTGTATTTTCCCTCAAAATTTTCAATAACTAAACATAACCTTAAGGAATATAACCCCAAGTGTGCAGACTTTTGTTTTCTAGAAAAAGAATGACATTACTCGCATTAAATTATATAAATCCATATTTGGTTGCAATGACCTATTTGAAAATGTTATTAGTATGCTATTTAAATATCAAAGGAGACAAAAATATATTGTTATAATTAAATTGTAATTTTGGAACTCTTATGGTTCTCTTTCTTTAATTTATCATTTTGATATCATATGCTACTAAGGAATCAATAATCATGAATATATCGAAACTTGGATTTTACAAAAATATCAAAATAATATTGTTAGATATTTTAGATTATAAAATAATTAGAATTAACTTATTTATAATAACTTTATTTTAATTAATTTATAAAATATATTATAATATATAAAAATATACATATAATAATCATATAAATAAAGAATTTTAAGCATATGTATTATAAAATAAGTTTGGCTTAACGATAGAAGTCATCTATTTTAAATATAACCCACAACAAATGGGCATATTGGGTCTAATTATGCATTTAGCTCATTGTATTAAAGTTAAAAATTACATCAATGAAGTCATTGGGTTTCATCCATGTCTTGACCCATTAGAGAAGATTTAAAAGTCATCATGTATATAGATTGGTTGAGTTGATTCAACATTAGCCTGTTAAAAAAAAATTAAAAGTTTGGGCATTAGAAATCACCTATATTTCACTGATTTTTTGCTGATATACTGTTGATATATTGTTGAAATATCAACGATGTTTTCCATCTAAGGCCCAATATTTTATTATGTCACCGATTTATTGGAAATCACTAATATATCGTCAATATTTCCTAATAAAATCCAATATTTTTGTCGGTAGATATATCTTACCTATATATTGTATATATTTTATTCAGTACATGATATATCGGCGATATATTACCGATATATCCTGATATTTCCATCATTGGATGCTACTATGAGGAACTAGAACCCATTTCAAAGGGGAAGTGCAATTTTAATTTACCTAAGAGAAAATACATAAGATTGAACAACTTGTTTTATTGTTTGTTCACAGGCAAGGAACACAAAACAAACCATGAATTTCATATATATTCCAAATTGTGTAAGTAGCATAACTGATTTACAACCTGAAGTTACAACAAAGCAGATTTGTTGAAAAGAAGAAATACGGAATTAAGAATTGAAACCTAAAATATCTCGTAACTAAGTTATTTTCACATTAATCAAATATATTTGTGCTTCAACATCTAATCAAATCTAAAATATATTCTTCAAAAGTTAACATCGAAATAACTATAATTTCCGTTCTTCCTCCTCCCCAAGCAAATTGAAGTTCATCTATGGTGGGGGCAGTGGCCAGGGGCAGGCGGGCTGGGGGTGGAAGTGCAGGAAGAAGGCTTGGATGGCGGTACTGGACCACTGTGATTTGGAAATGTGGACGCTACATTGGCACTCTCCTTCGGCTTCTCTCCCAAAGTCCTTGCAGCTGAGAAAGATGCAAGACCGGTAAGGATCAAGATCAGAAGGAACACCATTTTTGCACCACTCACGAGTGTGTCAACCCTCAAGGAATACATGTTTTCCGGACAAAGAAGGATCGATGGTGGATTGTGTGAGAGCTGAGCACGTTTATGGGGCTTGTTGAGAGTGGTTGTGAAGGTAGGCTATACTCTCTGCAGATCCATATACCGAGGCAAGGTGTATATAAAGCTAGGTTAAGAAGCCTTCATCGAATCAATATTTTCAAGGAAGCCGTCGAACTAGACAATAATATCTCTATCAGGGGCCAATTTCCTGAGAGTTCCATGACCATAATCATCTTCCCATCCCACGCAGAACCAACCTTCAGCAATTTTTGAATCTTTTCCGGGAAAGCGATTACCCATTTAGATGAACATACGTTTGAGTTGGTTAATATTGACGTTTGGAAGTTTTCAAAGGTATATAAAATTTGCCTCAAGAAATACTGATGAAATTCAATTAATCAAATTGCTAAGTAAGTTGTGTTTGGTTCCCGGGAAATTTCCACAGTGAAATATGAAGGGAGAGCAATAGCATTACTTAGCCGTGTAATGCCAGCTACGTGTCTCTAAAAGAAAATTTTTCTCTTACAAATTGAAAAATTCTCAAATCACAGCCATATGCGGACAAAATGAAAAGCCTGGGAATCTGAACATCCAAAGCTGTGAATATGTGATTTGCCGGCAAGTGGGAAGTTCCTTCAAGATCCGCCTTTGAAAATAGAGATCATGAAGAGATCTCTCATGTCCAAACTTCTGATCACGCGTACAGTACATCTTCCTGGCAATAAGCAAGAATTAAATAATTAAACTACCATCATGATGATATGAGGCCACACGAGTTTTCGCGGCCGGTGCTATGAAATGGGCAAGAAGAGAAGTGAGATACAAAATCACTTGTGCTGTTTTTCTGGGAAAAGCATAGGAATTTGTTGGGCTCCCTCGTATGTGAGGGAGTGGGCCTCATATGCTTGGGACCAACTCAGTTACAAAAAGAAAAAAAAAAACAGAGAGAAGAGAAGAGGGAAGAAAAAAAACAGAGAGAAGAGAAGAGGGAAGAAAAAAAACTGATCTGCCCATATTTCATCAATAAGCCGATCTCATTTCATCTATGGTTCGATTGAGTTGAAATTTGGAGGAGAGGTTTGAAACTTGAGTAGCTACAATCTGAATGGTGAATATTAGATTTTGAGTTCGGGAACTAGTGTTACTGCCCATGAATAGTAACAGCATTTTTTGGGTATACTTTCTTTAATTTTTCTTTGTTTATTTTGCAAAGAGATTGTATAATCCAAGTCTATATGTACTCTTAATGTATTTGACAGTCTTTAGATATTATTCTCAAAAAGATAGGTATAACCCATTATTATTGATAATGGAAGTTTGAACTGGATTACGTCTCTTGATTTTTCCTTTCACGTTGAGAGGTTTTTCATGTAAAAGTTATGATGTTTGATTTATTTTTTGAATTTATTTATTTATTATTACTAATTGCTATTACTTATTTAATTTTGCACAAAAAAATGTAAAAATTTTTTTATGTTTATTGAAATATTGTGAATTCATCCTAACAGAATTAGACTTAGGTACGTGAGATATTTGTTGGACATCAAAGCATGCATCCAAAGCTAGCTGTAAGATTTCCATTGCCCACATGCAGTGGCAAGTTCCTTGACAGAAACATCGCTGAAAAATTGGGACTAATATCAAAAGCTAGCTGTAATATGATCCAGTGCCGACATGCATGCAGTGGCAAGTTCATTGAAGAGCCCTCGTTGAAATTTGCCAATAGTGGCAACTTCTTTGAAGACCCATGGTTTAAAAAAATTACATCCCAAGATATCAGAAAATGTGTTCCTAGCTCAAAATAAAAATAAGAAAATAAAATAAAACTAACACCTGGGGCATTTCAAATAAAGAAAAGCTTAGTAATGCCTCTTAGGAACACAAATAAGAAAAGTAATCATTTCAACTGAAAGCATATTGTCAAAAAAGTAATAAATTTTAAAAAACCAAACAACCTCTTAAATTTTAAATTTACTTGTACTAAATTTTTTTTTTTATAAAAAAAATGGAATACATTTCGTATATCTATCTAACAACCAAAAGTTATGTAACTTTTAAATTTTATATTTGAACTTATTGGAAAAAAGGGTATGCTTTGACACTCTTAGAAAGAAAAAGTGAAAATAGACACACCTGTCCAGTATCAAATATATTTTCTTAACTTAAATATTTTGGATTCTATGCATTGTTATCTTCCTATTCAATAAAATATAATTTTAAGTTCAGTTGATGTGACCTTATGACATGTTTTCAAATAGTATATAATAGTTTCAAAAATGAATAATTACTAAAAATTATTTTGAAAATTAATGGCCTTGAAAATATAAAAGTTGTGTTTTTTTTTTTTTTAACAAAGAAAATAAACTTGTGTTATTTTTAAAATATATTTCTTGAAAATATAAAAGTTGTTTTTACATTTTATTTTCTATTTTTAAAAAATGAAGAAAAAACTTTGTTATTTTAAAAATATATTTCTTACTTTCTAAAACACCTTTATCCGTCATAGAAAAATCTCTCTCAAAATCTCCCATTCAAAGAGAACTTATCCCTTATAAAAAACTATTTTTTAAAATTATATAAAAGATTTTATGTATTTGATTGTTTTAATAACGCTGTTTAAGTAGTGGTCCAAATTAAAAATAAGAACAACCCTTCTTTATAAATTATTAAATAATTTCGATTTTTAATTTATATAAAAATTATTTTATATTTAAAGAAACTTCGTAAATTAGTAAATAATTTGAATCTTGTTATCTAAACGTTAACTTTGGCTTCAAACCTGAAGTCATTATAGAAAGTTATCTTCATCATAACTTAATAATATTTGGGTAGCTATTTCAATTTGATAAATATTATTATTAATTATCTAAAATTTAATACTCTTAGAATAATTAAATAATTAATATGAAATAAAAGTCACGAACTTAAAGTTACACATTTACTCTCTCTCACTAATTAAGCTATTCCACAAGATAAATTATATTTTAAAATTTATATTTAAAATATAAAATTAATAAATAGTACTTACTAGTAGTACTTACTAATTATAATATATGTCTCACAAATATAAAATTAAGCTTTAAAGCACCCCAGATGTATTACTAATTAATAACTAGTACTTCCCAGTAAACAAACGGAATTGGTCATCAACAGTAACACCAGCACGATCACTTACAGACTTTCATGATACGTATGTTCCAGTTGGCTATTCCACAAGAATAATGGTCCAGCCAACCAAGGATTGAAAAATCGGCATTTATCGCCGATATTTCGGATATCGGTCGGCCTCGATACGATATTCGCCCCCGATTATCGATTCCCGGGAATATCGTCAAAAAATCGGCAAAATCGCCGATATTTCTCCGAAATATCGGTGGGGGACCCATAAATCGTGGATTAAGGGTTCGTGAAATTTAAATCCAATGGCACAACAGCAAAGAGACCCCTAAAACAGATCCAGAAAACACAGGGAGCAAAAGAAAAGCAATTTTGTTGGTTTTCTTTGGGGGTTTTGCATGGATTTTCTCGGAAATCAAACGAGGATGAATTTTCCCGGAAATCGAATGGGGGATGGATTTTCTTGGGAATCAAACGGGGGTTGCAAAAAAAAATAATAATAATAACTTGATTAGATTAGTACCTGCGAGGATTGAGAATGGCAGAGGAAAAAATAGGGCTTTTTTAGGGATTCTCCCGTCTGGAGGGCAACTTCAGAAAAGGGCTTCTCGATGCCCGAGTGAGAGAAGTGGGTGCCCTTTTGATTGTTAGATTTAGTAGAGATAAAAAAAATAAACAAATCATGAGAATAATTTTCCTCTCTCTACCTTTATTTTGACTATTAAATAAATTAATATTAATGGAAAAAATAGTTACTACGTATTTTTAATAAAATTTAAAAGATTAAATCTCAAATAAAATATTTTATATAAATTAATTTAATTTTTTCATTTAAAATATGATAAAGTATATTTTAATAAAAATATTTTAAAATTTTAAAAATAAATATTGTATGGACCCCTTCATCTAACAATATAATGGAACCACATTGATCTTTTTTATTAGACTAAGAACTATTGTAATGTCATATGTAATACATTTATGTATAAATTGTTTTTATTCAATAAAATTAAATATTTTTTAACTCAATTCTAACTTTATACGCTTTCAAAATTCATATTTATTATTTTTAAAATTCAAATATCGAATCTACTGATATATATCTTTTTCTCATTTTTTTTGAGTTTTTTAAAGTATTCCTATAAATTTTAAATAATTTTCACTCCACCGATATTTGTGTAAAAATATCCACCGATATTTCTCCGATATTTCCGATATATCCGTAAAATTCAAGTACCGATATATTCGTGTTTACCGACATTTCAATCCTTGCAGCCAACGCGGTTTAGATAATTTCCCGATATTAACATCAATATCACGGCTGATATTTCGGGTGGTCAACACCAGTCAACATGCGCTACAGGACCGCTATGAAAACTCAAAATTGTCTTTTTTGTTGTTAAGCGGATTCGAACCCAAACAAAAGAGTTACATGAAACTTGGCCTATCACTAGGACAAGTATACCCCTTATTAAATACATTACACTAAACATATTTATATTTAAAATCATCATATAAACAAAATATTAAAAAAATATATTTTAGGGAACGAATTAATTATAATTATTTTATAATTAAATGAAAATTTTCATTTGATTGATTACAAAAAATATAAAAATTATCATGCTAATTTTTTTCTTAGTTTTTTTAATATCATTAATAGATTAATTAAATATTAAAAAAATTATACATACATCACCATTTATTTTATATCATTTAATACAATTAAATTAAATGGATCATAATTTTAATATTAAATATATTTTAAAATTAAACATATTATAATCAAATATCACAATATTATTATGAAATAATATTTGATGTAATTTAATAATAAATGTATATTTATAAAAGTCATATTTTTTATCAACACATACGATATTATAATCAAATATGATAAATCATATTATACATATATCAAATTTTTCAATAAAATAACTTTAAAATGTCTATTATACTTCTAATTACATTTTTGTAAAGTTTTTCTTATATTTTTATGAATTTTGATCAATTTTAGGTCTATCAATATTTTTTTTGAAGTATCGATATATCTATGATTATCGATATATTTATAATTGCTGATATTTTCATCATTGGTTTGGATAATGCACTCTTTCTAAAGGATTCATTCAAAAATGTTTTTTTTTTTTTTTTGTATTTATATATAGATGTATATTGAAGTGGTAACTATGGGGAGATGCAATAAATATATGGTGAAATTTGTACTGAAATAATAAAGATACATATGGGTGAACTATAAAAACAAAAAAATATAATAAATATTCTAAAACTATGGAAAATAAATATTATTTCCTTTGTTTAAATGTGTTTAATTTGTCTCATTCCATATAAACTTGATAAAAATGAAATTATTATATTTTTTTTATTGTTGAGCATTATAACATGTAAAAATGATGCCCCTCAAATTGAAATTTCTAAATCTTAAACCATTTTGACCATGATTGTGTTGTCCAAGTAAACGCTTGTGCATGTTCTAATAATGTATTCTCTCCCTCTTGGGTAGTAAAGCATGGTAAGTGGAGAAGATTGATTAGCTTCGGCTATAAAAGATTCCATTCGCTTAGACTTGGTGAAAAAATGGAGGAACATATATATTATAGGTTGACTTTAGAAAGAGGTAACACATTTGCATGGAGAGACAAGACTACCCTTTGAATGGGATCAAGTATGTCAGAATGCTTTTGAAGACATCAAAGAGTATCTGTTAAATCCCCTACCCTAGTCTTAGGGGCTCTAGTCAAAGGACATCATTTGATATTTTACACAACAACTTGTCTTGATTCACTAGGAACTCTTCTTGTCTTGTTTGCACAAATGATGAAGGGAAGGAAGTTGCTCTATACTAAGTCATACCCTGGTGGGTGCAAAGTTCAATTATTCAAACTTTCAAAAGATATGCTTTGTTTGCAATACAAAAGCTCAGACACTATCTCCTGGAACATCCCGTTCGGCTCATATTGAAAGCATATCTGCTCAAGTATTTGCTCTCGAGCCTTTCTTAAAGGATAAATACCAAGAGGTTATGGATTATCCAAATGTCCATA
Source organism: Vitis rotundifolia (assembly GCA_030254885.1). Taxonomy (NCBI): domain Eukaryota; kingdom Viridiplantae; phylum Streptophyta; class Magnoliopsida; order Vitales; family Vitaceae; genus Vitis; species Vitis rotundifolia. Next base: position 49,930 of record CM058157.1, read on the forward strand.
ATGTTTCCCTAATGTTGTAAGGCAAAGGACAAGCGTTGGCTAATTTCTTGGCAGCTCATCCAACCTTTGGTGACACTCATTTGTCAAATGATCTACCTGATGAAGAAGTTTTATATGCTAAAGTTCAGTTCCCATGGGGATCAATGGATCATCTAGGAGCGGGGGCAAGGATTGTCTTCATGACCCCAAAAAGGTCAATGCTCCCTTACTTGTTCACACTGACTTCAGTAGCTTCAAATAAGGCTATTGAATAGGAAGCTGGTATAGCTTTGGAGATGAAGATTGATCCTCTTACAATGTATGGCAATTCTCAATTGATCGTTAATCAAATCTACATTATTTATTAAGTAAGAAAGAGGTCTCTCGAGCCTTATTTCTTTCATCAAGGCACGCTCCTATCCTAAGTCAATTGCTCGAAATAAATGTCAAGCATGTTCCACGGTCACAAAATCATTATGCTAATGCACTGGCACGTTTAGTGGCAGCTTTGGTCCAAACCAATCCATGCAAATAAGAGTCTAAGAATGCAAGTTAGTATTAGAAAACATTGTTGTCCTACCCTCTTTGTTTCCATCTTTTGAAACAAGTAAGATGTTCTTCCTTCATCCTCCATCCCTATTATGAGGGCCAATTGGAATATGTTTGGTTGTTCAATAGCCAATTCCTTTCTTTCAGAAGGGTATATTGGGAAGATGAAGAGATGAATTTTGGAATTAAGTTTCAGATAAATTCAGCAAGAAGCTTTTGGGTTGGAAAGGTGCCCGTCTTATTAGGTCAAGTTGGTAAGGTCTTGTTTTTAATGAAATCCACTCTTCATGCCTTTATTCCCTCCTTGAAAAAAGAATGATACCATGAAAAATTTATACAAGAATGTACAATAAATCATACAAAAAAGAAATAATAAATATCCTACAATAAAAAAAAATGAATATTGCTTCCTAAATTAAAAGAATAAAATATATTGGAGTGGATTTTGGTTATATATTATGCGTTTGATTTTGTAATCCCATAAATTATTTCCATTATTCTGTGTCCTTGATTATTTTCATTTCATCTTTAGGTAGATCTCTTTGATTATTTCTCTTAATAAAATTTAGGTTGTTCACCAATGATATAAGTATATAAGATTAACATATAAAACAATGAGAATAGATTGAGTATACATGACATAACTCAAATTATGTGTGTCACACGATTTCATTTTTTGATATTTACTAAATCCATATCCAAATATATATAGATATAACCCATTCCATTTGAAAAATCCCATACATTGCATTGCTTCATAAAAGTGAGAAAACCAGGATATACAATACACTGAAAAAAATACAATGAACATGTTTCAGTTTACAGCGCTTAGTCATTCAGAGTAGAGTTTTTGAATTAAGTAATCAAAAGACAAGAGAGAAAAAAAAAATCAAATCGTTAATTAACTTCATCATCATACCTACTATTGTAACTATTATTATGGACTTGCACCAAAGCAGATTAAGTTCATCCATGGTTGTTGCAGTGCTTATGGTCAGGGCTGGGGATGCGAGTGCAGGGAGAAGGCTGGGATGGTGGCACTGGACCAGCACGATTTGGTAATGATGACTCTGCACTAGCACCAAATATCGGCTTCTCCTCCAAAGGCCTTGCAGCTGCTTTCAAACCATGGGTAGTACTGGATCGATTTCCATTGGAACTGACACTGTCATGTTTAATGCCTTCTCACCACCTAAAGGCCTTGAAGCTCCTAAAGTTTTGGCACCTATAACCATCAAGGGACAAACGGACGACCACTTTTGTTGTGTTGCTTAGTGTGTTTTCTCGAGTGAAGTACATGTTTTTTGAAAATTGAAGAGAAGGATGGTTGATTAAGCAAGAGGCAATTAGGGTTTACTAGGCTGGAGTGTTGAGCATAAAAAGTGGTGTACATTAAGGATATATATAAATTGGGGAGAATTATGTAATCATGTACCATTTAAAAGATATAACATCTTTATAGGTGGATCACTTTTCACTTACAAAGTATACACATTTTTTAAAAAGTAATCTTTCATGCACTCTAATAGCAAAAACCATCAAAGTTCCAAAACTATCATTTTTACCCATTTCCCCTCATCAACTACTTTTTTTTTTTTTTTTTTTTTAATTTGACATGGTAAGCCAAAAAACATCATTGTTGTCTTTAAACTTTGACACGTGAGGATCAACATGATTTATATATATATATATTTTAAATTTTCAAACTTGACCATGTTTTTAACTTTCTTTTTCGTTACAATATTTAATATTTTTAATTATATAAGATAAAAACTTTATTGTGGTTTTAATATTTTACTTTGTTAAAATTTTTAATTTTTAATTTATATAAAATAAAAAATATAACTTTTTTTAATAAAAAATTATATTTAATCATTTATATTAATTTTCTCTTAATTTTATCAAAAATTAAAATTTTTACATACGAAAGTTACACATTGATCAACACAATCCTTGAAAAAGAGAGTACCATTCTTCTATGAAAAAAATGGCACTATGGTGTGAAAGATGTACCATTCTCCCTTGGTTTATGGTAAAGTATGTTACTAATTTGCTACTTGTTCAACATCTTATGTAATGATGAAATAACATGAATTGAGTGGACGTTATTGCACAATAACACTGATCGACACAATCCTTGGAAAATAGGGTACCACTCTTTGTTAAAAAATAAAAATAACACTTAAATGTGTTAAAAGTACTATTGCTTGAGTGGTATAGTTTTAATACACATTAATGCTAAAAGAGGATACCATTTATATATATATAAAAGTATCATTGAAGTGTGTAATAATGAATTCAAAGGGTACTATAATGCAATTACATTTATCAATACAACCCTTGGAAAAGGGTATTTTTTTCATAAAAAATGTACCATTTTTTATGAAAACATTATCACTATGATAGGAAAGATATATCACTCTTCTTTAATTTAGGTTAAGGTTTGTTACCACTTGTTATGTGTTTGACATCTTATGTAATGATAAAATAATTTAACAACACTAAAGTGTAGTATTTTTTTTAACATAGTCTTACTTTTAACAAACTTAAGTGATTTTTTTTTCCTTTATAAAAGATTAGTACCATTTTTTTTTCCAAAAGTCATATTGACAGTGTTATTGTGTAGTAACATCCACTCAATCGTACACTTTTAGTATACTTAAGTGGTTACTTTTATTTATAAACAATGGTACCATTTTTTCCAAGGATTGTGTCAAGATAAAAAAAAAATACTATTTTTCTGTGATCAATGCCCAATTTCTAAAAAAAAAAAAAAAAATGGATGAGTGATTGGTTTTCTTTGTTGTACCAAAATACTTAAGCTTAAATACATAGTAGCTCTGGCTAAGAAAAACCAAAGAAAGAGGTATTATGACTTTTGTAATATTTTGGGTATTGTCCTTAGCGACTGACCTATGGAAATTGTCAATACCATGTCAAATGAATTGCTTTTACTTAAGTCCCAAAAGGGAAATAATATACAAAATGGTTTTTATGAAATAGAGTTAAATAAAGAAAATAAATTTATAACAATGCGAATATTGATTTTTAAATAAAATGATTCAAGTTTAGGGCTTTTGGCAATTTAACTTCAGTATAGAAACTAGAAAAAACAAGGATTTCTTAAGTAAGGTGCTCTAAGGACTTTGGGATCCTTAGTTGCTCTCGATCAATCTAAGCTTTATAACTCATAATGGCATTTAAAACCTAATTTTTCCTTTTTAAAACTGATTTCTGAAATCATCAAATGAATGAGATTAATTACTGATTCTAGGTTTGACTTTTTAACCCTTCATACTCTTTAGTTAGTTCATTCTCTACCATATTTGAAAATTACTATTTCAACTTGCATCATTTTTGTGCTTTAAATTTGAGATTTAACTCAAGATATATGTTAGATTCATTACTAGGATCTTAGCAACAATTCAAGTTAAGTTGGGTAAGTTAAGCTTTTATATTTGCATAATTCATTCCTTATATGTGTCATTAAAGCACAAATTATGGTTCTAATCAATAAGCACCGAAATAAGACTAATCTCCTACATTTTAATATTAAGAAGATTGTTTTCTACATGTCATTAAGGGTTAATTAATAGCTCTCCAAAATTTTGACTCTCTTTATATATATGCAATAATTTGAATCACCTACTTGGTTACACTCTTTCTGGCACAACACACACTCCCATTCACATACTTGTTCAATTATTGATATCTCTCAACCTATTGTTGGAGTTACTCATGTGCTCAAACGAAATTTAATGGAATGGTGAGAAAAAAGAAGCCAAAAAATGTGAGCACTCCTACACTATATGGAGCAAACAGAGGCTTGAGGGGCCGAAGTGCGCGCACGTTAGGATATTTAAAGATGCTGCCCTATCTTGTTGGAGCTAGATTTTCTATAAAAAAAAAAAAAAAAAAAAAAAAAAAAAAAAAAAAAAGGGTTGAAACCTTGGATTGGTTCTCGCATTCTTGTGCCCAAAAGCATAGGTGAGTTCGATTTGAGTGTTCATTGATTTGATGGATCTATATGCTTTGATGAGTGAAATGAGGTGTACCATAGTTTGGTTTGCACATTTGTTTTGGGTTCAAAGGATCATAGGTTCAAAGCCTATCACCTTGATATGATGTTTAGAAAAAGGCAAGAGTAAGAATTGCCATAAAATTGTCGTCACTTTTCGACTTGAAGTGATAGGAAAGTTAACCTCACCTTTGGAGTGTCATTGTCGTTTATTAAGCAATGGTTTTGTCCAGCCTAGGTGGATGCTGGTTCCCACATAGATTTTGATTTAAGTAGTGAATATGTTTGTGTCCTCTCTTCTTAGTCTACAATTATCCCTACTTTTCCTTAGTTGCAAATATTTTTACCTAGTTGAAAGTAGAAATGTGCAATTGGCTTTATCTTGGTAATTCCTATTAGAGGAAGAAAGATCTCCATGTAGACAATTAGGTGAATATATACAAAACAACCTAGTTTATCAAGGTGCCTTTGCATTTGATGCCATAATTTGTACTTGGGTGTTTTTGTGACACATTTGAAGTATGCTTCACTCTAATAGTTTTATTCTACAAGAGGCTTCACAATCGATCTTAATCAATCCTTCTTCCACCATTTTTTCAAATGATAATGAAAGAAGAGTTAAAAAAACATTTTCATAGCCTATGAATCAAAAGCCCTATACCTTACCATCTCGCTTCAGACTCAATTGAGTGAATGTTATTACACAATAACACTAATTGACACAACTCTTGAAAAAAAGTGTACCACTTTTATAAAAAAAAAATATTACTATTTTATTTTAAAAAATCACTAAATTATGTTAAAAATACCATTATGATATAAATGATTATTAAAAGTACTACTATGATAGGAATGATATACCACTTTTCTTTGATTTAGGATAAGGTTTGTTAACATCCATCACATGTTCCACATCTTTTATAATTATTAAATAACAATGAATTTAGTGAGTGTTATTGCACAATAACACCTATCAATACATCCCTTGGAAAATAGGGTAAATTTTTCAGAAAAAAAATGTATCACTTTTTTATGAAAAAAGTACCACTAACATGTGTTAGAAGTATTATGATGAAAAAAAATATACCACTTTTCTTTTATTTAGGGTAAGGTCTATTACCGCCTATTAAGCCACTATATTAAAAAAAAAATGCAAAAGGGTGGACATATTATGGGGAGAGAAAAAATAAATAAATAAATAAAATAATAATAAATAAAAAAAAAAAAACTATGTTGATTGCCATGTGTAAAAAATTTAAATATAATAATGATATTCTTTGACTTCTCATGTCACATTTAAATAAAAATAAAAATAAAATAAAGAGAGAGAGGGAGAGAGAGAGAGGTAGTTAGGTGTAAGAGGAAATGGATAAAAATAGCATATGGTAGTCATGGAATTTTGAAGTTTTTCTTATTAGACTGAATGTTTGAAGGATTACTTTTCTTTTTTTTCAAAATGCATATATTTAAAAGTAAAAAGTGAAACTTTTCAAACAGGTTATATTTTTTCAATGGATCATAATACATTAATTAAATTAATTAAGATTCACAAAACTTTTCATCAAAATTGTGTCCATGTTTTAGGGAAGGGGTAAAAGAATATCTGCGGATATTTCTCAAAAATACATCGAAAACCCCATAAACAGAAGAACTTTCCCACCACCACACCATGCTTTCGGTAATATTTGAACTTTTAGTGAGAATGTTAAACCATTTCCTTTAGTTGAGTTGTTTTTGACATATCAATGGGAATATAATCTATCAAGAATTACCTAGAGAGCGCTGCAATCCACACGAGTCATTCTCCGACAGTACGTAGTTCATGCTTTTTAGTAACTTCTGAATTTGTAATGGCAAAGTTGACAATCTTTTAGTCCATCTAAATATAAAATTGCCTTTTTATATACAAGATTGTATCAATATCTCTCAATAAAAGTGGTGTGACAGTTGTTTCCACGGCTCATTTTGATATAGAGTTGAAGTCTTGAAGATATGCTCTGACATGCTCTACGAGGAAAACTTTCGATGTCACCACCAAACTTAATTCACTGGTTCCCTTACGAGGTGCGGGTCCAATTACCTATTATTGATTGTAATAAACTTGAAAATGATTTTAAAATTGCGACTTAATTGTTAAAGTGTCATGCCTCCTCTATTAATATTCAGTGCCTCACAAAAGATGTTAAAATGATTTAAGTAGATTTTCATAGGTATGATAATGACTAAATGTTGAGAAAAACGAATAAGTTAACAGATATTTTGGCTAAACAGTTTCCAAAGAATTTTATGAAGAAGATATTAGAGGTGCCTGTACATGGTAACTTGTTTAATTAATAGTATTTGCTTTTATTAAAAAAAAAGAAAAAAGAAAAGGAAAGAATTAACTTTCCAAGATATGAGATAGGCCAGCTCCATGGGCTGTTTGGGCCCAAAGCGTCCTGATTAATGAACTAAGGTTTAGAAGTTGCTATTTCCTATCCATAACTACACACAATTAATATCATCTTAAGGCCCATTAGAAAATTTTACCCGAACTGGCTAACGATGAGCCCATGACCCATGACAGATTCCCAACAATTTGCATTCATAAACATGCTAGAAGTTGAAATAGTGTTTTGGGTCGCTGCATACTCCGCTCACTATGCATGGAGACACCGTTGCTGTCTAATAGTACTGGGTTTCATTCTATGGTCTTTAAACGTATATATTCACAATTCCAGCGTTGCCATGATTGAAATGAACAAGAAAACAATTAAATTTCAGGTCAGGATTCTGCAAAAGTACCGAATCAATTTGTGAAATCCTGAAGAACATCAAAGGGAGGGAGAGATCTGGTTGTTTAAAGCGATCCCATGATCGATGCAGTATTATATACACACACACACACTATAATTTTAGAAATACAATCTCGAACCTTTTAAGAGTTTTTATGGAACTTGGGAGATCATCCACAGAAATTAGAAAGAAGAGAGAAGGTAGTACCACCGTATGGATTGTAATATCTACATGCATTTGGAAGAAGATAACTAGCTGGTTCGGAACAGGAAAAAAAAATAGAAAAAAAGAAAAAAAGAAGTATGTCATCCTCTCTCTGTTGTTAATTAATTATACTGTTTTTTCAAGTAGAATTTTGAAACTACAGAAACGGAAAAAACAAAGAGAAAAAAAAAAAAAAAACAATTCAGTCCATCTCAAGGACTTCACCTTTATCTTTAATTATCTACATTCACATGCTCATATTTAAATCATAAGAGAATCATAACATCTTAGACTTAATTCTTTAGGCAAGCTCTATAATTATACATATAATATTTTATATACTTTAGCTGAGAGTTGCACCATGGCAGAGGCAAGTTCATCCATGACTAGGGCATCGCCCAATAACTCTGCCACCACTGTTGCCTATGTGAGTGCATGGAGAAGGACCGGACGGTGGGACGGGAGCTCTTATAGATGAAATGACTTCCAGAGAACTATTTCTAATCCTCACTCCCAGTTCCAGGGGCCTTGAAGCAGCATATTCGTTGGCTGTAAGAATCACCAAGACAAAGATGATAACCCTCATAGACTTGAAGACCTTCTTTCTGAGAACTTCCATTAATTGTTGTATGGGGATAGAAGATGCAAGAAGCCTCACAGAATTAAGATCCCAACTAGGGTCTTGCAAAGATGGAGTCAGTCCCTTGAGCTTTTAAATAGCTAGGAAAGTACTTGTTTAATAGCCATCTAGGCCTGAATTTTGCCACTTGCCAATGCCACTACTAGTCTTCTTTATACTTCTTTATTAAGGTAGCTAGTTATATTACAACTTACCAATTTGTGACCCGTGTAAACGAGCTGGAAAGAATCAGGAGTTCCCACTCAGATACATTATTATGGAAAAATATGACAGTACGTAGCACGATCTAGGAGAGCTTATCTCTATGGCGATGCAAAGAGGTCTCTTGTATATATATATATATATACTGAATTACAAGTAAGTGTTAGTTCAGTCAAGGAGAGAGTCCATGAAATCACTCCATATTACTTCGGTTGAAAGCTCAAGATACTTTCTCTAGATATATGGCCTTTAACATTGCACAGTATTATTGGTTTTTTCAATCTGGAGAAGTTGGATCATTTTGACTGATGAACTCGCAAAAAAATTTACCATAGATGCTCTTAAGTGGAGCAAATCACCAGTCCTCGATCTTGAAATAAGATGAACTCGGCTGCCACTGGAAATTCAAAATCTACAGTGAATAGGTTTGGAGCTGATATCTTTGATGAAGTGAGCTTTCAGAAAAATTTGATTGTATATCATAAGTAATGCTATCTCATTCAATGATTTTAGTCACTTGTCATGTAGTTTAGCTGTCGGTGCAATGTTGTCCACCAATAAATAATGTCCTAAAATGTATGCTATGGATTAGAAGACTTACAAAAGACAAACAAAGGAGAAACACGAGTTCAAATAATAGAACGTACAGTTTCATCTAATGAAAGACAAATGTGGTAGAACTATGCATGATTCACTCTTCATTTGAGAGGAGAAAGTGAGAATAGAAGATAATGCAAGCCCTTAGACATTTTATTGCATTGTTCATGCGAATCCAGTCTTTCTTTCTCCACTAAAATATTGGTCTGGTTAACATGTATGTTGCAACCCCTTGAGAAATGTGTTGATGCTTCTATTCATTCACTTAACACGTTGTAAAACTGAAGAGTACTTGAGGGGGTCCATTCATCACCCTAGAAATAGTTACGGGTTTGGCTCGCTCCCCGAAACCTCTATATGCCACCAAATAAAACTCATTTATGGAATCATTTAAGCTTATGATCAAAATATTAATTTCGATTTTAGTCGTTCAATTTCATTGCCAAGAACTGTCGATAGGATTGCAGCAGTGCAGGAAGCCGACTAAAACAGACTGTTAGAAGAGAGATTTTATCAGTAGCATAATCTTAACTCCTGGCTTTAAGCTCTTAGAAATGTCTCTTTTGCATTTCCGGAATAGAATATCAACGGTCTAAATCTTTTTAAGTCCATCATTTTGGTCTAAAAGTTACACATTTTATAAGCACCCTACTTTAGCTAGCTTCCCATGCTAAGCGAGATTGCGGGAAGCCACTCACAAAAAAGAACTATCATAGTCTGTAACAACTTTTCAATGTCGGCCACATCATTCTTTCTGAATTTCAGGGCTGTAAAGTTTGGAATTCCTTAATTAAGAAATTTTCGATTCTCCTGTCCCTAAGCTTTTGAGTGCTCACAACCATCTCTCTTTAGTCATGTTGTGCATTATTAGGTTTTATTGATAGTGTTGGATAGTGTTGATGATTGAGATGATTTGTTTATATTAAAAGCATATTGCCAATAGATAGTGTTGATGATTTCTTAAGTGGTAAAGGCTCTGTATATTCTAATCATAAAAAGGGATTCAAGCAACTTCACCATCATCTGCTGCATGTTATCTTTCCATGGCTGACCTCAACCATTCAATTGCTTATAATTGTGGGTGGGGTTATATCAAAGTTGATTTGTTGCATTCTATCTTCCACGTAACAAGTGATTTGTGAAAACAGCTAATTAAATTAAATAGTAGAGAAGATCTCCTGATCTTCCTATCCTTTCCCGCATGCTATATAATTAATTCATCAAAATAATGCGCCGCCACTGAAGACTTAATTTATGTGGGGCCCCAGACAGATCGTTGTGGTATCAGTAAAGTTTGCAAAAGTTGTAAACAATTTGTGCAGTGGGAATCTTATTTTCAAAGGAAAGAAAGCAAAACTTCTTATCCATTTGGTGCATTATAAATCTGTTAACAAAGCATCTCATAAAATTGCAGTATATTTTGTGTTCCAATTAAGGTTCGTTTAACCTTAATATATGGCATTATCCTTTTGGCCGTTGGATGTCTAAACAAAAGTTAGACCCTTTGACCTAACTATTGAGTCAATAGTTGCATTCGAAATCTCAGAGCTCCTTCATTGGAATTGATAGAATCCATCAGCAATTTGAAATTTCAAGTTCTTGTCGTTCAAATGCAGTTAAGCAACATCACTTGGCGGCCAGATCAAGACTTGTTAAATTGGAATTAATTAGTTTACATAGCTAATTTGTTGAGTAATGAAGTCTCAACATTAATTAAAGAAGAATTTAGTTATGCATGCTAACATGACGTCTCAATGCACATTGAGTGTTCCGTTTAAAAAGAAGAATTTTAAAGGATCATGGAAGGAGCTCTCAAAAAAGATGCCACTGCACAATCATTTTCAATTTCATCCTTTTAGGAAAAACACAATAACGTGCAAAAAAAAAATTATTTAAATTATTGATCCGAGTGTTTAAGGATACAATACATCCCGATCAATATCTTGTTAGTGCCCCACCACACTATATATGGATAGGATAAATATTTTCAAGCTACATGACATAGATTAAGGATGTGCCTGGATATGGTGCTAGGCAATTGATAGTAAACAAGGAGCCACCATATAATCTACAATATAGTCGCTGCAACAAATATGAGCTTTCACCACCAAAAATAAGTCAGTCGCTAAAAAATGATAGTTGAAGGTAAAATAATTTTACACAAAAAAATTTTCATGGTGACTTCGTTGCTATGAGTTTGTATATAATTCTTTTTCATCAAGAAAAACAGTCATAAGAAAATGTTATTTTTAAGCACAAATAATTATTCATGGTAGAAGGTTATTTTTAGATATAAAGGTTCAAAAAAATTGTCATGGCAAAAGACTTCTTTTAGGCATAAATAAATAATATATATATATATATATCATAAAAAAAGAAAAGAAAAATCATGGAAAATATTATTTTTTTTGTAACATCCATACCTTGATTTTAGGGATGTTTATATACTTTGAAAATTTAAAAATACCTCAATTTAGAGATATTAGTGTATTTTGAAAATTTTAAAAGATTTTAGGGATATTTATGTGTTAAAAAAATTATAAGTGAGGTATTTTTGTTACTTTAGTGGCTAAAAAAAACAAAAAGTTAAGAAAACTTTGATTTGAAGAATTGGAAATAAAAAAATTTTCAATATTTGTTTTATTATGTAATTTAAAAGTATGGATTAATTCTTTTAAGAAATTGAAGGATTCCTTCAAGGTAGGGGTTAATAGTTTAATAAGTCTTTTTTTTTTCCTTTTTTTTCATCTATTTTTCCTTTGTTCTTGAAAGTATCAAAATGTTTGAATTCTTTAAAGTGGATCAAATAATTTTTTTTAAAAAAATATGTTTAGATTTATTTCTTAGCTTATTAAATAAATTAGGAATATTATAAGATTTGTTTGTTATTTTACAAGTGAATTTTATCATTTAATTTATTATAATAGTTTTAAAACTCTAGTTATTAGCACTTGTTGTCAATAGGGAATAAGTTTTTTATCATCATTACCCTTGGTAGGGTAATGATCCAATGCAACCCTGGTCAATAAAGGTGTTATTGGCCTTTGGTATACCATTAATTAAAAACAGTTTCATTCACTAGCAAGAGGAATAATTTGAGGCTAACCACCTAGTATAAGTCCCATTTTTCGGGCTGTGTTGTTATGAGTGAACTAGAGGAAATTATTTATTTGTAAAATTCTTTTAAATATGAATTGATCTTTCCAAGTGTATTATCTTGTTTTATCTTTAAATTGAAAATGTTGAATTTTCCAAGAAAGTGAATTAAATTGTTAAATAAAATAAAATTACTTGTTAATTGATTTTTATAAAAGATGTGACATCTCTTTTGTTGATCCTTCTTATTTAACTATTTTTCCTTATTAAGTTGTCGAATTCATCCTTCTCAATTATTCCCTTTTCAGGTACAAGTGACGTTGGTGATGAAAGATCGAGATAGGAAAGGTGTTTCTATTAGAAACTACTTCACATTTGATTATTTAGGATTCTTTACCTAAGACTCAATTTCAGTTATAATTTCTAGAGTGTTATATGTTAAATAATTGTGTTGCCCTTCACCTTTAGATTTGGGGTGTCACAAATTGGTATTAGAGGTATAAAATAGGTCCTATAGACTTATTTGCTTAGTTGAGATTCAATTAGAAAATCTTTTGCACTTATTTATGAAATTCTCTACTTGTTTACAAGTTTCCGTTTCTTTTGAACAGTTTAGTTATCGTGATTAAAGTTTTTTTTTTTTTTTTTTTTTTCATAGACCGTGTACTAAAGTTATTTGTAGGAAAGAAAAAGAAATAAATGAAGATTAATAAATAAAGAAATTGAATGAGAGATTTTGAAAGAAAATCAAAGTAATTAAGGTTGTTTTTAATGACATTTAAAAAAATTATTATTATTATTTTTGTGAAATACTTGATTTCTTAATGAAAGTGTTATAATGATGTAAAAGTATAATAACCTAGCAAATTTAGAGGACCAAATTTTTGTAAGAAGAAAAGTATGCAACAACCTTACCTTGATTTTAGAGATGTTTATGCATTTTAAAAATTTTAAAAGACCTAAATTTCAAGATATTTATGCATTTTGAAAATTTAAAATACCTACCTTGATTTTAGAGATATTTATGTATTTTCAAAAGAAAATTATAAGTGAGATTTTTTTGCCCTTTAACCGCCCATTATCTTTATCTTGTTATACTTTCGTCATATTATAAAAAAACCTAAAAAAACTCTTTGTATTATAAAAAACTAAAAAGACAAAATAGAGAGAGGAAAATGAAGTCTATAAAACTTTGATTTAAAAAATTAGAAAGAAGAACATTTCAGTATTTGCTTTATCATGCAATTTAAAGGTGTGAATTAGTTTTTTCAAGATTTGAGTGACTTTTTCAAGGTAAGGGTTAGTAATGCAATGAGTTATTTTATAATTTCTTATCGAATTTTCATTTATGTTTAAAAGTATCAAAATATTAAAATTCATTAAAGTGGATCAAGTAATTTTTTTTTTTGAAATATATATATATATATTTTGATTTATAAAATAAATTTGGAATATTATATGATTTGTTTATTGTTATATAAGAGAATTTCATCCTTTAATTTATTATAATAATTTTGAAAAGTTTGGTTATCAGTGACATTGGTCAACTGGGGATAAGTTGTCAACCTTAATTACCCTTTGTAGGGGTTGTGATGTATTGTAACTCTAGCCAATAAGGGTGTTATTGGCTTTTGGTATACCATTGATTGGAAGTTGTTCTCTCCACTAAGTAAGAGGACCAATTTGAAGCTAGTTACCTAGTGCAAGTTCTACTTTTTGAGCATAGTTTTATTGTGAATGGGCCAAAGGAAAATGTTGTTTATAATTTTCTAAGTGTATTATGTTGTTTCATCTTGATTTTCCAAAAAGGTGAATTAAATGAACTTACTTGTTAATTGATTTTTATAAAGATATGATATCTCTCATAATTTAACTATCTATTATACTTGGTCTTCCTCATGAACTATTTTTCCTTGCTAAGTTGTTAAACTCATCGGTGAGGAGAAATTGAAATAGAAAGGGTGTTTCTTTTAGAAACAATTTTAGAGTTGATTATTTAGGATTGTTTACCTAGGATTGAATTTGATATTAATTTTTAGAGTTACTTTTTAGTTAAGTATTTAAGAGAATCATTAATTTATTGTTAAACTATTTTAAATAGTTTTGGATTTGTTAATTAAAGTCATTGACATATCTTAGGTTTGATATGTGAAGTGACCATGACGCCCTCAACCTTCAGGTTCGGGTGTCACATTTTTAGACATAAAAAATCATACAAAAATACCATATCTAAGCATAAAAGAAAAGTTCATCACAAAATAGTATTTTTAGGTTGGAAAATTTTCATGACAAAGTATCATCTTCAGACAAAAAAAGTTCATCACATAAAATGTTAATAAAGTTTCAACCCAATTGATCAAATAAACTTTATCCAACTCTATTCATATGTGTATTTTCACATATTGTTACATATCTATATAATTGTAGTTAAAATAAATAAATAAATAAATAAAACACCCTTTAAGTAACATGGTTCTATCTCAAGGTGCAAATGAGTAACACTATTATGTACGTAGTACAAATCTTTAAAATCTCTCCCAATGAAAACAAGATTTAAGTGCATTCGTACAATCAAACTTTTAAGATTAGTTCAGTTAATAGAATTAGACTATGACAATATAAATAAAATTCTTCTTTGTTCCTTTTGTTGGAAAAGTGGCTAAAATTCCTATTTAGAATATACTTCTTTTTGTAAAAGAACTATTATATAGAATATTTTCTAATTTTATATGTGATTGTAATTAGATTTTATATAGAATAAGGAAAGTTAGTGAGAATATCTGTACAAATGTTTTAGGTGAGAAAGAAAGTAAGATACTAATGTGAGGAAGAGTGAGAGACACTCGGTAAAGCAAGAGGGCTCACAGGCTATAGATGTGAGGAAGATAGAGATACATAGTGTAGCAAAATGACTCATGGTTGAAAATGAAGATACATAAGGACCTAGTAGTTATATCCATTTTGTTGTTTTTTATAATATTTTTTACCATATAACGGAATTTTCTCTCTTATATGTGGAAATAGGTATGATTAGTTAAACCACATTAAAACCTCATGTACATTTTGTATGGTTTGCTTTATTTTTTGTGATCTTCCTTTAATATGTTTGCGTTAACACTTCCGCTAGCACAACAAGTGGTTGAAGAAGCCTGAGAGAGCTTTGGTTGAAGAAGTCTAAGAGAGCTTTGGTCGAAGATGTTTGGGAGAGCTTTATGTCACAGAATGCTTCAAATGAGCCTCCCCATGGGCTTATATAGAGCCCAGGAAGCTTCTGGAGACTCCTACAATTAGCCATTAGTGGGAAGAGTGTGGAAGGTTCTAGAAATGTCTAGAGAAGTCCACACATTTCTAGACTATGGTAGAAGACATGAGAAGGGTCCAGGGCTTTCTAGAGAATTCTAGAAGTCTCTTGTACATAAGCTTGTACATAGAATAATCTAGGGAGTTCTAGAATGTTCTTGAATTGTAAGGAACCCTCCAAGGTTCTAGAGAGTTCCAATGGTGCCTATAAATAGATGGGGGCCTCATTTGGCCAAGGCACCAAGCAAGCAAGCTCTCAAAGCACTTGTAAAAGCTTCCTTGAGTAATAAAAACTTCCATTCTTTAAAGAGTTGCCTACTACGCCTTCTAAGCTTCCGAGTCGTGAGCACCTTAGCCTAGCAAGCTAAGTATTGGGAGTCAGGCTGACTTAGCAAGATCAAGCGTCTTGACTTGTCTAAGTGCCGCACGAGCTTAGAAAACGACTAAGTCCGTGACAAGTGGTATCAGAGCGCGGCTACGAAGCGGGCATAGTAAAGGAAGCATGTCGGGCTCTAACATGGATGAGACTAGTGAGCAAACTCGTGGGAGGGAGACCGAGCCTACTGCACGGGGCAGGGGCAGGAAGGATAAGTCTCGTGACGCCATGGCCAACATGGAGGCAAGGCTAGCCAAGGTGGAGCTAGCCATGGCAGACACCCGGGAAGGGGTGGACTTGATCGAGCAAGGCATGGAGAGGGGCTTAGAGGATCTTAGGGAACAGATCCAAGACCTTCGTGAAGGGATGCTCAGCTCACAAGTTCAACCGGTGTCACACGAGGAGTTCATGTCCTTCCAAGACAAGGTCATGAGCATGTTCGCTAGCATGGAGTCAAGGATAGAAGCCTTGGCCACTCGAATGGAGACCCGAGACCAAGAAATTCGTCAAGAGTTGGCCATCTACAAGACTGCGGTGTCAGCACGAGTCATGGCCACTCATGAGGCACCAAGGGTGGAGGTGCCCAAGCCACACACGTTCAGTGGCAAGAGGGATGCTAAGGAGCTGGATAATTTCTTGTGGCACATGGAGCGTTACTTTGAGGTCATTGCATTGACGGATGAAGCCATTAAGGTACGCACCGCGACCCTTTACCTCACTGATAATGCTACTCTATGGTGGCGTCGACGGTTTGCTGACATAGAGAGAGGGACGTGCACCATAGACACATGGGACGCCTTTAAGAGAGAAATCAAGAGGCAATTCTATCCCGAAGATGTGGCTTACCTAGCAAGGAAGAGTTTGAAGCGTCTCAAGCACACAAGCTCGATCCGTGAGTATGTCAAGGAATTCTCTACGCTTATGCTTGAGATACCTAACATGGCTGAAGAGGAGCTACTATTTAACTTCATGGACAACTTGCAAAGCTAGGCCGAGCAAGAGTTGAGGAGACGTGGTGTCCAAGACCTAGCCACGGCCATGGCAGTTGCAGAGTCCCTGGTAGATTATAGAAGGGGAGACTCCTCCAAGCCCAAGCCGCCATCCAAGGGTAACCAAGCCAAAGGTGGGGGAGACAAGAGGTCACAAGGCCACACTTCTAAGGAAGGATCAAACAAAGGCCCTAATGGCAAGGATGGCAAAGGCAAGGACAAGAGGAAGGAGTTCACGCCCAGGACCAATTGCTTCCTGTGCGATGGTCCGCACTAGGCACGGGACTGCCCTAAGAGGAAGGCTCTAAATGCTATGATTGAGGAAAAGGAACAGGAAGGCGATGCTAAAGTGGGATCGTTGCAACTCCTAAATGCCCTTAAGGCCAAGCCGATGCCTAAGGCGCCTCAAGGAAAAGGGCTGATGTATGTGGAGGCCCTTGTGAATGGGAAGACCATCAAGGCCCTGGTGGACACTGGTGCCACTCATAACTTTGTCTCGGAGGATGAGGCAAGAAGGCTGGAGCTCCAAGCATCCAAGGAAGGAGGATGGCTCAAGGCAGTCAATTCAGCTACCAAGCCATCACATGGAGTAGCTCGCGGGGTGACTATGCACATCGGCTCATGGGAAGGAAGGGTCGACTTCACAGTGGCACCCATGGATGACTTCAAGATGGTGCTAGGGATGGACTTCCTGCAAAAGGTCAAGGCTGTGCCACTACCTTTCCTACGCTCAATGGCTATCCTAGAGGAGGAGAAGCCGTGCATGGTCCCTACAGTCACTGAAGGTATGCTCAAGATCCTTATGCTATCCGCTATGCAAGTAAAGAAGGGGTTAAAAAGGAAAGAGGTGACCTACCTCGCCACCCTGAAGGAAGAAAGGGATGATGGGTCGGGAGAACCCGTGCCTAAGGAAATCGAGGGGGTCCTTGATGAGTTCAAGGACGTGATGCCGCCCGAGTTGCCTAAGAGACTTCCTCCTAGGAGAGAGGAAGATCACAAGATTGAGTTAGAGTCGGGAGCCAAGCCCCCTGCTATGGGGCCATATAGGATGGCACCGCCTGAGTTGGAGGAGCTAAGGAGACAACTTAAGGAGTTGTTAGACGCGGGGTTCATCCAACCCTCCAAGGCTCCCTATGGCGCGCCGGTCCTATTTCAGAAGAAGCATGATGGGTCCCTACGGATGTGCATAGACTACCGGGCACTCAACAAGGTGACGGTAAAGAACAAGTATCCTATTCCGCTCATCGCTGACCTGTTCGATCAACTTGGAAGGGCGAGATACTTCACAAAGTTAGACTTAAGGTCAGGCTACTACCAAGTCAGGATTGCGGAGGGGGACGAGCCGAAGACCACATGTGTGACCAGGTACGGCTCATATGAATTCTTAGTGATGCCTTTCGGACTGACCAACGCCCCAGCAACGTTCTGCACCCTCGTGAACAAGATCTTCCACCCCTACTTAGACAAGTTCGTGGTGGTATACTTGGATGACATAGTCATCTACAGTAACACCCTAAAGGAGCACATAGAGCACTTGAGGAAGGTCGAATCTTGAGGCAGAACGAGCTGTACATTAAGAAGGAGAAGTGCTCATTTGCTAAGGAGGAAGTGAGCTTCCTAGGGCATCGCATCAGAGATGGCAAGCTGATGATGGATGATAGCAAGGTAAAAGCCATCCAGGAATGGGATCCACCAACCAAGGTACCTCAACTCAGATCTTTCCTTGGTCTAGTTAATTACTACCGGCGGTTCATAAAGGGTTATTCGGCAAGGGCCGCTCCACTCACTGATCTTCTCAAGAAGAATAAGGCATGGGAATAGGACAAAAGGTGCCAACAAGCCTTTGAGGATCTAAAGAAGGCTGTGACCGAGGAGCCAGTGTTGGCACTACCCGACCACACCAAGGTCTTTGAGATACACACAGATGCCTCAGACTTTGCTATTGGGGGAGTCCTTATGCAAGAAAGGCATCCGATCACATTTGAGAGTCGCAAGCTAAACGACGCGGAAAGGCGTTACACGGTACAAGAAAAGGAGATGATCGCTATCGTCCACTGCTTGCGCACCTGGAGGCACTATCTGCTAGGGTCTCACTTCATAGTGAAGACCGACAATGTGGCCACTAGCTACTTCCAGACACAGAAGAAGCTAAGTCCTAAACAAGCTAGGTGGCAAGACTTCTTGGCCGAGTTTGACTATACGTTGGAGTATAAGCCAGGAAGTGCTAATCATGTGGCCGACGCCCTAAGCCGCAAAGCGGAGCTAGCGTCCATGACGAGTCAGCCCCAAGGAGACATAATGGATCTTCTAAGGGAAGGACTGCAACATGATCCAGTGGCTAAAAGCCTCATCACCCTGGCTCATGAAGGAAAGACTAAGCGGTTCTGGGTGGAGGACGGCCTACTCTACACTAAGGGGAGACGACTCTACGTGCCTAAGTGGGGGAACATAAGGCGAAACCTGATAAAAGAGTGTCATGACACCAAGTGGGCTGGGCACCCTGGGCAACGACGCACGAGGGCACTACTTGAGTCGGCTTATTACTGGCCTCAAATACGGGATGAGGTTGAGGCCTATGTGAGGACTTGTCTTGTGTGCCAGCAAGACAAGGTGGAGCAACGACAGCCTAGAGGCCTGTTGGAACCACTACCTGTAGCAGAGCGCCCATGGGACAGCGTTACCATGGACTTCATCATCGGACTACCCAAGTCGGAGGACAACGGCTTCATCATAGTAGTAGTGGACAGGTTCTCTAAGTATGCAACCTTCATAACAGCCCCGACTGACTGCACTGCGGAAGAGACGGCGAGGCTATTCCTAAAGCACGTAGTCAAGTATTGGGAGTTGCCTAAGTTCATCATCAGTGATCGTGACCCGCGCTTCACTGGGAAGTTTTGGACGGAGCTCTTCAAGCTTATGGGTTCAGAGCTTCACTTCTCCACAAGCTTTCACCCACAGACGGATGGGCAAACTGAAAGGGTGAATGCCTTACTAGAGCTATACTTGAGGCACTTCGTGAGTGCCAACCAGAAGGATTGGGCTAAGTTGCTAGATATAGCCCAGTTCTCATACAACTTGCAAAGGAGTGAGGCAACCAACAAGAGCCCGTTCGAGCTAGCCACAGGGCAGCAACCCTTAACTCCTCACACACTAACAATAGGCTATACGGGGAGAAGTCCGGCGGCTTTCAAGTTCGCGAAAGGGTGGCACGAGTAAGCTGACATAGTACGCTCATACTTGGACAAGGCCGCTAAGAAAATGAAGAAGTGGGCTGATAAGAAGCGACGTCACACAGAGTACAAGGTCGGAGACATGGTGCTTGTCAAGCTCCTTCCTCAACAATTCAAATCCCTAAGGCCGGTGCATAAGGGCCTTGTGAGGAGGTATGAAGGACCCGTCCCCATACTTGGGAAGGTCGGCAAGGTGTCCTATAAAGTCAAGTTACCACCGAGGTTGAAGATTCATCCTGTCTTCCACGTAAGCTACTTGAAACCATATCACGAAGACAAGGAGGATCCAAGCCGAGGGTTTTCTAAGAGGGCACCTACAGCGGTTGTGACCTCCTATGACAAGGAGGTGGAACACATCATTGCAGACCGACTCATCAGGAGACGAGGTGTGCCTCCTGCAACGGAGTACCTGGTGAAATGGAAGGGACTACCAGAGAGCGAGGCTAGCTGGGAGCCAGCAGCTGCACTATGGCAGTTCCAGGAAAAGATTGAGCAGTTCCGGGCAGAAGGCGCGACGAGGACGTCTGCGGCTTAGGTGGGGGAGAGTGTCACAGGATGCTTCAAATGAGCCTCCCCATGGGCTTATATAGAGCCTAGGAAGCTTCTGGAGACTCCTACAATTAGGCATTAGTGGGAAGAGTGTGGAAGGTTCTAGAAATGTCTAGAAAAGTCCACACATTTCTAGACTATGGTAGAAGACATGAGAAGGGTCCAGGGCTTTCTAGAGAATTCTAGAAGTCTCTTGTACATAAGCTTGTACATAGAATAATCTAGGGAGTTCTAAAATGTTCTTGAATTGTAAGGAACCCTCCAAGGTTCTAGAGAGTTCCAATGGTGCCTATAAATAGATGGGGGCCTCATTTGGCCAAGGCACCAAGCAAGCAAGCTCTCAAAGCACTTGTAAAAGCTTCCTTGAGTAATAAAAACTTCCATTCTTTAAAGAGTTGCCTACTACGCCTTTTAAGCTTCCGAGTCGTGAGCACCTTAACCTAGCAAGCTAAGTATTGAGAGTCAGGCTGACTTAGCAAGATCAAGCGTCTTGACTTGTCTAAGTGCCGCACGAGTTTAGAAAACGACTAAGTCCGTGACATTTAGGTGAAGATGCCTAAAAGAAACCTTGGTTGAAGATGTCCTAAAGAATCTTATTTGAAGATTTCATGAAGAGCAAAAAGATTAGAACACAAAAGAAGATTACAAAAAGAATTTTAGTCGAATGTGGAGTTAGTTTTTCTATCATCAATAATACAAGAAACAAAAAAAATTGTGGTGTATGAAGGGAATAGTGGCACACCAGGAGAGAAACACACACAAGGAAATGGTATATCATAGAGAGATGAAAAATTACCTTAATGAAATTTGATTCAAGGTGGAGATTGTTGGGGAAGTGTCTCAAATTCCTATTTAAAATATACCTCTTTTTGTAAAAGAAATATTATATAGGATATTTTCTTATTTTATATATATGATTGTAATTAAATTTCTTACAGAATAAGGAATATCTTTATAAATATTTTAGTTTATGAGGAAAAAAGTTATAAGAGAGAAAGATAGGATATTGATGTGAGAAAGAACGAGAGACACCTAAGACAAGAGGGCTCACTAAAGTATGGATGTGAGGAAGAAAGAGATACATAATGTAGCAAAAGGGCTCATAGTTCAAAATAAAGATACAATGGAACATAGTAGTTGTATCTATTATTTTGTCATTTGTAATGTTCTTTATCATATAATAAAATGTTCTTTTTTATCTATGGAGGTATGTATGATGGGTTAAACCACATTAAAAACTCGTGTATATTTTGTGTTTTGTTTTATTTTTGAGTTCTTCCTTTAATATTTTGCATTAATGTTTTCACTGGTACAACAAATGGTATCCGAGGTGACACTTTTACCTTTATACTCTTTAATTACATCATTATATTTCCTATTCTTCTATATATATATATAAAATCTAAAGCAGAAAACACTTGAAATCATTGCCCCATCTAGCCAGGGTTATAGTTTGTCACAATAAATTTCCTTCTAGAGCAGCAAATTAGGTTTATTAGGTTCTAATTCCAATACTTCTGATTTGGAACGGCAAAAAACTTATGATGTTATTGGGTAGGTGCAACATTGTCTTTACTAACTTATCAGTCAACCAAGAGTGTATTTAGATGTACCATCCATTGGGACCCTAAAAAGCACTTACTATAAAGCTTTGTCTGTCATTGTAGTATAGCAAGACAGACAAAAAGTTGACACAATAGTAAGTCATCTCTTGAAGGACAACCTGGGCCGGGCTTTGGCCTGATGGGCCATTGACCTTGGACCGGCTGGAGATGCTGTTTTTCATATGATATTGGTTTATTGGGAGACGAAGATGGGCAAGTAGCATTGGCTAACAGGAGACAGATCAGTGTTGCCATGGGCCAACAGAACACAGAGACACTTGTTTGCTATTCTGCCGCAATGTTGATTAAGCTTTCTGAGCAATAGCTTTGGCAGTAGGTGAGCAGTAAGGTAATTCATATGATCATCATTTTTGCATTCTGGAAGACTGTTTTTCTTGGAAAGAACATTGTTCTGTGGAGAAACAAGCTGCTTGATTGTATATATAGAGACTAAAATGGTTTAGGAAATAAATCTGTGATGGCAGTACATTTTTACTGAGATGAAGTGGCGGAGGGCGCCTGTAAATGCCTTGAAGAATGAATTTTGATAAGAATATGAGATGTTTCATAGCTAGTTTCAAGGAAGAGCTGAAGAAAGAAAATCTGAAGTGACAGTTGCCGAATAATATGAGAATCAAATTAATGTCTACACCATAAAATGCGTCGGAGCTTTGTGTAAAATATATATATACATTGTTTTCCATCGCTAAAGAAGGGAAATACATAGTGAAGTGAAGCTGACAACAGAAGCAAAGAAAAAAACAAAGATATCCCAAAGGAAACCACCATTGACGTTCCCGCGATTGACCTTTTTTATTGCCTGATAATATCCAAGTGTTTTCCAAGATCTATATGTCACAGCTGATGAAATCCTACGATAATCCTAAGGGGAAGTTTCTGATTCACCGGTTGATCATTTAATGAAATATATAAACCTAGTCCACCGACTTTGGGAGGCAAGCAACTTCTTGGAAGATCCATGTGGACTCAGAGATGGCGTGCAACCATCGATTGTAGATTTCTTATCCACAGTTGGAAGCGCATACAATTTTTCTTTTCTTTTTTTTTTTCTTTTTTTTTTTATCATTTCTCTCCAATAAATGAAGGCAAAAGAATTATCACATGCTAACTGGAGATAATTAATTTAAAAAAAGTTTCTATAAAGATAATGATGATAAAAAATGACAATGCAAAAAATTATACCCAAAGTGATAAAAATGGGTTGACTAGGAACTTAAGGTTAATAAAAGAAAGGTGATAAATTTCGAATCAAGAAAAAATAATAATGTTATATGAATCATAACTTATTATTATTATTATTATTATTATTATTATTATTATTATTATGAAATATACATTTTTTTTTTTAAATTCCATAGAAAAGGGAAAATTGAGATCCCCAATTGACCTTTTATATACGCATGTCAACATCAGGATGTAAATATAGGGCACAAAAAAGAAAAAAAAAAAGCAATTGCAACCTTCGGGTAGAGAAATATAAATTGAGTCACCAAAAATAGTTTGTGAACGTTGGATATATTTATGAGGGTTGGTTCAGAGTGATTTTAATCAAAACTTTTTTATTTGCAACATTTTTATCAATAATGCTTTAAAAAAAAAAAGTTAAAGAGGACTGCCTAATTATAATATAAACTAGAAAAAGTATTTTGGATATTGTTTTAATTAATGTATTATATACAAATAAATAAATTTTGAAAGAATTAAGTATAAACTATGGTTAATTAAGAAATGGATGATTTTTAAATTTTTAAAAAAATTATCTAATATCTCATTTTTATTAAAAATCAATCAATTTTAAATTACTCTCAAATGCATTTTTAATTTATACTGCACATATCGTATATTAAATGTTCTATACCTATCCTATCATAATCACAAGGGAAAGTTTTCGAAGATAATTTATGTGAAAGTTTCTGTCCAGCAATGTCCGGAAAGAACTCATGGGAAAACCACCATTGAGATACCCCAAGTTGACATTGTAAGAATGTCAAATCATGCAAGAAATGCATGCAACTTCTGGGCAGATCCGTGTTGACCCATAGATAGCATGGGTGCATGCTTTCACGTGATGCTTTTTGAAGAAAATACTGGCATTTTTGCCTAATACTTCTCAAAATATTGGTTTTTTAAAGTTTTTTTTTTTGGTTTAAATGTGTTGTAAAATAAAAGTATATTTAAAATTTTGAAATATTTTTTGTGTTTTCAAATATTTTTTATAAATAACTTACTTTATTAATTTTAATAATTCTTCATATTTATATAATTATTTTTAAAAAATATCCAAAAAAGCAAAATAAAAGTAATTAAAAATAATTAAAATACATGTATTCATAAAAATACCTTATTTTCAAATTAATTTTTAAAAACACATTTTAAAATACATGATTTGAAAACCAATGATCCTCATTACCTAAATCATTGGTATTATATCTCTTAATTTATCATTATAGGCCTCATTGTCAACAAATTTGAGAATATAAACAAAATTTAATTATTTTTTCTTTTGAAAAATGTTTTTAAAAATAATTTTGAAAAACGATTTTAAATGTTATTCTCTGATATTTTGTAAAACAAAATTTTATTTCGGAACATTGTTATTAACATGTTTTTTATATTTTTAAAATTATAATGTTTTATTTTTTTTTTATTATTCTTCATATTTGTATAATTAATTTTTGAAACACTTCTATGAAATTAAAATATATATATATATATATTATCTAAATATACTATTTTTTTTTTTAAGTTGCCAATATATTTTCATATTTTTTCATTCTAGAAAACAAAAAATTGCTTTTAAAACTAGTTTCCAAATATAGCTTTAGATTTCCATATTGGACAATGAAAATATATAAAATTTCTATTACTTTCTATATATATATTTGTTCTTTTGATTTTCTGTTATGTAATCCGTTTCTCCACAAAGCCACAACAAAAAATTTCACTCTTTCATTGCTAAGACCAATACAGAATATGAATTGAAAGAACCCGCAAACATAGGACATCTTATATTATTGTCATGTTCACACAACATAAATATGAAATTATTAAAATAATCAATTTATGCCTCTTTTTTCTCTTTACCCTTTCAGCATATGGTAAAATAGATAGTTAACTATCTATTTTTTAATCTATCAATTCTTCCAAAGGTTGAATTTGGAGAGAGAAAAAAAAATCATACTAATTTGGATATATTTTCTATTTTTTATTTTTTAAAATTGAAAATAATAGCAAGTCTTATATAAAATATAATAACTTTTATAATAAAAATTATGAACTTGCTTATATCTTTTAAAAAAATCATTTTGAAATTTTAAATAATTTTTAAAAATTAGTATCTTTTTTATGGTAAATCTCAAATAATTTTTATATTTATATAAAAGTTATTATTATTATTTTCAAAATAGAAAACAAAAAATGTAGGCAAACAACACCTTCGTTTTCTTGTCTTCTCTTGGCCATTAAAGGAAAATTTGTGTTTCTTAATTATTTTCTAGTAAAATAAGACCACCATGCAAAGCAAACTCAAGGTCATAACTAAGAACACAAAACCATACAAGAAAAATTAACATGAAAGTTCAATAAATTAAAAGAAATTAATTGATAATATCTATTGCATACAACCAAAGATATGTGATGACTAGATTTTTTTATTTTGTTTTGTCCTTCACATGCAACAATAAATATTCAACAGTAACATTTTCAAGCCCTCATTACATCTAATGATCAATTAGTCTTTAATACAAATGAGCTTTAAAGACTTTAAACATGCACCTTCCTTGTCGGAATATTTTTAAAGACTAATTAACATGGGCAACAACACATGTACTACTTGTAATACAAATCAAGGACTAGAAACTATATGGGATCATAAATTCATCAAACTAGGGTTTGGATCGATCAGGATAGAGGGGATTAGATGGGCTACATGTATACGTAACCACTAATACATATATCGATCCCATTATTTGTAACATAAACAATGAAAAGGACATACAACTTGCATTACAAGTTAATACATCATGTAATTTTCTGTTGCTGCACCAAAGCAGATAGAAGTTCATGGATGATTTGGGCAATGCCCACCGCTGCTGCCAGGGATACGGGTGCAAGGAGAAGGTGCAGAAGGTGGCACCGGAGCTCTCTCATGACGAACCCATATCGCATGAGCAGGGGCCTTTGACTTCACACCATTCAAAGGCCTTGGAGATACAAAAGGTATGATGGTGAAGATCACAACCAAAAAGAAGATTAGTTTTGCAGTCTTGGAGAGAACTTTTGCTGGAAGGGACATTGTTCCTCGGAGAATGTAAGCTGTTTGGTTGTATAGAGGCTAACTTGGTTGAAGAAAAACTGTGATGGCAGTTCATATATATATACACCGAGATGAAGTGGTGAGGTGTGTATAAAGACTAAAAACCATCAATTTTGATGAAGATATATAACGTTTCCAAGAAGAGTTAAAGAAACATCATCTGACAAGACATTACATGTCTTCTAGCTAACATGGGTATCAATGTCACACCATAATATTTGTGTTGGCTTTGTTAAATCTTTCTCCTTAATTCTTTTGCTTTAAACCCCACCACTATAGAAAAAAATATATATAAAAAATAAACTATATACAAAATGTTGCACATCCCCCATTAGTTTTTATCAATCTTTAAGATAGTATGTGGTGATTGAAATTGAGAATATGATTATGCTTATTATATTAATTGTGACCTGCTTTTCTACCTTCGATCATCACCTACCCTGCCATCAAATTGTTAAAATGTTGTAAAATTGGTGATACAATTAGCAAACTATATAACAAAAGAGAAGTGATAAATTCACGAACAGAAACAAAGAAAAAACACCATTAAAACTGAAATTAGAAGATATGAAAAGCTTTTGGAATGGGTGTGACATAAAAATGAAGTTCTTTATTGGGTATTTAGGTAAGAGTATTAAGAAAAAAAGAAAAAGAAAAAGAAAAAGAAAAAACCTACTGATAGATTAAAAATTAAGGATTTTATGAGTAGGAGACACTTTTCTGTTCCTGTATGTTAAGTTATGATTTGAATTTAGCCATAAAGTTTTGTGATAATTCTCAGGTTGCGTTGGATAAAACAAAAACGGTACCGATATTGGATTATTATCCATATACACGCACCGTGAGAAACGCAGCGGACAGCGAAGTGAGAATGCAGAAGAAAAATGCTTTGGAAGAATAGCATGCACGGGTGTTGACATTTTACATTGCAAGAAAATGTCAAAATCCTTGAGAACTTTTCACATTCTCTTTGATTTATTTTCTATGCAATGTCCCATGTGTCTCTGGGTTTATTTTCCACGAAAAGAAAATCAGTCGTTAAAATCACAGCCCAGGCGATATAGAGTAGTAATATTCATTGCTGACATTGAAGAAATTACATGGCAGTTCCCAGGGCATTGGCTGGTCACTGATGTTCAGACTTGGAAGCAACTTCGTTGAAGGCAGCAAGTGTGTCTAACATATGGGCCCCAGTTGTGTGGCCTCTTCATTCAATGGACCGGACAACTGGGCCGCCAAGCCCGTTGACAACTCTACACGATGGAACAATTGCAATCCCATTCTCCTTGCAGCTTCAGGCCGCCCCTAAGCCTAACATCTACGTACAGTCGTATATGTGTATTTCATTCAAATTGACACTGACACTGAAAAAACAATAAAAAATAAAATAAAAACTTGAATTAAATGACTCCGTAAACATGGTTTTAGTATGGACAAGAAGAGGAAAAATATTGAAAGAATTTTCTATCCATATTTCTAAAGCAAAAATTGCAAAAGTTTGAGAAAAATGTATTATTTAAGAATTTTAATTTTCTTTATCTCAACTTTCATGAACATCACAAAATATATATATATATATATATATATATATATATATATATATATGATAATTATAATTTTTGCTTAAACTTTCCAAAAAAGCACCTATCTTCTTTTCCTTAAACTTTCCAAAAAAGAGAACCAATAAGTGCACTTGCCCATTAAGATGAACATGTTCACGGCATGTTGATGACAATGGAACATATGTCCATTCCTTTATTTTATTTTATTTTTCTTTCTAATTGTTAAGCTTATCCTGGCATTCATTTTTCGTGTTTGACTTTGGAAGGTTATGTAGGTTTGACTGTGACAATCTATTTCCATTAATAACAACTGAATAAGTTATATATTAGGTGAAAAGGAATTCATCTAACCACGTGATTTGAATTTTTTTTTTCTTTTTTTTTTCTTTTTTTCTTTTTTTTAAAAAAGCAACAAACAGTGATAAAGCCCTCTTTTCTCTTCTTGATTTAATATCATCTTTGTTACATTTTGGCATTTTTGTTTGTTATAACTAAATTTTTTTTTTTAAATATTTTCATTAAATGATTTAGTTTTTATAATATACTATTTCATTATCATAGATACAGGGTAAAATATATAGCATTCTTCAAAATGTGGAGTTAGAAGAAACCAAAAACTGTCACGTTGATGTTATATTGTATCAAACCATTAAATAATTAACTCTGCTCTTTGACTATGGCACAGTCTAACTCTCCAAAGGAAACTTCTGGTTGGTGAATTTCACTGTCTTTATTAATTTGTAGTTGAGTGTTAAGTGAACTCATTAAACTAAATATTCATTATGTACGCTTGTGGATCCTTGCTTACATCAAATAAAATTAAAGAGACTTGCAGCAAACACTTAAAATATTGGAACTACATTTCTTTCCAAGAATTAGGAGAAGGAAATAATACTTTAAAACAAAGAAAGGTTTTTTATATACAAAAATAGAAACAGTACTTTTGATCACAATTCACAAGCGTGAGAAGCATCCTATTCCAATTACATAATCTGAGAGAAATGATATTTGAATTGCCAAAAGGGCCAATTCGAATCAAGATTCAATTTCAAGAATAGGGGAAAGACCATAATGTTGGTGGGTTGCACCGCCAGTCAGGGCCCATGGCAGGGGGCACCACCATTGTTGCCTATGTGGGTGCAAGAAGAAGCGGCAGAAGGTGGGACAGGACCTGCAACAAACACAACTGTCTGAACACTTTGATCAATCTTTCTACCTTTCATCGGTCTGGACGTTGCGAGAGCAATAGAGTTGAGAACCAACAAGAAGAAGATTATGGTTCCCAGTATCTTTTTGTGATTTTTTCCTGAAAGTCCCATGGCGTGGAGGAGGATGCTGGCTAGGATAAGTCTGAAAATATATATGTGTATATATTAAGCTTCAAGGGAAGAGGGTTCTACCAAGAAAGAGCTCTATCAATCCTTTTATAGGGGAAGGGGAAGTAAAAATTATACTTCCCAAATTCTTATAGGAGTTTTATTCAAAGCATTTGTTAACTTCTAGTCTTCTAGATGTTCAAAATTTTCAAATATAAATATATATATATATATATATATATATATTTGTTTTGACATTATTTATTCATAATTTAGTAGTCGATAATTAGAGTTACATGATTCGAGTCTCTGACAAAACTTTTGGTCAGAAAAATCAGCAACAACCTTCCGGGACCTTGTTGATTACTCATATTAGGCAACTCTAAACCTATCATCATATTTCAGTGTCTTGTTTTAGATATAATTAATCTGGAAGGAGATGTTCCCTCCTGCGAGTAGCACAAAAATAAGGCCCTTGACAAGGTGACACTTAATATGATGGGAGTTTTATTTTATTTGCATATTAATTGGATACAATAATAAATGCCATAATACATATATATTTCCTGTTCAATATGAAATATCAAATTTCTTTTATATGAATATAATGTCTTTGCTGTGTTCAAAAGAATCACGGAACCAGACATTCCTAACGCATTCCTTTTCTATTTTTCATTTTTGCAATTCTTCGGTATCTCTTAATTAGCTGTTGAGAAAGTAACAGCCATTTGTTCAGCGGTTAGGTAATGTGAGAGTGGTGAAGCCTTTTGACTCTGTCCAAGTCTCGAGTCTTAGCCTACAAGCTTTGATTTATTCTTGAAGTCAACATCACGTGTCCAGTATTTGGTTGCAAACAAAAAACAACTATCTTCGCATATTGAAAATTTTAAATATAGTTATATATCATGATGTGCTTATTCATGGCAGTTGATTCATCTGAAGTTCCAAGTTTTCAACTTCTAGGGGAGTGATTATAAATGGAAAGTTTTAGGTTATGTTTGGTTCCAGAAAGTATTAAAAATAAAAAAAAAAATTAAGAAAAATGGTTTTCTCATATTTAGTTTCACCATAAAATTTTTTTTAAAAAATTAAATATAATTAAAATTAGTTAAAAATTTATATATTTTAAAATTATTTAATCTTTATATAATAAAAAAAACTAAGTGAAATGAATTTGAAGAAACATATAAAAATAATTTATTGATTTTGAATTTATTTTTTCTTTTTTTTCATTTTTCCTCTCTATTTTTTTTCCCTCATATTTTCCCTTGAATTTTTCGGAACCAAACATAGCATTACAATATATTTCCAAATGCTATCATAATTGTATTTAAGCTTATCTACTAGATATTTAAAAATGAATATAAGGATTAAATGGTTAGATAATTTATTTATTTATTTATTTTTGTCTTTCTAAGCTTCTCTTTCCTTTTTATGGAAAGTACTATCCTAAAAAATTGATATTAATTAGTTCTAATTTCCTTTCCATCTATCTATTGTAGTATATTCAAAGTCCGATATTTGATAGAGTGACATCCATTCTTTTTTTTTTTTTTAGAAGAGAGTAAGATTATGCATGATAATAAGAAGTAACATAAAATTTATTTGAAATAATGAATTACATTCATCTAATATGTTATTAAATGGTTCTAATTCTACAAAAGAATAAAATTTATATCAGATCCAAAGGCTAGAAGGAATTTAATGAAAAAAGCATAGGAGGTTTTACTTTTCATGAAAAAAGAAATGTTCATCAAAGAAATTACTTGACACAACATCATATATAATTTCGTTTTCTAAAGTGGTGGACTTATATTTATATCATGTTTTTTTCCTGAGTGTAAGTATTCTAGGTTTCACCTAACTTCTTGGAATGTGTTTGTCTACTTCTGTTTTGACTTAAAGATTATTGAATTGTATGTGCCGATTATTCTTCTCACTCCTACACGAAACTTGTCTTTGGACCACAAGCTTTAGAAAGATATCATCAGCGACGTGTAACGTGGTTTCATGAGGACAAATTTGACTTCCACTCCAATATAATATTTGTCATATAGCAATCTACAACTCTTACGGCACGTTACAGAGTGTGCATGTATTAGGTAATGGGTAATGGAAAATAATATTAATAAATTCCATTCCACTGTATTTGGATTTGTTTTGTATCATACAAAAGAATAATTAATTTCTTATTGTTATTTTTATTGATTTATATTAAAAATGAAATTTCAAATATATTTCTTCAATAATGTTCTTCTCAATTTTTGTTCACCTTTCGGATACGTGGTTATAATTAGTTTGTTTATTTTATAATGATTTCACTTTTTCTTTTTGTATATAGATTCATTTTTTTGTTATTAAAGTCTAATTATTTTATATTTTGATTTTATTTAATCATACCTAATTCTAGTTTCACTTTTCTCTTTTTGTATGTAGATTCATTTTTTTATATTTTGATTTTATTTAATCATACCCAATTCTAGTTTCACAAGGTTTAAGACTCAAAATTAGATTAAAAATTTGATATAGTAGTAAAGAGGAATCATAGAATTTCCTACAAGAACATAAAATATGAAAAAATTATTTAGACTTTAATTCAGTTTGTTTAGTACATATATTTGATACCTTTGTTTAATGTTAGGTAAAAAAGTGCAACATAGAATTCTTCTACAGCATAAAATATGAAACTTGAATTATACTTTATGTTGGGCTCAAATACAAA
The DNA here is from genome assembly GCA_030254885.1 of Vitis rotundifolia. Taxonomy (NCBI): domain Eukaryota; kingdom Viridiplantae; phylum Streptophyta; class Magnoliopsida; order Vitales; family Vitaceae; genus Vitis; species Vitis rotundifolia. The sequence continues at coordinate 81,973 of CM058157.1, forward strand.
ATCAAATATTCAACAAACTGATCATTTCCATACTTCTCAGAGAACCAACCTTGCGTCTCTAATGTATGGGAGTTTTAAAGACTTGAAACATGTATAAAACAGGAATGGAATGGAATTGCAAGCAGATTTTCAATAATCTGATCAGATATTTAGATCTAACAGGAAAGCATTTCTTCATCGACCTTAGCCGCTTTTACTAATTAATTAGAATGATAACTTGAATTCTAAATAGTTCAAGGATGAAGAATGCTTTATAAAATGTTCTACAATATGAAAACGAGAATGACACATTTTAATTTATGAATAATTTGTCTGTTTCCCCAAGTGTATGATTTTTTTTTATTTTTTTCTCAGTGGGAAATATTCAAATATAAATCGGTCATAGATGAATATTCAATTAATTGACTTCCTGTAAAATTCCATTAGGGTCCTTAAGATGATATTTCTGCAATAATTCAGGTGAAGGTCCATTCCGCCACTCATGGGGAAAGAAAAAGCCAGGGAAGAACACCGTGGAGATCCCCCAAAGTCCACCCACTTGGCCTTCGGAGGAACGCTCTTGGAATATCCATGCGGACCCACGCATGCATGCTTTATGAAGAGGCATGGGCTTTCTGAACAGCCCAATTCATTCCAAAAGGCTGGAGAAGCACGGCTCTAGGTTACTACAGGGCCATACACATAGCCCAATTTTCTGTTTTTCTGCTACACAGCGGTTTGGTAACTTGAAGTATGGAAAAACAAGCATATACGCTTTACATATGCCACAAGCATGCTGCTGAGGCTAACTCAACTTGAGAGGATGACAGTCTAATTAATTACCTGTTTATTATTATCACTACTATCTTTTTGCAATTTACATTTGCGTATTCTTTGGACATTAAAAATAAAAAAAATAAAAAAAAATGGAAGTCCAAAATCTTCACTCTAATATAGATGTATATTTTTGGATTTTGGGAGTATGGAATTAACTAAGACCAATTTCCAATCTATTGGTAGTTTTGGAGCTACTGGTTTGGAATGTACACAGCAGTGTAGCCGAAAATGTAGCAATCACAAAATAATCTCTAAAGGAAATACCTTGAAAACGGCAGTAGACTTTTGTTGGTGCTCAAATTTAACACTGCTAAAAAAGCAGTTTAGCCGAAAATGGAGTGAGAGATGTGCAAAGAAAATGCACGGACAATGGATGAAAATGTCAAAAGCTGAGGTTAGCTCACCGTTCATCCCACTTTAAGGAGCAATTTCTCCGAAAATCCATGTTGACAGATAGATGATGCAAGCACCCATCATCTAAAGGAAACACCTTGAAAACGGCAGTAAACTTTTGTTGGCGCTCAGATTTAACACTGCCAAAAAAGCAGTTTAGCCGACAATGGAGTGAGAGATGTGCAAAGAAAATGCACGGACAATGGATGAAAATGTCAAAAGCTGAGGTTAGCTCACCGTTCATCCCACTTAAAGGAGCAATTTCTCCGAAAATCCATGTTGACAGATAGATGATGTCAGCACCCATCATCTTAATATATATCGTATGGAAGCCCTCCGAACGTTTTACATTCTGAATTTTTTCCGAGAAAGGAAAAACCCAGCGAGATCATATGCATGCAGTATGGTGTTCATCCATCGCTGACTTAGAAGAAATTACATGGCAGTTCCATCATCATTGTTGAAAAATACAACTTGTTGAGGTCAGCAAGGTCATCAGATATATGGGCCGCACTTAATGTGGGCTTTCCAAACCTTAGAAATTTGGGTTCTTGGTTTCTGATCAAGGCCCTTCATATGGTTCAATTTTATTTGTGATATATAGCAAAAAAAAATTGGCTATAAGGTGATGTAGAGATCAGGGCATATTTGAAAACCATTCTCAAGGACATTTTTTTTATTTTTTAAAATAGAAAATAATTTTGTAATAAAAACAAATTTTAAAAAACTTATTTTACAAATCAATTTTCAATTTTAGAACAAATTTGATATTCTTTTAAAATAAATTTGACTTTTTTTTTCCATAAAATATTGTAAGAAAAAAAAAACTGAAAGTATAAAGAATAATTAAAAAAAATTGCATTATACAACTAAAAAAATAAGTCAAAAAATAAATTTTCATAAAATTATATTCTTCAAAACAACTCAAATACAATCATTCTCAAAAATCATTATTGTTATTTTTTGTTTTTGGCAATCATCGAACAAACCCTACATTTTCAAAATTAAAACCAAGAGAAATCATATATAGAATACAAGTACTAGGGCTTATCTAGTGGTAGCTTGATTAGCAGCATAAGTTTACCATTTTCAAAACTAAGAGCCTAGCACTACATGACAACCACCAGGTACAAGACATTAGACATGCATATACCCATGCATCTTTCTTAGCTAGGTAATCCTGGGCACTTGAATCACCTCTCCATTTTCATTAATCCAAACACAAACCCTATCGCATTTGAAGTCCTTTGTCACCAGAGTTCCTAATAGCAAAACAATTGAAGAATGTTATTCTCAGATAAATGATATTTAAGACTGTGAGCTTTACCATTGCAATTATAACAAGTGGTTTTGATTTTAATTTGGAAAAAACTTTCAACAAGTTTCTTGAACCGTTCAAAGATGAGAGGAACATCGATCGGATTTGTGCTTAATAGGGTGAAGTCATGTATATTTTATAAGATAATATACAAAAATGACATAGTAACAAAAGTGATCATAAGAGCGTATAGGAGCAGGTCCCGTGAATATGATTTCAAGCGATTTATTACAAGAAATAGAGGAAACATGATGATAGGTTGTGACTTTCATTATAAAGACATGCATCACAATGAAAAAAAAATAAGAACTGACTTATACACTAAAAGACAAGCAGACAAATTTCTGAAAATGTCTGATTGGTATAAAAGCTATACCCTGAAAACTATGTCACTCTTACTCTAGTGCTTGGATTGTATAAATTGTTTGATGCCAAAGGACATGGGATAGGAACTTCAAGAAGAGGCTCACTCCCAAGCATATTTTACTTTGTTTTAGTCAAAGTTTTCAATCATCTCTTTTCTCCCCTGTTTTTGTCAATTTCTATACTAACACCTCATAAACACTCATCTATTCCACCTCAATTCACCTCATAAATCTTCACTTCTATCTCTACAAGTCTTCCACATCACTCTCAACAAGTCTTTATAAGCCCCTTTAATTCTCTCTTATGTTCGTTTACTACAAATTCAAAGTTATTGCTCAACAAGAATTATCAACCATGAAACACAAGCAGCAGGAAATTTCATTGCTAGCCTAAGCTCAAGATTATCATATATATAATTATGTTTGTTGGTAAAAACAATACAAGGCTTGGTTTAGTGACTACGTGTCATGTATTCTCCTGTTTTGGGTTAGATGGGTTCAAATTCCTTAGAAGACAATTTTTTAAGGATTTTTTTGCAAATCAGACTTCAATCTTGAGTTTTTTGGGGGGCTCCAATATTTGGGCAGCCCTAAGCCTGGTCCTAGAGGGATCAAGCCAGATTTCAGCCAACTTAGATGTGGGCCAGGCTACACATCAAGTGGGCTTACATCCTAGTATATCAGGTGGGCTCATATATATATATATATATATATATATATATATAACAGAGAAACCTATTGATGCCCGAATACTACCATTTCACTTTTTTATATGCTCTCCATTCAAAAGTCAAACTCAGGCTTCTCTCTCTCTCTCTCTCTCTCTCTCTCTCTCTCTCTCTCTCTCTCTCTCTCTCTCTCTCTCTCTCTCTCTCTCTCTCTCTCTCTCTCTTTATATATATATATATATATATATATATATATGTAAATGGAGAGAATATAATAAGGTGAAATGGCAGTATTCAGGCACCACCATTTCTTGCAATCTTCCTAGATTTCTTTGCTTCATTGATTGGGAGAAACCTATGTCATGGATGCTGCAAGGCTATTTCAGCAAGTGTTTTGTGCTCTCCAACTTTATTCTTATTCTTTTAAGTCGTGTTTTTTCTTTTGAACAACAACTGTTACAATAGTTGGATTATTGTATTGAGGCATGCAATAGTTAAAGAAACCATGTAATGTTCAATGTGCTTGTGATGCTTGTCTTAGTGGACCCATTACCCATTTACCGCATGGCTTGTCTTCTATTTTCTCTTGCGTCCCTGCCTTTTATTCTAGCTTTATTCTGAAGGGTCATCACTTAATTATAAATGTCATAAATTTGAGCTTTTGAAATAATGCTGCCTAAAAGTTACTGGTTTATGTTGTCAAACTAATTACAGAAGGAAAACTCATATACTGCTCTTTTTTTCTTCTTTTTTCCTTTTTTATTTATTTTAAATCATATAATTAAATGTAGTCTAATGTATTAATTGAATTCCATGCTTGAAATTAGTGTGGAAAAGTTTGTATTGAAGAACCTTTAGATTGCCATGCAACCTGCATCTCTTGGATTCTTTTCCTTCAATCACATGACAAAATCGACTGCCTACAGATCTTGGCGGGTGTGTTTTAATTAATTTCATTTTCTTTCACGGGAGAAAGTTATCATTTTTTGATGAAGCTATAGGAACCAAAAGATGAAGCATGAACTCTGGCTTGCAAACATCAATATGAAAGGATTTTTACTGGAACAATTTTGTCCAGTGAGTCTGTCTCCCCTGCTTAATCAAAGATCCCATAGAATTTAGATGAGAATATAGAAGGTTTGGAAGTTTCAGGCTAATAAAAATTTTCTATTTTTTCAAGGTATGCCTTCCCAATATTTCTGAACTTTTTGGTGATTTTTGGAAAGTCTGTAAAAGACTATCAAATTAAGAAATTAAGAAAATTAATCAATCCCCTAACCAAAACCAAAATTCTCATGAGTTATGATATCTTCCCTTTTTCACTGCCACAAAAATTTTCCTTTGAATAGGCGGCATATACTCCCAAATTTTCCCAGAATATGTATCTACTTTATATTAAATTTTCTTAGCTCTTTGCCAAACCCCCTACTTCTCTTGCAAATCCTGTTTGTTTGCATGTCAAATAAAGCATTTTTGGCCAGATTCGGGATGTTGGCTCTAGAACTTCTAATAGAAAGACCGATGCTCTAATTTAGTTTTATCCTAAATTCCTGAGTTGGAAAAAGCCATAGAGGGTAAAACAAAAGGTGGATCTCAGAAAGAAGCTTAATGAGGTTTGTTGAACTTTAGGCATGATTCTTTGGAAGGAGTAACATCAAGACAGCGTAATGGCAGAAATTAAAAGAGGGAATCTAAAGCTGATGCTCATGATACAGCTGACAGTATCGATACCAATCAACCACACCAAACTATGCACCTTTCCAAGCAACTTCAAGTATATGCAAGCCATCAGAAATTTCATAAATGGATATATATATCATTTCTATTATGAGAATACATAGTAGCAAATTGCAGAACTCTCTTTGGTAATTAAAATATAAAATAATATCTAAGTATTAATATCTAAGTATTGGGTCCAGAGAATACAAGTTTTACAACTTCTGAGAAAACCGACACCAAATGTGTCTTCATCTTTTGCTTCTCTTGGCACAGTGATGTAATACCTCTTTTTTAAAAAATTAATAACGGGAATCTTTAGTATATGTAAGGGCCCAGGCATCTTTCTTTTGAGTGCTCCATAAATAATGAGAAGAATGGAATCAAACAGCCCTCCTTCATTCGTCAATGGGATTGCCTAATCTTCACTATCTGGAACTTTTGAGTGCACAGTAAACGATAAGAAAACTGGAATCAAACAAACCTCTTTCATAGGTCAATGAGATTGCCTGATCTTCACTCTGTAAAAGATAAAACAATGAAGTCGAAGCAGGCAGACGTATACATTTTGGAGGTGAATGAGTTTGCCTGAGCTTCACTATCATTGAACTGGTTTCCAGTGGCAAATCAAAGTGATCAATATGGCTAGAAAAAGAACTTGCTTAGAATGTTTGAAGGTAACCATGATAGCCATTTAAAACCTGGAAGGGAGCTTATGTTTTGCAAGACCCTCAATTTATTGAGGCTTAATATCGTCCATTTTCTCTTATCATACAACAAGTAATGGAACTTTTATGATCAGAGATAATGTCTTCGACTGAGGATCGTACCTTTTTTTCTTGTGGATTCTCAACACCAAATCTCTTTGTTGTTTTAATGCCCTCAGAAGGAGAGTGTCCAAAGATTAGTTATAGTGTTGCTGTGCCAGCTCCATTTGTAAGATCTTTTCTCCTACCATTTGCTCATTCTCCTTGCATGTATGCACTCACATAGACAACTACAGGGAAGGTAGTGGGAGTGCCAATTATTCATTGATGCATTTGCTTCCGCTAGCTGTATATTATAGAACTTTAGGCTAAATGTTGGTCAGGATTGTGTACATTGTTGACTTATTACCTAATAATTTAGTTTGTTGGTCGAAGCCTTTTTGTATCTGGAGTCTAACAAATAGATGTAAAATTACAAATGATGTGGTGTCACTAAGTTTTGCCTACAGAATTAGGCAAAGATATATTAGTGGTAAGTGTTTTCTTCTTTTTTTTTTTTTTTCTTTTTTTTTTCTTTTTTGTGTTTTCTATTATGTCAACAGCACCAGTAATTTTCCCAGTTGGTTCTATCTTTCTTAATAATCCTTATGAATGTTGTTTGAAATTCCTTTAATATTTCTAAGGGTTGAGACTCTGGGCCTTCGACAGACATTGAACATATGGGAATCTGTTTTCCACAATTCAGTACTCATGCTGCACTTACACACACACAAACTCAAATATCATGAGATGCCATGCAGTTTTGAGAGAGAAAGAGGCTACAATGCAAATCAATTATTTTCATGTCTTATCCCTTCCGTGATTGTTTCACTGCTGAAAAAATGTTAAACAAGAAAGAAACGAAAATTTTCATCACCTGTCTTTCGTTTCTCATTTCCCAAATGGCGGCAATAGGTTTCTATATATCCTCTATGCACTGAATGCTATGTTCAGCTTCAATGTTTATCCATTTATTAATTTATCTGGACATGATGTGGCTTACACCTTGGGCCTGGTTTACATGTCATCTAAAAATGAGAGAACCTGGAAAAACAATGAAAAAAATCAGAAGAATCGGCCATTTGGGGTTGGCACAAATTAGGTAATCGGGAGGCACACTAAACACGAGAATGCCTTAAATTGTTGTATAGACCTATAACAAACCTATGAAAGGAGCCAATTCTCCGTGTTGATCAATTTGCTATTCGGTTTCACTCTCTGTTGAACGTATGTCATAAATTTTCTAAAGTTCACTGATGCCAAAGCTAGCTTCATGTAGTTAGCTTTCTTATTCTTCTTAGCAATGGCATAACAGAATCATCTAAAGTGGAGGAAAAGACACGGAAGCCAGCAGAACATAATGACATGTCTGATGTCTTGCGCATATCAAGAAGGAACTCATGCCAACTTTTCTCAGCATGCAAGCAGATCGTGAAGGTATTAGAACATGAAAACCATTGATATGCAGTGTGCACAGGGAGCCTCAATCTCTCTCAAAATGTGCATGGCATCTGATGTACTTTTGAGTTTTGGATGCATATTCAAATTTCAGGTAGACATGTGAATGAATTGCAGAAAAAGAAAAACGTACAGGTTACCATATGCTCATTGTTGAAGATCCACAGTCTCAATCCCTAAATTTCAATGGACTTCTGAACAGCATTCATCTATAAGAATTATTCTAAAGGCGAGAGAGAGAGAGAGAGAGAGAGAGCCAACTGAGCCAACCCTCATTGCTGATTAGAAGACAACAACAATAAGAACAAAAGAAGAAGAAGAAGAAGAAGGAAGGAAGGAAGGAAGGAAGGAAAAAGGCAAAAAGAAAAAAAGAAAAAGAAAAAGAAAAACAATTATCTTGTCATCTTAGCCTTTATATATATATATATAGGCAACTTTAATAATAACAACCACACCATAACATACGTTATTTTGAAAACTTGATTCGGCCGGGAGTTCTACCATATATAGCCATCAATGAAACCAGCACGTAGTGCCTCCAGGATAATTGTTGTCTATGCGAGTGCATGGGGAAGGGCCAGAAGGTGGGACGGGAGCTCTAACAAATGAAATTGAGAGAACAGAATTTCGAACCCTTGGCCACTCTCCTTCCAAGGGCCTTGAAGCTGAAAGAGATTTGCTACAAAAAATTAACATTATAAAGAGTATGCTTCTCATCAGGGTCTTGTAGACATTCTTTGTGATCATGCATTCTTCCATTAGTTGCTGTATGGCAAGAGAAGATGGGAGATATTAAGCCTCAAAGAACTATGATCCAAGGTAGGGTTTTTAATATTCAGCATGCATGTATATATACCGCCAAAACATTGTAAGAAAGTATCTAATTATTTTCTATTGACAACCTTAAATAATTCGTAATCTGAGACCAACTCAATATAGTGAAGATCGTGCGAGCTCGATTACATTCTCTCCGTCCGTTACTGTGCACTCAAAAGCAAGATGCCTGGTACTAAAAAATTCCCAGTAATTCTTCATAGACGTATCACGTACGCATGCCAGGGGTGCAAATCCCTGATAAAGGTATTTTGTTCCTTCTCCCCCAAACATGGGAGTGTGTGATGTACCTTGTAAGATAAGGCACCAAGCATCTTATCATTATATCCCACTAGCTGATAGCGTTTGTGAAAGTAGCTAATTGCAACAGTTAGAGACGTACATAGCATGGAGGAGCAAAACCCACCACCATTGTATTTAAAGCTGTTAGGATTTATGACCCATAAACATTAATGTTAAATGGGGTTTAGATATTATTTTAGACAATCAATGGACCCAAAATGTATATTGTAATCTCTAACCAAAAAAAAAAAAAAAACTTAATATGGATCTGTCCCTATGCATAGCATGAAGAACTTCTGTTATTAAAATGATTTTCATTAAATTCAAAATTTGTTTAACTAAAAATTTTGAGTGTGTAGATTTTTAACCATATATATATATAATTTTGGAACTTGGCATACTTTTCTCTAAATTCTTTCTGTAGTATCTAAGTGGAATATAAATCATGTGGAAAAATTTTTCTCTTTCCTTTTAATGAATTATTGTCTGGTGATTGCTTGACTGATACTAAGGTTGTGACACAATCATTTCAGAATATAAAATCTCGTGAGATAACGTAGTAAATATATCAAATAAAAATAGCATAAAGTAATATTTGGGTTTTTTTTATTTATTATTGATTCAAATATTTGTTTTGTTGAAGGTTGCAGTACTGACAAAAATCAATTCCTGGTTCTGGCATTGGACAGGCGACAAAAAGCCCTTGGTGAGAAATAAATAGTTCACACTACCAAGCCGTGAGCCAGCTATTATACTGTAGGGTTTGGGCTGTCTTGCACAGACTAGCGATTGGGGTTAGGATGAGGAGAGCCTCATGAAGATCGAGCTATACACATGGAATGATTATATGGAATTGGATCCAAATGCAGTATCATTATACATGGAAGCTGGCACTCAAAACCTTTTTTCTGTGGAATCTAGCTGCACCATCATGGACTAGCTGCTTCACTCCATCAGAAAAGAGTCAGAGTGGTTGTTTGAGAATAAAGGGAAAAAAAAGGTTAATTACCATATTCGCATGCAGTCTTGAAGAGCCTTTTCCCTCCGATCCAGAATAACACTCTGTACAAAAGCCAGGTATAGTTAAAGAAGTCAATGTTGATTTCGACCCTGTTGGCCATCATGGGTTTTGTATTTTTCTATAAAAGTTCCCCACATCACTATCCAGATACAGAAGAAATACAGTTCAAACACAACTTGCTTGCTAGCTATGAACAGGCACTTAATCCCTAGCTAGTTTATTTTGATATTGCAATCTAGAAGAACCTTGAATATATTCCATTATGCTTTGTCCCCAAAGAAAAACATTCCAATCACTCTTGAGAGAACATTATCTCATTGATCCTTACAAAGGTTCAGTTCAAAGCTGTTTCCCACCACCCATGCTTAATGCAAGCATGTTTTCTAATAATTAATATTGTTCCGACATAAATGAATCCATTTGTGAAATTCCCTATTTTATTTTGAGTGGTGATTAAGAGAATCACGTGAAGAAAAAAAAAATCCCTGAAGCAAAAAATAAAATAAAACAAATAAAAAACAATTCTCTTATTCCATTATAACTATTTTCCATTTTCCATATTTTTATAGATATATATAAATAGTAATCATAACTTCTACCTATAAAAGGAAATTAGTGGCTGAAATCATTGCCCAAAAATAGAAGCAACACAATGAACAGCTACAAAGGGTTCTATTAATTGCTGATGAGTTGATGTACTCTGGTTATTTTTTAAAGATATTTTGAAGAACCACCAACTTGCTGAAGTGTAAAATCCACAACAAACAATCCAACAGACTTCGTACCAGTGCTAGTTAGCAAGGCTGAAGGAAAGGCAGCTTTGAGAATGAGAATTCATGGCTAGCTCAAATAGTGCAATTGCAAACATCTAGCAGCTCTATGTAACAATTTTTATGGTGAGAATTGTGATTTCTAGTGCGTAAAGATGATAACTATATTTTTATCTGTTGGCCTACGGGATGTAGTTGAGAATGGGTAGACTGAACCGAATTATAAAGAGAGTCACTGAAAATAAAAAATAAAATAAAAAGGTTGAAAGAGGACCAAAAATGGAATGCAAGTGCTCTCTCCATGTTGCACATGGCTATAGTAGACTGGATTTTTCCGAGAATCAAAAGAGCAACTAAACCCAAGGATGCTTGAGAGATTTTGCATCAAGAATACATAGGAGATAATTATAAGGTAAGAGTTGCAGATCTGCCATCTTTTAGAAAGGAATTTGAGAATAATACGATGAAAGAAAAGGAAAGTATGAAGTACTGCTCTTTCAAATTCACAGACTTTGTTAATTAAATTAAATTGATGGTGAAAAGATTTTAGATAAGAAGATTGTTGAGAAAATTCTTATTAGTATGCTTGAAAAATTTTATCCAATTGTGGTAGTGATAGAAGAAAGAAGGACATCTCAAAATTGAGTGTCGAAGAGTTGAGAGGTTCATTGAAATCATTTGAGCATAAGTTGAATTAAAATTCTAAAAATTATGTAGAGAATACATTTTAGTCTAAACTTAATAGTGGAGCAAAAAACAATGAGAAACAACCATATAACAATAACCAGAAAGGGAAAATGTTGAGCAAAGGAAAATGAAAGGATTCAAGAGGCAGAGCCAACAACTTTTATAGAAAGCTTAATGAAAAAAAATCATCTCAAAAGTGTGAAAATTGCAAAAGAAGCAGTCATACAAAAGATGATTGTTGGTTTACAAGTAAACTATAATGCTACAATTGTAAAAAATTTGAACATATGCAAAAAGATTGCATATTCATAAATATGCAACAAGAAAATGTTGCATTAGGAAAAGATAGTGAAGCAAATATGTTTTATGCTGGTCAAAGTGTTGTTGAATTACAAAATGAAGTATGCCTTACTAGTGGTAACTGTAGGGAATCCCATATCATTCCATTCCTTGCCCTAGATCTGATGAAGTGCATGTAACTTTTCTAGGTTTACTAGGTCCTAGCAATGGAAGCAAAAACAAACATAAGAACTTTTTAGGATCTAGTATACAAGGTTTAGATGTGTTTACCTTATATCTAAATGTTCCTAAATTGTTTCCTATAGGTGAAGAGTAAAACAAAAAGCTATAAAAGATCTTGTACACCTTGAGCCTTTTGCTTGATGACTTCTCCTTCAACCTTGACATAATGATGATAGAGATCTCAAAGGTTGGAGGCCATAGCTCTCTCTCTCTCTCTCTCTCTCTCTCTCTCTCTCTCTCTCTCTCTCTCTCTCTCTTGAACATATGGGAGAAAAAAAAAGGAAAAAAACTTAAACCTTAACCCCTAAAGGGGATATTTATAGGTTTTCCATGGGTTTAGGTGACTTGATCCTACTTTGGACTTAGGTCACTTAATTTATAAAAAAAAAAAAGGGTCATAATTGATTAATTAACTGAATTGAGTTATAATTAATCAATTACCTCAGTTTAGAAATACCATGTACAAACTCCTATACAACCTTACATATTTACCAAAACACTCTTATACACATAAGTGAACTAATAACCAATTCAATTCAATACCCCCTTTAGGGATTATTTATAGGTTTCCATGGATTTAGGTGACTTTATCCTACTTGGACTTAGGTCACTTAATTTATAAAATAAAAGAAAAGGGTCATAATTGATTAATTAAGTTAATTGAGTTATAATTAATCAATTACCTTAGTTTAGAAATACCATTTACAAACTCCTATGCAACCTTACATATTTACGAAAACACTCTTATGTACATAAGTGAACTAATAACCAATTCAATTCTCATAAATCGTGTAATTAAGGAATTTAAGCTCAAACAAAGATTATTAAGACCCATAGGACAGTATTGCCCCTCACATAATCTAATTCTGAAATTTATTTAACATCAACAACAAGACATAAGGTGTTTAAGTTTGTTACCTACTATCCAATGTGTGCAATTTCCCCATGAACTGGTATTTGTAATATAACAAAATGAATGCTATCAACCTCTCAAGATTACCCCTATTATTCTTAAGTTACAAATCCTTTTATTGTATGATTAACTAACATATTTTAACTCACAAAGAACTTATGTCAAGTTTCACTAAAGAACTAATATGACCATAGTCTTCCTTAACACACTTCTTTAAGATCACCGAAAAGGACATAATATTGTCTCAAACTCCATGAGATATCATGATGCCTCTATTGAGAATATCTGTTGCCATTAGAAACTATAAGTTGTCAATTTAATAACCATGGGATACAATTGGCTCCTAGAAAAATATAGTACCCAAATGTTTTTCTTCTTGTGTATGTGCATGATCGCTTGGTTTTTCGTCGTTTATTGGATTAAAACAAAATTTATAACCTAATTCACTATTCTAGAGTAGCTTGTACTCGATCAAAAATGGTTTTAGTACAAACTACCGTAGTATAGTAGTTTTTAGGTGTCGTCTACTAGGATGAATTATTCTCGGTAATTAAGGCTTGAATGAGAGGATAAGAAATGATTGTGATCAAGTGAAATTGATTTGAAGATTCATAGTAAAAAATCAATGTAACAATGACCTCAAATTGAGAAGAAAAATGAAATGTAAAATAAAAGAAAATTAATAGAAAATGAAATTATCGGAGTTAGGATTTTCTAGAAAACAATTTCCATGGTGAATAGATGTTGAGATCTAATTTTCATCAACTTATATTGAAAACCTAAATTTTCATCTAAACCGATTTTTTATTTTGTTTTAGGTCTATATCTAATTTCTCTTCAAATTAGGTCATTTAATCCAAGAGATCAATTCAAATCATATATTCAATTCATCTTAAATTATCTTCCAATGATTCACACAATGCAACTATTCAATCTCATCATATCTAGCTTTAAGAATTTGATGAATCTACCTAACTTACATTGTAGTAATCATCCAAGACAATTTTAAGAGAAAAATCCCCAAAATTCAATTGACCAATCAATTGGATCAAATTACCTTTGCAATTCAAGCTCATTTCTCTAATTCACCATAGATCTTGCCTCTAAATCCTTCCTTCTTCGAAAAAAAATAGATTTAGGCACTCATGCTTGGAGATTTTGTCTCATAAGGCATGTTTGGCTAGTGAGAAAATGAGAGAAAATGAAGGAGAGTAAAGAATTCTCTAGAGAGAGGAAATCTGAAAATTTTACAATTAGAAAATGTCTAAAAGTCTTCTTTAAATGAGCAAATCAAGTTTCTATTTATAAGCCAAGGTCAAGTGGACACTTGGCATCATCTAAGAGGTCTTCCAAAGGCTTTTTCACCAAGAAATCTGAAGTTTAGTAATAAAATGCCCATTTCGCACTAGATCCAGTAATTTTGCATGAGCTCCAACAATTTCGCATGATTGTGCGAAGAGAAAAATGCATTAGCACCAATTTTGCCTTCCTAGAGTATTTCGCATGACTGTGCGAGATTTTCGCATGGTCATGCGAAATCAACTTTGAGATTTCCCTTCGGTCTGTAGTAGGAATGCCTTCTGGTCCATTTTGCATAACTGTGCGAAATTTTTGCATGATCATGCGAAATGGAAATACATAATTTTTCAACTCATTTTTTCCATTTCTTTCCTTTGAATCCACCTCGATCACCTCCAAATCCCAGTCCAATCCAATTGTATTACTTCTTTCATTATGCATTTAGATATTCATCAACTTTATTTGTTCTCTTCAATTTGATTCATCTTTTTTGTCACCAATTTATCAAAATCATACCTTGAAATGACTCCAAAACTTCATAAAACTCATTAGTAACTCTTGCAAGAGCTAGACAAAGCATCACAAAAACTCATTATGAGTGTTTTAAGCATAATTACTACTCAAAATATGTGAAACTCATGAGAATTATTATCTAAAATATGCTCTTTTTGAGTAGTAATCAGTGCATCTCGTTCAATCAGCATCACAAAAACTAGTTAGACAAAGCAAGCTTTGCTTAAGAAATCTGATTTCATAATCCATTGTTCCCTTCAAATATCTTAATATGTGTTTCATAGCTCACAAGCTAGCTTTAGTGGGTTCTCGGAAATGTTGGCTAGCCTTGTTAACCCTATATACAATATAAGGCTTTGTAAAGGTTAAATATTGAAGGGATCCAACTAGTTACCTATATTGTGTAAGGTCAATAGGTTGGTCATCAAATGGTGTGATGGTTGACTTGAGAGCCATTAGTGTCTTGATATGAGTATACTCTATCATTTCTATGTGCTCTAGTAGATATTTAGTGTACTTTGCTTGAGAAACAAACAATATGTTAGGAAGGTATTTGACTTCCAATCCCAAAAAATAAAGCAAGGGTCTTGAGTCCTTGAGAGAAAATTCTTTACTTAGGATTCTAATGAGGTCACTGACAATGTTGTCACATTGCCTGTGACTATAATATCATCAACATAAATAAGACTAAACAATAAAAAAAATAATAGACTAACTTTAATTTGTGAAGAACAAATAGAGATGAGTTTGTTTTACCACAATAAAAGCCCAAATGGAGAAGACATTGGGATGGTTTACCAAACAAGAGCTTTGGAGTTTACTTTAGGCCATAAAGAGAATGATTCTATTTACAGACATGATTAGGAAAGTCCTAGTTTATGAATCTTGGAGGTTGTTCCATGAATGCTTCTTTTAGAAACCCATGTAGAAAGGCATTCTTAACATCCAATTGCCTCATTGTCCACCTCGAGGTCACTACTAGTCAAAAGATCAATTTGATCATATTATGCTTTATAATTGGGCTAAAGGTTTCTCCAAAGTTCAAACCTAGTATTTGAGAAAATCTTATGCAACTAATCACACTTTGTATCTATTCATGGTTCCATATTCCTTCAACTTTATTTTAAACACCCATTTGGAGCCCGCAATATTTGCATCTAAAGTCTTGGGAACCAAATCCCATGTGTGATTTTGGGTTAAGGCCTTGATCTCCTCTTAAATTGCTTCAAACTAGTGAGGAACTTTCAATACAATAAGGTACGTTTTTAGCTCACTCAAGGATGAAAATATCAGGATATATAAGCAATAAATTGCTAATATATCGTGTATTAGAGAAGATGAATACAATATATAGGTAAGATATATTAACTGATGAATTTATCGGGAGTTATCGACAATATATCGATGGTATATCAATGATTTCCAATATATCAATGACACAACAAAAAAATCAACCTTAGATGGAAAAAATTGCCAAAATTTCAGAGATATATAAGCAATATATCAACAAAAAATTGAGGATATATCGATTATGTCTAATGCCCAAACTTTGTCCAATAGGCCAATGTTGGATTGGCCTAACCAATTGGCCTATACATGATAACTTTTAAATCTTCTTTAATGGGCTAAAAGATGGATGAAACCCAACAACTTAATAGATGTAAATTTTTAACTTTAGTATAATGGGCCAAAGGCAGACTTAGGTCTAGATGGCTTTTGCCATTAAGTCAAACTTATTTTATGGTATATATGTACTTAAAATTGTTTATATATATGATTATTATATGTATATTTTTGTATATTATAAATTAATTAAAATAAAATTATTATAAATAAGTTAATTTTAATTATCTTATAATCTATTTTGTATACTAATTAAATACAAGACAAATATAAAATCATAAATAAAATTATCAATATTTTTAAATAAAAATGTTGTGTCAAAATATACACCGATATTTTCCTAATATATTTGATACATCGGTAAAATTCAAGTACCGATACATCCATGATTATTGATATTTTCATTCTTACACTCATTAATATTATTGTTTGTGGTAGAAAATGTGATCATTTAAGACTTTAGACTTGGATCACTCTTGAGTTTACTTCTAGTGACGATATGAGTTCCTTGGTTATATGTGTGCTGCTCCTGAGAAAAAGAGATGTCAACAAGAAGTTGCTTACTAATATCAAGACATTCATTGTCAGCATTACGACTAGTTGATTAATTTTGAGATGAAACAACTTGCTCATTTATCTACCATTTTTTTAGGAAGGGAAAGACCAACAACTAGGTGCTTGTTATCAGGAAAGTGACCAATAGTGGTAGGTGTCACATGCACGATTCTCCTACACTAATTTTTGTGTCTGTGCGGTGCTTAGAGGCTCTCTAAGCCAACCTACTCTTTTCCCCATGACATGGCAACACACATAAGCACACAAAATTTACAGGATACCAACCCCACCTTGTATTTTATTAGATCACTGAATAAAATACAAGACTCAAGCCAGACCCCCACAGTCATGTTGATGCAACTTGTATTTTATTAGATCACTTAATAGAATACAAGACTCAAGCCAAACTCCCACAGTCATGATCTCCCGCCCTAAATCTCAATGTCTATCAAGGAGGATCATCCCATCCTCATTTTATAGAGTGGTCGCCACCTACTCCTAATTAGACTAGGAATACTCATCTTAGTCCTATTGGAACTTTAACTGATAGATTGTGACACAAACCACTCCTACAAGGACTTTGAGTCCTAGTCTCGCCCAAACTACGATTATGATGGACATCAAAACTCCTTCTCATGCTTGACTTGCATTAATCCTACTCTAAGTCCAACTCTTCATGTTGTTGCCGCATGCATATATATAAGTGGCTCATGTGCATGCCTATTCTTTTTTAGTTGACACATTCAGACAGCATTCATGTTGAGGCAATATGCTCTTGCATCCGTCTCATTACCTCTGTAGTTCCATGCCTTACCTAAGCCCTCTTCTTGGTGCAGCAACACATCATGGCATTGTGCCCATAACTCCCTATGCATAAGTCATTGTGCCCTTATGCATTGCATCTGAGTCAGCATCACTACTCCACATCAATGTGTTCCATTGGAGGTTGTTTCTCTCTTAGCGTTACCCCAGCCATGGCATTGCAGCCATGGCTCACCAAATCATCTCCTTGCATAGGGCATTGCACCCATGTGCCACCTTGTTATTGTCCTAGGTCACTCATGGGGTCAAGGTGTCGCCCCATGAAGCCTTAGTGCCATAAGGTCTGTGCTAAGGGGCTAACAGTAGGATTGTAACCACTAGTATGCTTAGTCTTATGAGCGTTCAAGCAATAGCAATGGTGGGATTGTATCCATTTGTAAGCTCAATCCAGGAAAGGGTTTTGACAGCAACAATTACAACATTGTAGCCACTAGTATGCACAATCTAGGAGAGCATTCGAATAGCAACAGTGGTGGTATTGTAGCCACTGATAGGCTTAGTCTGGAAGAGAGGAATTGACGCTTAATGCTTTTGTATTTTAGTCAGTATTGCAATTGAAAAATATGTTTTTTTTCATCACTAAACTAGTTTTCTTTCATAAATATGTCTTAGGTGAGAATTTATTTTTCTCATAGTCTCTAAGATATGGAAAACACTAGTAGAAAAAAATTCTCAAGTTTCTATGTTTTGGATATTGTTTGAAAAGTATAAAGAATGGACTCTCTATTTTCAATACCGTCAAAGATAGTTGATTGATGACATATGCTGCAGTAGGAATGTGTCTACCCATAGACTTAGAAGTAAATTGGCATGAAATAGCATTAGTAGACACATTTCTACAATGTGTCTATGCTTTCTCTCTACAACCCCATTCAATTATAGAGTTCTTGGGTATGAGACTTGTTGCAAAATTCCACACTTGCTTAAATGATTCTGAAATTTAATTAATTGGAACTCACCTCGTCCATCATTCTAGAAGACTTTTATTTGTCTTTCAAGTTGGTTCTCACCAAGATTTTGAAACTTCGAAAAACATTCAAAGAAATTTGATTTTCTTCTTGGAGAATAGAACCAGGTATAGCTAGTATGATCATCAATATGGGTAACATAATACTTGAATCCTTGAATCAAATTGTTTGGTATAGGTCCCCATAAGTCATAATGAATTTTGTTAAGAGAATTTCTAAAAGTTTTCTTTCTTAAATCAAAGGAAAATTTACAGCTTTTACCTAATTAACAATTAACACATTTTTGTTGATTTCATTGAACTAGATACTTTAGCGAAATTCTTATCTGGTAGCAACTTTATAAATTTTGTTTGAGAATGCCCAATGCGTTGATGTCACACTTTTGATGATGCCTTGCTGGATGTAGTAATTGTCATGGCTTGAATCACATTTTCCTTCAAGGCGTAGAGACCTACCTTCTTAGTCCCTCTGGCCAGCACTTGCTGAAGTTGATCTTTTATGACAAAACCAGTTGATGAGAATTCTATAGAGCATAGATTATATCAAATTTTTTTCTTAATTTTTGGAACGACCAATATTTTTTTAATTTTTGGAACGATATGTTTAGTTTTCAATCTAGCTTTACCATTGTGTGAGATTCTTAAATCTTCTCTATTTCCAACAAAGATTGAATCATTCCCTTTATATGGAGTTACTTCAGACATCTTACCTGGGTTATTTTTTATGTGGGTTGTTGCTTCCGAGTCTACATAGAAATTAGGGTCTTTGTCTTCTTCATTCAGAGCCATGGCAACCAAAGCTTGAGGAATCTATTCTGATTGATACGAATAGTCAAATCTATTCCAATAATCTAGGGCTGAATGGTTAGCCTTATTACAAATTTGGCAAAGGAGAGTACCTTCAGATTTTTAAAGTTGTTTCTATTGTGGTGAGAGCTGGTTGTTGAAGTTGTTTCTTAGGTTCTTGGTTCCGACATGAACATTTTGACTTTGACCCACAATAGTGTTATGATTGAATTGTCTTGTTGGAATGAAGCCACAACCTCCGGAATGAAATCTTCTTCTTCCTCTTCTTCCTCGTTGAGTAAGATAGGCCTATTCATGGTTCATTGACTCCTTATTCTTTTCATTTTCTATCACGAACATGTTGATACCCTTGTAGAGTTAGAAAAAACTGATTGTATGAAGGATATGATGGCTCTGATAACATAGCCACCTAAAAATCCTGGTATTTAGTTCCAAGAACTTGAGCTAGTTGAATAACTTTATCCAAGTCACTTACTGGTTTTCTAACTACAGCTAATGCATCACAAACGCCTTTAAACTCCCTTAGGTATTCATCAAGAGACCTTGTGCCTTTCTTCAGTCCTTGTAGTCTATTGGTCAATTGCACCTCTTTCTCTTTTGGTAATTGGTAGAAGCTTATCTTCTAAAGAGTTCCAAATGTCATAAGCAGTCTCTGTTCCACATCTAATAGAAGCATCAGTTCTTCTGTCATGAGTCTAAGGAGCTAAGAGGTAATTATTCCATGGTTGTGAGATCATTACCTGTATCGACTGATCATTGGCCTCTTTTGTTTTAATATCCATTATCTCCTCTGATGTGTTTATGTTTTCAGAAAAATGATGAACTAATTATCCGAGACTTCGGACAAGAGAAAGAACTTGTGAGTGTCATAGAAGGAGATTGGACACATTCAGTTTGATGGAAACAAGGCTCGAGCACTGATGGAAGGCCTGGATGTTAAGAGTGGTTTTTGGGTTCTCCATGGATTGTTTTAAGTTCACCTACTCTGATACCATGTAGAATGGAATAGAGTTTTCAAGGGTAGACCACACCCCTTCCTTGCTGGGTTGTATACCAGGGAATTACAATGTTGAAAATATTACACTTTCTTTATACAGTAGAGGGAGTAAGTTTACAAAACAGGCTAATAGAGATTTCCTTATTCTAGCCTTGATTTTTCACAAATTGCAAACATGGATAGCAATAGTTGTTTTCCATTTTGGCTGCAAATCTCTATTTCTGACAGAGAGATTCCTTGGTAGATTGCATGATGGTGCTGTTGTTTCCTTTATCACTAGAAGTCCTAAATAGTCTTTTAAAGTTCCAAATATGGTGTAGAAGGCATATTTCAAATCCCACTGCCAAAATTCAAAATTTATAATGGGTTGTATGGAGGAAATTAACACCACAACTGATCAACCGATTGGTAATTGATCGCTATAGAGTCAATATATTGGCTAAAACATTAATCTAACCAAAACTTACGTTGGCTTTGATTAAAGTTCACAATTTAAAGTATACGTTTTGAGGTATCTTAGAAATTACTAATACTATATTTGATTTCTAAAAAGTACAATAAAAAGTTGTTAAAAAATTATTAAAAAAAATGATTTTCTCATTTTTTTATTTTCCATATGGAAGATATGAATATATATAATTATAATTATAATTAATTAAAAATTTATACATTTTCAAATTGTTTAATGGAAAAGTAAAAATAAGTCAAATGTATTTGAAGGTACATATAATAATTTATGATTATAAAATTTTAAATATATTTTTTGTTTTCTTTGATTTTTTTCTTTGATTTTTTTTTCTCTATTTTTTTTCGTTTGTATTTTCTTTCAAAAATTTCAAGAACTAAACATAGGGCTACCATCTAAATCCTAATTTCATATTTTACCTAAAGAATAGAAGTGGTGAAAGTAGTACATTTTGATAATGAATGTGAAAACTAACATATGGAAGAGAAGATTATTCTGATACAGTGTAGTTGATCAGGTTTTATGTTATATGAGAGTTGTTATTTGCTGAGTGTTATTAGTCTCCTCAAGCGTTTTAATGGTGCTTTAATTGCGCATGATTGTGCGTTACAGCGACAATGATTGTTGTCTTGCCTTGATGAACCTTAAAGACTTAACGTTTTAGGCTCGTAATGGCTGCATCAATTAAGGCTTCCTGCTTGGTGCAATTAATGCTTGAAGGCAACTCAAGCGCCATTCTCACCGTTCAATCATTTGGGAGTCCGCCTACTACCCTGGAACTAGAAGCACGATCCATTCGGCCTTGCATCTCACCACCCGGACTACTGGGTCATGGATGCAGACAACAGTAAGGTACGGAATGGCAGTGAAGGGCCCACAGATCTTCTCCTAATCATCTCGAATTATTTGTAATATATTTAAAAAATATATATGCATTATTCATCTATCATAGCATTTGAACTTTTAAGCATTGCAACTTCAAATTGTGGCAACACACCACAAAAGATGTCAATTCACTCTGTGAGTTGCATCCCTACCATGCATACAAGAGGCAAGTTTGTTAATGATTCTTGCATCCCTGATAACTATGGCCTTCACTGCTGTTGTGGCCTGCAGCCCCAACACGGAGAAGGTGCGGAAGGGGGAACAGGATATGTTACTATCTTGAACCTGCAGCCCCATGCTTCCAAGGGCCTCAGAAACTGCAAGGGTTTTGATGGTAAAAATAACTCGGTAGGCATTTCATCTGAAAGGCAGTTTATAATTCTTTTCTCACGTTTTTTCTTATCAACCAAACAGATCAAAAGGGGATCAGAATATGAAATTATTTGAGGAGTAGTGTAGCCTCTTAATTTCTTGCAGAACGTGTGTATCGCATCTGATCATGATATTTATATATTCAAATTTCAATGTCTGCATGTGAGGGAATTGAAGCCAAATACAGATTCCCACACGTTCATGGTGAGCTAAAGCCCAGAGTCCAATCCTTAGAGATCTCAAATAAGTTCTGAAGAACATCCATGAAAATTGTATATGAAGATGAGAAAATTCAAATTTTCTACTAGAAGACAGATTAGGAAATGGAAAAAGGCATTACATTACATTTAATTTAGTCTTAATTTTCAGGCAGGCTTTAGTTATAAGAAGAAAAGAAAGGACCACGCCATAGTATATGTTATTTTATATAACCTAGTTAGCTGGAAGTTATACCATAGCAGAAGCAGAAGTAAGTTCATCAATGAAGCTGGCATCGCCCACTACCTTGGCCATAGTTATTGTTGATGTGAGTACATGGAGAAGGACCAGAAGGTGGGACTGGAGCTCTAGTTAATGGAACCGACATAGCAACACTGTTACGAACCCCCTGCCACTCTCTTTGCATGGGCCTTGAAGATGCAAGAAATTTGGTGTTGAGAATCAACAACATGAAGAGTATGGCTCTCATGGTCTTGTAGACATTGTCTCTGATTGCAAAAATTTCCATTATTTGTCGTATGGGAATAGAAGTTTGGAGAAACCAAGCCTCAAAGAACTAAGATCCAAGACAGGTTTTTGCATAGGACAAGTTCTCTATTGGACTTTAAATAGCTATTGCAGCTACCTCCAAAATGTTAAATTAATATGTCCCTATGGCCTTATTAATTGATCATCTCCCATTTGAAATTGGGACCACATCAATATAGTGAAGATCAGGCGAGGTTGTTGGCCTGTGAAAGAGGTTTGTTTCATTCCATTCTTATTATCACTTAAAGTATGCTCAAAAGTGGATGCCCAACCTCTCTTATTCTTAGCTTTAATAAAGGGATATTTTTCCTCATTATCTAAGGATATATGCTTCTTTAAATTTTAATATGTTCGATCAAAAGTCAATATATATCTATATTTGAAAATATTAATTCTAAAAATTATTTTAGTCTGTTGGGCAAGTTCTTGAATCCATCAGGATTGCTGTTAATTTGAACGCCTTAATTTTCTCCTCTAAATTTGTTACAATCTTATTTCTTGCAATCTCACAAATATTATTACAACTTTTTTGACGGTTGAATTATAGTTCACTATAGAAATTTTCAAACTCAACAGCAAGTTAATTCTATGCTCGTTCCCTTCCCCTAAACGTTGAAGCATATCTTTGTGAACGTAGCAGCTGATGTATCATGAGATAAGACACCAACCATCATCTTCAATTTCTGAATTTGTTATTTGCCAAACAGTTCTCATCTTTATTCCCTTCATTCAGTTATCATTATTTTCTGTATGTTTTTCCTAAATCGATAAGCCGTTGTGAGCTCCAATAGGGTTTGTTGTCCTTTAAATTAATCAATCAAATTAGATCAACAGTCTTGAAATTACTTTCTTTAGTAAATCTTTGATTTAATTATAATAATAAAGTTGATTTACTGCTGTAACAATCTTACATGTTTGCTCCATGGAAGCAATAAATTATATATATAGTTCAGAACATCTCCTTGCTAGCCTTTTTCTTACAGGCCCCATGCCATATGATTATTCAAATGCACTATCAATTTGCGAGCTCTTAACGTATGAAAGCCCCATTTCACAAATGTGGCCACCCTTTATAAAATGATGCATGAGTACCAACCACAGTGGGGACATGGATGTGTAGGGATGTTTCCGAAAGGGATCTCCCATATGCCTACTTTTTACCAGTACATGTTTGGTGCTTAATAAAGCATTTTTATTCAGTCAAATTAGCCTCTAGAGTCACTGCAAATGACTCATCCGCTTAGACTATTTTATTAAAAAGTTCCATCTCATAGCTCTCTATACTAGCTTCTTTCTTTGACTTTTCTCTATGTTGTGAGTATTGTGACCTATATATATTGGAATTAATTATTCCATCTCTAAACAGCACAACCAATAGGTATTTCTAAATTTGAGGTAATGAAAAGGCTTAATGAGAAATCAATACGCCACTCTACTGAGCTGCGGAATTTTTACGGTACTGGGCATCTGGAGTCAAACCAGGGTTTCAGGTGAAGAAAGCCTAAAAGGCCATAAACATGGAATATTTTATGAAATTGTTTCCACTGTGTCACAAAACGCACCCACCATGGGCTTCACGGCATCCAAAAGAGGCCCACATGGGAGAAAAAGGGGGACAAACAAAAAGAAACTACCATATTCCATTCTTGCAGAACATTTTTCCCTAAACGTACACAATGAAAATAAGTCATTTCTCACTTTGGCTATATCGGGATTATTTTATTTCTGTAGGTCTTCCCTGTGGTAATAAATTAATTTCCTTCTTCTTTCCTGATTTGTGGCTTATATATCACTGCCCAAATGCAATAAACAGCAAGTTCGTGGAAGTTTCCTTAGTTGTTGCATGAGAAGAGAAGGTTGGAGATATCAAGTCTATAATAACTAAGCTCCAAGCCAGGGTTTTGCATAGAAAAAATTTCCCCTATTCCATGGGCTTTAAAGAGCTATTGCAGCTACGTCCAAAATGTTCTAATTAAGAAAGTATTTGTTTATGGCCTTATTAATTGATCATCTCCGATGTGAAATTGGACCCACATCAATACAGTGAAGATCAGGTGAGCCTGTTGGTCTCTGAAAAAAGTCGGTTTCGTTTCATTCTTATCATCACTTAAACTATGCTCAAAAGTAGATGCCCACTCTCTCTTCTTCTTCTTCTTCTTCTTCTTTTTCTTCTTCTTAGGTTTAGTGGAGATATCAATTTTGTTTTTGAAAATTCATGAGTATTCTTTTAGATAAATTCTAGATATCAATTTCTTAACCTTGTGGACCTATATAAAATCCAATTTAGGATTGGACACTTTGATATAATCAACCCAACTTACCTTATCATTCCCAAACTTTTAATAAATAATTCATGGGTTGAATTTTGAATTGTTGAAAAAACCTACATTCTATCAAAGGCTAAGAGGAATTTATTAGAACATTAAAGGTGCTATACAGTAGACATGGATCAATAAGTATTAAAGAATAAGTTTTTAAGAAAAAATAGTTAAATAGTATACTTTAATTTCATATAATAGATTAGTAAATTAAAAATTTTAGATCTTGTGGTTTTTTATCTTCACGGTTGATATAAAGATTTTCACGTAAAAATTTTTATGTTTCTTGCATGATTGTGATTGCTTTGATTATTCTTATTCTCACAAAAATAATTTAGATTAATTTATTAAACTCTTATATTATAATTTTTAAAAACACTCATCCACTCCCTAATATTATCCTAATGAACAAAAGCTTTTTCAGTGTATTCTACATTTTAGGTGCATGCATGCCATATATATATAATTTTCTGAAACTATATATATATGGTTTGATGTAGTCATTAAAAGAAAAATAAGATAGAAAGGGAAGATTCCTTCCCTTGTAGACGAGAACTGAGAGCTCACGATAATGCTAGTTTGTATACTTTTTGTTCCACTGCTAGTCTGAGCTAAAAGCCCGCTTTTTCTCTAAATTAATATTATTATATCCTAACTTTCTTGTTTCTTGCAATTCATAACTAATTTAGACATATACATGCAAGGTGCGTACAGCACTAACATAATTAATTCTATGCTTCAGTTATTTTATTCCTTCTCGCCTAAACGTGGCAGCATTAATTAGAGACAAGACATCAACCATCATCTTCATTAATTCTTAATTTATTGCTTCTCAAATAGTTTTCATCTTCATTCCCTACATTCAATAACCATTGTTTTTATATATGTTTCTTAAACAGGCAAAGCCCTTGTGAGCTCCAATACATTAATCAATCGATCAAACAACACCAGCAGTCCTAAGATCATCTTTGATTAATTATAATAATCGGGGGAGACAAAGTTGATTTATTTCATTAACAATCTTGCATGTACTGTGCTTATTCATGGGAGCAATAAATATGTAGTTGAGAACATCTCCTACCCTTATTCTTACCCCATGCATATGCGACATAAGTCTGCAAGGTCTTAATTTAGGAAGGTGCCCCATTGCACAATTGTGGCTAACCTTTAGCAAATGCTTCATAAATCCCAACCACTTATGCCAACTTTTTATCTCTTTGATGCTCAATAAAGCATTCTCATTCAGTCAAATTAGCCTCTAGATTCGAAACTGCAAATGACTCGAACATTCACACTAATTTATTAAAAGCTCCAAACTCTTTGCTCGATTTAACTAGCTTTCTTAATTTTATTTTATTTTTTTCTTCTTTGTAACCTATATTTTATTTATTTGGATTTATTCCTACTGTAAACAGTAGGACCACTATGTAGTTATTTATTTGGGTTAATGAAAAAGGTTAAGGAGAAATCGTCATGCCACTCTACTCAGCTGCGAGTTTTTAACTTTTTACACCAGACATCTGTTGGTCAAACTAGGGTTTCAGGTGGAGGAAGCCTAAAAGACGATAAGCATGGAATAACTTTATGGGGTTAGATCCGCGCTGTCACCAAACTCACAGGCCATCAGCTGCACACCATCAAAAGGAGGTCCTCAAGGAAGAAAAACGGGTAAAAAAAAAAAAAAAGAAATGACCATATTCAATTGTGGAAGAACCTTGTTCCCCAGAAGTACCACACACTGGAACGAAGTCAAAGTTTAACTTTGGCACTACTGGGATTTGTTTATAGAAGTAGGTCTTCCGCCCATAGTAATAAATTAATTTATTTTTTCTTTCTTAATTTGTGGCTCAAATCACTGCCCAAACGGAATAGATAGCAAGTACCTAAAATATCACTGAACAGCTCTTTTGCTAGCTATGGACAGGAATTTAATCCCTACTTACATGTATTTACCAGAACCTTCCTGACTTCGGCTCCTAGGAAAAAAATCCCAATCACACTTGATACATAGCCCATGCAGGGTAATCCGAATTAAGGCAAAGTAAATTTACAATAAACTCAGTTCAAAGCTGTTTCCACCACCCATGAATTGATATGTGGCCCAGGTATATATGCATTATATGAATTATTGGTGTTTGCCTTGGAAAGAAAATTAGTGGCTCAAACAATGCCTAGTTGTTTGGGCTTCCCCAAGCCCATAATTCGTTCCAAGGGAATAGAGGAAGTTCGGCTTCTTGGTTACTATAGGCTCATTATTAAGTCACCCACGTACTGCTTTTGAAGATTAGTTTCATTCGTATTCCTTGAGATTTGATGTAAATATAGTAAATATAGTAAATATATTTAGTCACAAATATATTCAACTTCATTGAGTTACATCCCTATAGGTTTATTTTGTTTATAAAATTTATTTTTTTAGAAAAAATTTAGCCTATATAATTTATTTTTCAAAAGAATTTTAGGTAGAAAGATTTTAAGTAATTAAATATGTTCAACACTTCTCTGAAAAATAAATTTAATTTTTTTAAAAATAATTTATACAAATAGAATTTATTTATAAATGTGTTAATTAATGAAATTTGAAACTTAATATGTTTATACTAAACCTTAGAGGGAGTGACATTAACCTCATCTTTTAATTATTCATGTTACAATTTTCTATTATGTTCCACATCTTTTAAATTAGACTATTGGTTATTAGGGACACCTTACAAGTTCTACGAAGGAACACAACTTTCTCTTGTTTCAAGTAAAATTTTATTATATTAAAATTTTCTAGTATTTTCCAATGTTTTACATAATTTTTACATTCAAACTGAGTTTGGGATCTTCGAGATTGAGCTCTTAGCTCTTCAAAATATCTTCACCTTATTGTTCTTAACTAAATTAAGGGTTTTTTTTTCTTTTTTTTTCTTTTTTTTTTTGTCATTTATCATATGATAACAAAAAGATCGATTCCTATGAAGTGATCTCAATGGCAAGATTGTCTTATTCTTCCCCTTAACAGTTGTCTCAAATTGTAACAATTGAGAAGTCGATCATTTGAATGCATTCAAGTGTCGAGGAGGTCTACATTTTATACATGCACAAACTATATCACCCCTTGGCATATAACTTATTTTGACAATTTTTCTTATCATATATATACAACCACTCTGTTCTAAATATCATCAAGGATTACTTCATCAATGAAATTACATCAATTAAGTTCATATTATATAGAAATTTAGATTGATTCAACTTATAATCTATTTAAACATCTTGTCTATGTTGAACTTGATTTGTGACACTTTGTGAACCCATTGTTGGATAAGTAGATTTTTTGTTTGTTGTTGTCATAATAAAAAATTATTTCTAAAAACTCTTACTATTTTGTAATTAGCATACACACTATATACATTTTGGGTCCAAGATCACTTGCTATGTGAGAGTAAGTGATCAATAAACAAAACAATTACACAAAAACACAAGCTCTAACATGGCTTAGTTATGTGTTAGTAGTTATAGTCCTATTTAGTAATTATTTTCAAAAACAATTTTAAAAAATAGTTTTTAAGAATTGTTCTCTAATATTTGTAAAACCTGTTTGAGAACTAAAATGTTTTTAATCTATTTTTTATATTTTTAAAAATAATTTTTATATAAAGTGTTTTATTATTAATCATCACTCATATTTATATGATTATCTTTTAAAACAATTTTTAAAAAGAAAAATAAAAGCAACAAAAAAATATTATTTAAAAACACTATTTTTTTTTTTTTATTGTCAAAACGTATTTTCTCATTCTTTTATTTTAGAGAATAAATAACTATTTTAAAAAAATAGTTATCAAAGGACTTACAATTCTAGAATTCTTGAATTCAAGTCCCCAATTACACTTGATGAAAGACTTAGTTTTTTCGATCAATTTTTTTTTTCTATATTTCTTTATTACACAAGGATATTCCAAATCATAAACCAATTTCTTAATTTTGAAACAAACCTACTTCTATAATAAATATCACCATAAATTTCCTTTATAAGCATATGAAAGCTTCTCATAACAATTATTCCAATGGAAAACTATCAAAAAAAAAAATAGAAATCACTAGAAGAAAAATTGAGTTCTTTTCATCTTTGAAAAATAACTAGAAGTTTCACCATTGGTGTGAGACATCCAAAGATACTTTAGTATCATCAGAAAAAGGTAAGTTCAAAATATCTTATTTACCTTTGTGAACTGGTGACATATGTTAAGTGGCTAGGTGTATACCATAAAATTGATTATTTTTCATGTTGAGACTTGAGAGAGATTAATAAAAGAAGGAAAATGAAGGGAACTTTTGTATACATCTACACGTGACGAGAGAACTGAGAGATCAAGGTTTGCATTTGAAGGGGCAAAATTTGCCCCTTATTCACCTTCATTCAACAAACTAGCATCATCATAATTGTTGAAAGTTGAATTAAACATAAATTTCACCAACTGAAATTCCACCCAAAAGTTATTTGCATGACAACTAAAAATGCAGGGAAAGAAAATAACAGTAAACTTTGATTACTAGAGAAAAAAAAAAATATATATATATATATATATATAGCGTAGTCACATATATTATAGAGTAAGCATTGTAGCATCAGGTCCGTATTTTATGCAATTTAAATAATACCAACACACCATGTTGAGGTCTCATGAATGATCAGGGCAGGGCTGATCACCACTTCGACTGCCATTGTTGTTGCCGATGTAAGTGCAAGAAGAAGGTGCAGAAGGTGAGACAGGACCTCTTTCAGAAACAACTGCACTCTCAGCAATATGAACCCGGGCGGCCGCAAGAGGAGTTGTGAAAACCAACAGAATAGAGAGGGAGATCATCACTTTCATGAGAATCTCCATATTTTACTAAATGGGAGAGAGATTTCAAGAATGAAGAATAAATAGTTCATTGGCTCCAATTTATAGAGAAAATGAAAAGGAAATGATAATTACTCCTCAATAGCACTAATGATGACTCAATAGTGCTAATGGGCAACACGCGGTTATTGCCTGTGATTAATTTCGTGGGTTGGTGAGCATTTACCGAAAAACAGTATGAAATATTATTTTCGAACACCATTTTTTTTCTTGCAATCTCCCATTTTTTCATGGTTAATTCAACTTCATTCATTATATCATGTTTTTTGCATCAATCCAACACCAAGCTTTCTACAAACACGTCTTAATTTATTCATGAAAAAGACATAATCCTAACGTTTTCTAAATGGACAGCCGACCTAGCCATGAGAAGTTTCTCAAGTTCTTGGTATATCAGCAACAAAGGGCCACACCTGTGAATATTTTATTAATATTTGATGAGGTGGGGGGTAATCCTTCAAATACTGTACGTTGAACCAGCCATTTCAAATATATATATATATTTACCTTCCATGATTAAGGAGATTGACTATGCTCTTTCTTTTTCCTCTACTTGATACATTAATCCTTGGATTTGTGCTATGAACTTAATGACCCTTTTACTCAATTAGAATGATGAAATTCAAGAAAGGAAACCAGAATTGACAAGTTAATAGAGTGTCATGTAGTTCAAAAGGTGCTTATCCTGAAACCATACCTTTTGACTGGGTCTTCCCCTGGTGTCGGCTTGGGTACTTCCAAAAAGTGGGGTATCTGACACCACCAGCAATTGTGGAAACGTGTCTTGTTTTTTATTGGTTCCAAATCTTTAAGTTGTAAATTATACCTTACACATACATTACGGCGCCACCACTAATGATTACAAACAGCAACAATAGCAACAGTAGTGTGTAAGGAGGGACTAGAAAAAATCAAACACATTGGCACGAGGAGGCTGGCGTGCAAGATTCAATTCGCTTTTCAGAAGAATGAGAGGATCTTAGGTTGGATGAAAAAGTCCACCATTTCAGCTAAGCTCAGGACTGGTCTTGAGATAATTTTGACCTCCCCGCGGACTGATCTTGAAGCTAATTTAGTGAAATTTGCTTTCTCCAGAAAGGACTGGAATTGATTCTTGCTGAATTGTTATGTGTGGGTTCAACTGCTTGGGAAGTAGGCCTTAACTGAATATTAATTGGCAGGAAGAAACATAATATATTTTAGGCCCATCCTGAATTATTGAAATTTCAGTTTGATGAGCTTCAGTTTATTTTTCTTCTGGGGTACATAGATGAAACACCATGAACCATGAAGTCATTAAGGAGCCATTGAAGATGAAATCATCAAAAACCTAAAGGGGAGTGAGAGCATAATCAAGAATAAGTTCGTTGCACGAACTGTGTGCAACTCAGATTAGTAAAAACCTATACTTACTAAAAATATAGTGATTGCCTTTGAAGCTGACTATGCTTGTGGTTTAACCTTGAGAAAATACATTCTTAAAGGAGTAGCCAGTGACAAAAGCTATGCGTTTTGGATCTAATAGGTTATTAGTACCACATACGCTTCCAAGTTTCATCTTTGTTCCAATAAAAGCCATATTTGAAATTTTCTTTCCCAGACATTACCATACCAACACAAACATTTGCATGCTTCTAGCTAGAAGCTGTAGTTCATTTCCAAAATGCTTAGGCCACTTTTTTTTTAGCTATCAACACGATAGTATCAGTCTCCACCTTATATTTAAGAAAGGTGGTAGAGGCTACATAAACGTCTTTTAAATTGATCAGCCAAATGCTCTGCCCTAACTTGGTTTCAAGTCAATATTTTCGACTTCCACACAAAATCAGTTTTGAGTTCAAAGTGGTGAACCCTAATTCGATCAACATGTTCAAATGCAATCTAATAAACTGTTATCCCCAACTATTGACTAGGTGAACTTTCGGGGTTTATCAAGACTAGAGATTGACTCTATGTCCCTAAAACAAATTTCACCTTGCTCCGATGATTATAGGACAAGTGATTGTCTCCCAGGAAACAACAATAAACATTGAATCACTTGGTGATTAATTTGTACTTTTTTGAATACCAAAAAAAAATAATTCGTAGAAAAAGAAAAGAACTCAACTTGAAGCTAAAAAAGACTTGAAAGTTTAAAAGACTAGAAAGGAGAAAAAGTGGAAAGAATGGATAAATGAGTGAGTGAACCTGAAAAGACAAAGAGGGGGGAGGGGGGGGGGGGGTGGTTATGTATAGATTTTGTTGGTGGTTATTAGAAGATATGTGTCTTTAGACACATCTATTAAAGGATTGTGTCTTAAGACACCAAACACAATTTTTGGAAAAGGTTGTGTCTTTAAATATAAGACAAATCCTTTAAAATAAGTTATGTCTATTAAGAAACAATATGTTTTCCAAGAGAAAAATGAGTCATAATTTCCATTCACCTATATATAAATTCCAACAATCGCCCACATGAATGAAAATTGACTTGAGAAAAGCAAAAGACAAGCTAGACATTCTAGAGAGTTCAACTTGTAAAGTAATTCATTGCATCAGGGTAAGTAGCTTGTGATTTTGAACCTTCCTTAATGAAATACTATCAGATGTACTAGCTAATTAGTGAACGTGATGTCTTGAATTGTTCGATTATTGATGTAAATTAAGACAATACTATCCACACAATTCCCTTCGAATCACTATTAATTCTCACAACTGTGTTCATTTTGACCCTCAACAAATCCCAATTTCGTGAGTGCCATAGAGAATTTCAACCTTAAAAATTCTCATAGAAACAACCTCATTTCACACTCACATAGGTGATTCCTATTAAGAGTATCCTGTCATATCCCACTTGTTTTCAAAGCTATAGGGTTCATTAAAAGCAAACTTTAACATGTCATCATAAGAATAGGTAGAAGATAATATCTCTTTAGTGTTTCTTTTAGTCATTCATAACTTAAATCTTGGGATTTCTAGTTAGCTAGGTTTGGTTACCATTATGAAGATTGGTCATAGGCTTTAATCTCATTCCCCTTTATAAGTAGTTAACTTGATCTCTTGACAAACCTTAGTAAACAAATATGCAAGGTTATCCTTTGTTTTGATGTAATCAATGGAGATCACTCCATTTGAAAGTAATTGTCTTAGTGTATTATGTCTTTGACATATATGTTGAGACTTCTCATTAGACATGTTATTATGTGCTCTTCCAATAACTGATTTATTATCACAATGTATGCTTATTGTAGGCATAGGGTTTTACCAACATGGTATCTCCTCTAGAAAATTGCAAAGCCATTCTATTTCTTCTCCTACTTTATCTAGAGCTATAAATTCATATTCCATTGTGGATCTAGCAATACATATTTGTTTTGAGGACTTCCATGATACAGATCCCCCCATTATTGTGAATATATATCCATTAGTGGATTTTGTATCCTTTGTATTAGATATCGAGTTTGCATCACTAAACCCTTTAAGTATAGTTAGATATCTTATGTAATGCAACCTTGTGTAAGACAATCCATAATATGAAGTGTATCTTAGGTATCTAAGAACCCTAATTATCGTAGTTCTTGTCTAAAACTCGATTGTTGTTTTCAATCCTCAATTTCACAATCAAGTCATCAAGTTTCATTTCCTTACACTTATGCTTCAAGTAATTTTTAAAATCTTTCTAAGAAGACAATAATTTTTCAATTACAACTGCAACTTGGAAAGACTTGTTCAACACCATCTTTTCTGCATGTATCTCATGCAAAATGATTTGTAGTTCTTGAACTTAACTCATAATTGCCTTGGAGTCTATCATTTTGAATTCCAAAAATCTACTAACTACAAATTTCTTCAAGCCAATATCCTTTGTCTTATATTTTTTCTCCAAGGAGTCCCATAGTTCCTTAGTAGTTCTTATTGGACTCTACACATTGTATAAAGTGTTGTCTAAACTATTGAGGATGTAGTTCTTGCAAGGAAGACAAAATGATTCCAAGCTTCCACAGTTGTTTGCACTTGTTTATCAATTTCACCCTCTTTTAATATAGGGGCATCCTCATGTAGGACCCAAGCAAGATTCAAAGTTGTAAGGTAGAATAATATTTTTTGTTGCCACCTCTTGAAGTTTGTCCCAATGAACTTCTTAGGTTTCTCACCATGTGCAATAGCAAGAGGTATAACAGAAGATGTAGAAGTCATCTTCATTAAAAATCAATTGTAATAAAATTAGTAGCAAAAGAAAATTTGTCTTAAGATTGTTGTCCCTAACTATTTGACTAGATGGACTTTTAGGGTTGATTGAGGCTAGAATTTGACTTTTATGTCCTTAAGACAAATTCCACCCCACTTAGGTGCTTACAGTACAGGTGATTGTCTCTCACGATACAACGATCACTTTCTTGTGATAGTAACATTCTAAATCACAAGAAACAGTGAATAACTTAGTGATTTATATTATCTTGAATATATAAAAAAAAATAGTAGGAAAAAAATTTTAAATATTTAGAAAAAAAAAAAAAACTAAACTTTAAGTTAAGAAGAACTTGAAAGTTTAAAAGACTAGAAAGAAAAATAAGTGAGTGAATCTGAAAAGGCAAAGTGGGGCAGAGGGTTGGCTTATTTATAGATTTTGTTAGTAATTATTAAAAAGGATTTGGAAGAGGTTGTGTCTTTAAAATACAGGACACATCCTTTAAAACAAGTTGTATCTACTATAAAAACACGTTTTTCAAAAAAAAAAAGAATCCTAATTTCCATTCAGCTGTATATAAATTCCAACATAAACAACAAATCTAGTGATAATTAAATGAGAGAAGATGTCCTGGTTGTCCCTTTAGATTGGGTTGGCCTTAGTGAGATGTTTGTTACAGAGTTGACGGGCCAGTGCTCCTAGTAATATTGGAACATTTGTTCAACCCGCTAATAGCCACTGCCTGCTGTGCATCCAATTAATAATTAATGGGGGGACCTTATGTGGGATTTTCTAGTTAGGAAGGCACTAAAAGATCTACCCCTAGCTTCCTCCATCCAACCAAACTCAATAAAAATATGTTAATCGTTTAAAATATTTTTCTAACAAAAATTAATCTGAAAATAAGACACTTTAATGTGTTTAGCCAACCTTTCAATAGGTGAATTAAGAGCCCAAAATATCAGGATGGAATAGGTGATGAGATTGGCCTCAGCCAATGGGGTAGTGATCTTCAACAAGACCTCATGTAGCTCATGCGACTTTGTCATTAGTCTGATTACAGAACCAAAGGATAGTTCCACTATTCAGAATTTTGACCTGGACCCAGCGACAGGGAGAAGAAAACACTCATGAGGCTGATGCTCAATGGGCAACCAGTGCCAACAGTGTTCATCAGTGGATAGCCTGTTGGATCCACCAATGAAATCGTGTCCCTTCAGACCAGTGGCGCCTTTATTCCACTGCTGAAGCCCTATCGAAATTTACCTTAAGTTAATGATCTGATCCCATTTAATTTGAAGAATAACCTGTGCATGAAAGTAGTAATCCAATGAGCTCTTTATCAAGTAGTCTTATGCAGCTTTTCGTGTATGAAATATTATTATCTCATGCATTTGATCTTCTTCTTCCTAATTCAAGAAGTTAGCTTTATTTATTCACTGCCTGGCCTCCATATGAATATAAACACTTGAATGCTACAATTGTTTCGGTCACAAAAATTCAACATAATCAGTTTGTGTACGTATATCTGGAAGTCTAGCTCATGTATGTTGCCTATTTTATTTCCTTACCAGCAATGGAATGATCTTTAGGTTCAAGAATGTATCATACGAAGGAAAAAAAGAGTGAAGTTGTCACTAGACTACGGACAAAATGTCAAAATCATACTTCACATTTACAGTCGCCATATATTGATTCTACCCGATCTTACGGACTAGAGTACTAGAGTCGCCTGTCCTTTTTGTCAGCCCAAACCCGGACCCGGTGCACTTGCAAAGATTTAGCCATCTGGATAGTAGGTATCACGTTACAAAAAGCCATCATGGTTAGCTACTCCCCCTCTATCGTGATATTACCGGTCTCATGGTTCATGGTGTTTCGTTTTTTGTTACCAAAGGAAAAATGGAAACTGAAGCTCAAATTGAATTTGGTTTTAGGATGGACCTTGATATATTATGTTCTTTTAGTCCAATTTTCAGTTTATAAATCAGTTAAAGCCCAATATGATCATCAAGAAACAACGAATATCACTATCTTCTAGAGAAAGCAAACTCCACTGAACTAGCTTCAAGAGCCATCATCTGCTCTTAGGTCAAAATCCTCTCAATGCTTTGATATTTTCTGAAGTGTCTCCCTACTACTGTTGCTATTGTTGCTGCGCGCGCTGCATGTCACATTCATTGCTATTCATCATAATTAGCGGTTGTGTCGTAGTGTTTGAATAGGTCTAATTTAAACGTGGAATCCTGAACCAATAAAAAATCAAGACACGTCTCCACAATAATTGGTGGTGAGACATGCATGGCCCACATAGGAAGTACCCAAGCCGACGCCAAGGAAAATTAATCCATCCAAGACTCGGTCAAAAAGGTGGCTCCTCACGGGAGAAGCAACATTTTGAACTAATTACGTCAAAATAGCTGCTCCATTAATCTTGTGATTCTGGTTTGCTTTCTTTAATTTCATTACTGGCTGTCAAGTGACGGGTTACTAAATTCACAATGTAACTGCTACAATTGTTAAAAAGGTACAGAAGAAAGAAAAAGTGGCGGTATAATTAATTGGATTTGAAGGGAACTACATAGATTTGGAAATGATCAGTATAATAATCAAGGATTACACCTCCTCAACATTAATAATATATACATAGATAGATTTATAGGTGTGGTCATTGCGGCAAAGATATCAAGTACTTGGAGAACACTTCATAGGTCGGTTGTCAGTTTTCGAACTTGATTAGATTATGTAGTTTTCATGATCAAAGAGCATGCTTGTGGAAAGTTTAGTGTTGGACCGACGCACAAAATGAGAGAGAGTGGTAGAATTTGGAAACATATAGATCGAAGTGGGAGATTGCAAGAAAAAACAGAGTGGGAAAAGAATATTGCATGCCGTTTTCTTGGAAATGCTCACCAAACCCACGAAGGCAATCACAGGCGAGAACCGTGTGTTGCCCATTAGCACTACTGAGTCATCATTAGTGCTACTGAGGAGTTATTATTATTTCCTTTTAGTCTTCCCTATAAATTAGCGACCGTGAAGTTAATTCTTCATTCCATGATTCATTTTTTGAATCTCTCCCCCATTCAGTGCTAAATGGAAGTACTCATGAAAGTGATAATCTCCATCTCTATCTTGTTGGTTCTCACAACTCCTCCTGCAGCTACCAGGATTCATATTGCCGAAGGTGCAGTAATATCTGCAAGAGGTCCCGTCCCACCTTCTGCTCCTTCTTCGTGCACTCATATCGGTGGCAACAATGGCAGCCAAGGCGGTGATCAGCCATGCCCCGATCATCGACCTGACCTGAATTAATATGGAATCTTTGTAATGGTAAAATTGTATGAAATATAAACCTTAAAATAATAATGATTACTCTTATATACGTGTGCAGTTTTTTTTTTTTTTCTCTCGAAGTAATAAAAAATATCTAAATTACTTTCTTCCACTGCATTCTTAATTGTGAAGCCAATAACTCGTGTACCAGACCAACAATAAGATCAAAACCTTTGTCGAAAGTGTTTCAATATTTCTAGTAGCTATATGCTTATTCTTATAAAGAATATTATGTAAACTGAGGATAGGGGTTAATTAGAAATATCTTTATAAATACTTTAGGCCGGGGAGATATTATATTCAAGAATAAACATAAGGGTAACATAGGGCTAATGGTTTTAAAGATAGGGCTAGTGAAAAACGTCATTCGACTCTTGCT
The DNA here is from genome assembly GCA_030254885.1 of Vitis rotundifolia. NCBI lineage: Eukaryota > Viridiplantae > Streptophyta > Magnoliopsida > Vitales > Vitaceae > Vitis > Vitis rotundifolia. Next base: position 119,631 of record CM058157.1, read on the forward strand.
CTTGGCTCAAAGGATAGTTCCGTCCACATTGTGAATATCACAACTGGAAAGGTCTGATTTCTTGTTAATCCCTTGTTTCTGTTCCCTCATTTTTGTGATTGTGCTATTGTACTGTTGAATTGAATAACAAGTCATATTAGATTCATATATAATTTTAACATTTATTACGTCTGTATAAACATTCTGAATTCTGAAATTATCTCAAACACTTCTGATATTTCAATGGAACCATTTTGATATTCTTGGTAATTTGAAACTTGTTACCCAGAAATTGGGCTTCAGTGACATGGTTTGTAATGTTCCTTAAAAGATGTAGTAGTCAAGTTGACAATTTTCAGGTTTAGGCATTACTGATTTTGATCTCGTTGTGCAGCTTGGGGCATTTTTGGCTGGACACTACAAGCAGAAACAAATTTCCGAACACAGATAGAAGCAGATATAAGGCCATTTAGATGCTTACTTCTTGGGTTGTTTTTCGTAACTACAGGGACAGGGACTGATACTTATGAAAGCAACAATATTAATGTGGATACTCAATTATGTTTGATTTTGTTTGGTTGTATTTCAAGATAAAATTGATTATATAAGAATTCTAACTTCAATGTTTCATTCATGATTTTTACAAGTGAATATTTGACCAAAGGTTTTTATTGTTTATAAAACTGGTGTTGAGTAAGAAAATGTTTCAGTCAATTATTTTATTTGAAATGTTACTATTAAATTTATTAGAAATGATATTTAAACCTGAAATAGGGGAGATGAATTAAAGGTATAATTTATTTCGTGGTGAAAAGTGATAAAGCACAAATTTATTTATTTTGGGGTGAAAGGTGATATGTTGCCACAAATTTTATTTCGTGGAAAAATTATTTATTTTGTTATAAAATTAAAATTCATGATTAAAAATAATTGCTCACGATACTTATAACAACAAACTCACCACAAATAAATTTTTGTGATAAAAAATCTTCCACCATAAAATAATTAATGTTTTCTAACCACAAATTAATTTGTGGCAAAAGTTGATAATTGTTGTAGTGAAACCAAGTTGGTGACAACACCAACCCAGGAAATTCAGATTCTTGAAATTACAATCTCAATACCATGTAGGCTAAGCTGTTAGGCCTTGACATGATGGGATTTAGGCGTGTCATTAGATGCATGTTGGGCACACCATTTCTTTGATAGAGCACAAGCAAACTAACTGGGTATCTATTTCATTCAATCCCTCTTTTATTTAAAATGTTGAGTATATACACAAAACTAATAATTTCTGTCATACTAAATGAAATTTACTTCTAGGACTATATATATCCTGCAGTCATATTAGACAAACTATCCAGCTTGATCCATATCTCAGCCCAATTGGCAATGGTGTATTCAAAAACCTCCATCATGTATTAGACACGCATATATGCTCTGATACCGTGAAGAAGTTCCAATTAAAGAAAAGAGATTTGAATGAAATATTACACATCCATTCTTGAAATTTTTCTTTTTTTCTTTCTAAGAAAACCACATATATATATATATATATATATATATATATATATATATATATATATATATATATATATATATATATATATGGAAAAATTAATTAATGATATTGGTCAATAATATAATATGTCAGTGGTGAATATGAATTTAAAATGTAAATGATGAAGACTAATATGAAGATGAAAATTTTATTTTACTAAATTTCATTATTTGAAATATATTATATTTTCAATCCTTAAGACACTTCCAATTTTACTAAAAAAATATCTAGATTGAAAAAACTAACAACAAAATTATTGTAAATTATATATATATATATATAAGCGAAAAATCTTAACTTTCATGATAAGATTGAGGAATTAAATTTTGAACATCAACATATATTTAATAAGATTAAGTTTTTAGAATATGAACATCATCTTGTTCTTAAAATGAATATATCTTTGTCTTTTAAATTAGATTAATTAATTGAGAAATGACTTAACCTTTAAGAAGAAAGAGACATATCTAAGCATTAATTTTTTTAATAACTTGATATATTTAGGTTAAATTTTTTATGACAAGAAAAGTCTATGATATGTTGATGAGTCTATCCCTCCTAGTAGTAAAAATATTAATTTTATAAGGTCTAAAAAAAGGATCCTCATTATACAAATATCTAAAGTGGTATACACATTCATTTTATTATACGAAATGTCACGCGAGTAATAAGTGTTACTTTAAGGAGTTTTAGGGCTTTCATATGGACAACTTAATAAGTTTATAAGAGAGTTCAGAGCATTATAATAAAATAAAATCATATATGGTTAAAAAAAAAAAAACAATACTCAATGAATTTCTAATACTCTCATTAAAAGTAAGCCTAGGATAAACTTTTGTGTTCCATATTGATATTTATACTTCTAACTTTTCAAATATATTTTCAAAAGTCTATAAAACCAAACAAATTTGAATCAGAAAATATAACCTAATTGCACTACAAAGTAAAGGTGTAATAAGTTTTATTTTCACCACTTCAAATTCTCTTAGGATTTCATCTTTTAGAAAATCTTCAACGTCACTTCCACTTTGAATAGCATATTTTGTTTCATAGCTTAGAGTTTGATCTTACTGTTTCTTTTCTTTTTTTCTCCTTAGGAGTATGTGGTTGTAGGAGTCCTTTGGCTCTTAATGTTTTGATCCATTAGTTCAAGTTTTAAATTACTGGGGATGGGTGTCATGTATAGCGACAGAGATACTAGTATAAGCTTTCATCCATAATGACTGATGAGCACCTTTAGCAATGCCTATCACTTAGGCTCTCATTGTTGTCAAACTCAATTGCATGCCATAGCACTACTATGAACCCTTCCCTCTTCCAACTACCATAAGTTACAAGAGCTACGTTGGTAAGAATCAAGATAAACATACACTACCACATAAGCCTCAAGGCATCTTTTCTCAAAACTTCCCATAGAGAAAATGAGAGAAAGGATTTTGCAATGAGCAAGTTCTTGTCTTGGCTTAATTTTATAAGGGATGGATGAGTCCTATAAGAGAAAAATGAACTATTTTAATAATAATAATGATAATAATAATAAAATTTATTAGTCAAAAACTAGTATATATTAAATAAAACTTAGTTTCTTGCGCCCACCTCTCTGTATATGATTTTTTTTTTAAACTAACATAAACAACTTGGTTACATAAACCAACTTGGTTTATGCTAGTTTCAAGATTAATAGCAGATTCATTAACTCGGATCATCAATTTAGAAACAAAAGAATTTGCATGGCTTTTCTTCCTAACAAATTCGTGTATTAGTTGACTTGAATTTTTAGTCATACCCAAGAAGGTCATTTAACCTTAAATTTTAGGGAAACTAGCAGTCTATCACTAGCCTACATAACTAGTTTGATGTCCTCCCCTCTGAAATAAGTTCCATATATTGTTGCATCAGCCCTTTGAACTCCTTGGCAATTGCATCACCACAACCCCTAAAAACATCTATTATTGGATTAGCTTAATTTAGACATATGGATGCAACCGAGAATGCACCAAATTAAGCTACATGATTAAAATATGTGGGACTATGATTGAGAATAAGTTTCATAAAATTTTAATTTTAAAAAATCGATAGAGACAGAGAGGAGGTTTCGATTGTGTTTCAAGCTTTAATTTATAGTGCATGTGGGTGGACCCAAAAATCTAGCCATTTGAACATGCATCATGCTAATTCTTACCTTTGCCCCAACTGCTAGAAGGGTTCCAAAATTAAAAACAAGGCTGGTCATAAAAAGAGAAGACATGAACCATATATCATGTCACTGTTAAAGCGCAAACTTATCACAAATTAATCTTATTGACTTTTCTGTATCGTTAAAATTAGTGTTTTGAATGTTTTTGCATATAGATAGTATTTTTTTTATAGGAACTACTTCGAATAATTCTTTACATTGAAAACTAACTTTTTTCAAATTTACAAAATATCAATTTTTATATGAAGGCTGCAAATTAAAAGCTTTTTAACTTATAGAGTCACCTTCCATATGAGCTCCAAATGTCAATAATCGTTATTGAGGTGTGACGGGACGAGTTTAATGACCCAAGATACTAATCCAACCTCGATTTGGACATTTGTCATGTCCAAATAAAATCTAAATTAAAAACCAACCAAGTGGACCACTAAAGTATCTTTATGAAAATTGAAGGAAAATTCGATATCTCACAATAAAACGTTGAAGGATATCCACAATTGGGTTTGGTCATTATCTTGATCAACCCAACTACCACTATTAGTTCATAAAAAAGTTTGAGTGGTCCACAAGCTTTTTTGTTAAGCTAGTCAAAGCCTCTTCAGTTGGATGCCAATATCAATATTATAAATTAAGATAGTTAATTATGGAATTGAAGACTCTGTTTCTCCTCATATTTTACACCGTAGTCATATCGTAATGTTTTTCTCCTCGTATATTATACCATAGTCATATCAAAATTTTTCAATAAGATTATATTTCAAAAGTCCTGCGTTCTAGAAAAAAGGAAATAGTAGATTCCAACCTATTCGAAAATGCATTTATACGGAATGCCTAACATCTTCATTAGTACCTAAGTAAAAAGAAAATCATAATATTAAACCGACATGGGCAGATAGACATCACTCTCTATCAGCCCTTTCCACAATCCTAACCGGAAAACCACCTTTCATTTTGGCAGCTAAGTCGGCGGTGAAGACCGGCTCACCACCGTCCTCCACCACTGGCACCACCTGGAATCGTCGAAGGACTCCGGCGACCACCCTCTTCATCTGCAGAAACGCCATCTCCTTTCCCAGGCAAATTCTGGGTCCGGCCTGAAACACCGGGTACGTGTATGGATCCCTGGCCACAAAGCTCCATTTTCCGGTATCTGGGTCTCTCTGCAGCCACCTCTCTGGTCGGAACTCTGGCCAGTCCGACCCCCACAGCTCCTCCAACCTTCCCATTGCGTAGGGATGATAGGTCACCCTCATGCCCTTCCTCACCACCGTGCCGTCCGGCAACACGTCGTCGCTCACCGCCTCTTTGCTGTCGGCGGGGACAGGAGGGTAGAATCGCATACTCTCACAGAGAGAGGCGTGTGTGTAGACCATGTCCTTCACTTCATCGAACACCGGCAATTCAGACTTTTCATTGATTTCATTCAGAATCTGATCTTCCACATCTGGGTTCTTGAAGAGTAACCAGAAGAACCATGTCAGAGCAGCGGAGGTGGTGTCCCGACCGGCGAGTATAAAGCTGATGACTATATCAGTGACAAAGTCCTCATCTGAGTGGCCGGAGCTCAAGAATCTTGATAAGAGGTCGGTGGAGTCGAGTGAAGATTTGTGCTTCAGCTCTTCTTTCTTCTCTCTTATGATGTTTTTTGCGAACTCACGCACCTCAGCGACTGCAAGGTTCAGGCGCTTCTCCGACCCTACTCCCATAAGCCGTTTCAGTTTCCACACAATTGGGAGAATCGAAGAGAACCTCTCGCTGCTAATTCGAGCTGCATCCTCGAAAGCAACTGCGAATTTTGCCTTTGGGAGAGATGGCAATAGATAAGCTGGATCGTACCCGAAAGCGATCTTGCAGATGTTATCGAATGCGAATCTCTGGAGAATATCTTGAAAGTCCAGAACCGAATTGTTGGCGGCAGCCGTGCTTAAAATAGGGATGAGGCGGTCGGAGAGCTCAGCATCGACGACAGTCTCAATGAATTTGCGCAGGGATTTTGTGTTGAATTCATGGCTGGAGACCTGTCTCTGGAACTTCCAGTTGTCGCCGTCGGCATTGAAGATGCCGCCACCAAGAAAATCAGAGAGATTGATTGTAAAGGTCTGGCCTTTATGGTAGTTGTGGAAGTGGGTCTTGAGGATGTGTTGGACATTGGAGGGGTTGCCAGTGAGGACAACACGTGTGCCCAGAGAGCGGTGGATGACTACAGTTGCAGAGGGTGAGGCTCTAATAAGATCAGATGTCCACTGGATACGTCGGTTTAGATTGGCGAAGATTTCCAGAGATGAGCCAATTATTGGGTAACATTTGAGGGCACTAGCGGAAGGAGATGACGATGATTTTGTGCGAATGAAGGAGAAGAAGAAGAAGAAGAAGAAAAGTAGAGAAAGAATGAAGAGATATGGAGAAAGTAGGAGGCTAAACTCAAACATGGTTGATGGTGATTGGTGCTGGTGTGTTTCTCTGTAGACTCGTGAATGGAATCTGTAGACTGAAAAGAAAAAGATAATGAGATATGACTTGTGAGGAGTGGATTGTGTGGTATTTAATATTTATAGGTCTGTCTATCAATAAGGTTTCTTTTGCTCTTTTTGTAGGCATAAAAAGCATTTGCCTCTATTACTGGAAGTTAGGAATGTGGTCATCACTGCTTACGAAATTACGATGACTGACTGTATTTAGCTAGCGTCACCACTGACATTTTCAATCTAATCCTACCAACCGACGACTAATCTTATTAAACCATTGATTGTATATTCCTAGTTGACTAGAAGCCCTTCAACCAATATACTTACACCCTTCGCTCTTTGAAATATTCGTAGGGACCTTTTCAAAGTTTGTAAGTTTTTACATTTTTCAAATAAACTCAAAGACTGAGTCTTTAAATAATGAAATATTGGACCTAAACGATGGTGTCATGGGAAACAAAATAATGAAACTTTTATTTAAAAATGTGAGATTTTGTGATTTTCTATCACTTTTCTATATGATACCAAAAGATATATATCTTTTTTTTCAAGCAAGTTTTTAATCATCCTTGAAAAAAAGAAAGAAGGAAAGAAAATTGATGTGCCTGATAGTATAAACCATGGCCAACACTCATTCAAGCTAAATTTACTTTTTATTAATGAAACTCCCTTTGAGTTTATGGTTTATAATGATAAGGAGTTATAAATTTTAAATTGTCATTGTGGAATTTTAGTTTCTTTAAAATAAAAATAAAAATATTTAACAAATCTGAAAAGTCTAGAGAAGAAAGAACTAGAAAGAAGGATGAAGAGATAAGAGAGAGAATCCTAGAAAGATAAATAAAAGAGATAAATATCGAAATTTCACAATTAATACCCATTATGTCTTATGAGCTTTTATTGAACAACTAAAATCCAATTTTTATTTATTTATTTATTTTTATATTTTTCCACAAAACCTCAGTTCTTATATTTGTAGGATTTTCCTTCAAATTGAATATTTATATTTATTTTGAAATTTTATTGTATATAAATCTCTCTTAAATGATAATAAAAAATTTCATTAACAAAGATTTTGTTTTGGTCTAAGATTAAATCAAAGACCTTATTCATCTTGCTACCATTATTATTATTATTATTTACTAAAATCCTTTTTTTTCCTTTCTTTTCATCTTGCTACCATTAATTTATTGTTTATCTACTTTTGAAGATATCACAATCTTGTCCTGGAATTAATGAAGCACAAAAAATAGAAAATAATTAAAACAATAAATGTAATATCTTCAAAAGTAAATAACAAGTATTTTTTGATGTTATAGACAAAATAAATGATGAGAAAATACAAAAAAATTATTTACAAAACTTAAAAAGTTTAATTCTCGTAGAAAATTCAAATAAAACTCAAGAAATTAGACCTACATAATACTCAATGGATGAAATTTTTAAATAGATTAAAAAAATTCAAAAGCCTATAACTATTGAAGATTTGAAAAAAGAAATAAAAATTAAAAAATTAAAAAACAAATAGATCAATTAAAGCAAGAAAATGAACAAATAAGAAATATAATACAATACAAACAAGAAACTTTTGCTGAAACATTTAATAATCAAGATCTAAGAATAATAATACTTGATAAACAAACCCTTATAAAATCATTTATAAATACAATATCAAAAATAGATTTTCAAAGATGGTATATAAATGTAAAAATCATAATTGAAGATTTTGAAGTAGAAATGATAGCATTAATAGACTTAGGAGTTTATATGAATTGTATTCAAGAATGATTAATCTTTGCTTAATATTATGAAAAAACAAGACAAGAACTTTTTGCTATAAATAAAAGAAAATTAGACATAGAATACAAACTTCAAAATGTTTACATATATCAAGATAATTTTTGTTTTAGAACTCAATTTGTGTTAGCACAAAACATGACTAAATCTTTAATCTTAGGAACTCCTTTTATTACACTACTTTACCCATTTCAAGTAAATGATAAAGATGTCAAAACTACAATATTAGGAAACACCATATTTTTCCCTTTCATATATCCATTAACCAAAAAGGAAATACATCAAGTCCGAAGTGATTCAATAAATAAAAGGATAAATTTAATTTAAATAAAACAAGCTCATATAAATTTTTTATCAAAAGAAATCCATTATAAGAAAGTAGAAGAACAACTTCTAGAAGATAAAGTTCAAAAAAGAATAAAAGAAATTCAAGATTTTTTTCAAAAAGAAAAGTCTAAAATTCCCACTAAAGCTAGACTTATTCAAATAAATGAAAAACTTTTAGAATACTGTAAATAAGAAGAAGTTGATTCATTAATAAAGAAGAAATTAATTGGATCCTCAATATCTCATTGGAGTTGTGTCATTTTTTATATTCAAAATGTTGTTGAACTAGAAAGATGTGCACCCAGATTAATCATTAATTATAAACCTTTAAACAAAGTATTACAATGAATAAGATACTCTATTCCTAATAAGCAAGATCTACTCAAAATATTTCATAGTGCTGTAGTTTATTAAATTAAAATTGGAGAAAAAACTATTTCTCTTAATCAAAATTTAGAAAATCTTCAATTATTAAGTCAAAACACTATTAATCATTATAGAAAGAAATTCAATTATATTCATATAAGATTAGTTCAAGTTGCAATAAAACCCTTGTTTCATTTAGGTTTAGATATTCCTATGTTTGTCTGTCTAAGAGACACTAAGTCAACAAAATTTACTAATTCTGTCCTCAACATGATTGATTCAAACCTTACAAATGATTCCAATTATTTTAATTGTTTTCCAAACTTTTCCATGAATAAAAATGATCCAAGTATTCTCTCAAGTTTAACTTTAAACATTAAAACTAAAAATAAGAATTTTGTAAAAAAAACCCGCAATAATTTATAGGATATATTATAAAGTCATAACTACTCAATTAAATCCTAGAGCTGTGTGTCAATTTGTCAAAGATGAAACATTATTATTACAATATAATCCTAACAACACTCAAGCATTTGTTCCTAAAAAACTAAAATGGAATGAAATTACTCAAGGAACCAATCCAAAACCAATTAAACCTTTAACAACTCCTTCAAAAAGTATACAACAGACAGATGGTACTATTCAAATAGAATTTAGTCCAACTTCAAAATATTCATTTAATCAAGATTTTATTTCTACAAGATCTTCTACTTCAAATACAAATTTAAATAATGTCAATTTTATTCCAAAAACTCCTATTCTTATATATCAACAACAATAATCCTTTCCTATGTCACCTACTCATTCTAATATGTATCCTAATCAAGTTAATATTATTCATAAGAAAAATCATAAAAATACTCATTTTACTTCTAATATAAAATGAATAAAATCATATTATTTTTTCCCTTACAATAGTACTGAAAGAGTTTATTTTCATACACTTCCTCTTCAAGCTAGAAATGCATTAAGAAAACAATATGAAAAATGTATGAATCAAAAGAAAATAACTATTTCTTTTTTCTATTGGTTTTTCAAACTTAGAAAATAAAGAAAACAACTCATAACTTTAAGAAATGAAGAAGAACATCAATTAGCAATAAAACACTCATAAAATGTTCAAAAAAGAATTTCAACAATAACCTCAGAATTAGGTTCTGAACCACCCTTAAATAATCATCAATTTAATTTTGATAATAATTCAATTTATGTCTCACTCTTCAAAATTCTAAGAACCAAATGTGAACAAAATCTCATAATTTACAAAGATATTAGATAAATTCAACAACAATTAAATTATACAAATCATTCTCTTCAACATTTAACTCAACAAACAACAAAAATTTCTCAATTTTTGTTTTCTTTTGCCCTGAGAGGGAAAATAGGAGAAACATTAAAATCAACACCAAAATCATCATTATCATATTATGCTAAGTCTCTAGATCAACCTTTTATTATTCCTATAAATGCTGCAAAATCAAATATACAACTAGTTACACCAACAGAAACAATGTTAAAAGAAATACAACTTAGATTAGATAAACTTAGTATTAATGACATTAATCAAAATAAAAATCATTTCAAACTATAACAAAAAGAAAATCATAAGTCAATAAAATAGAATAACAATTCAAAATGTCTCCAGATTCAATAGTTAACCCCCCCACTTTCCTCCACAATTAATGCAATTTCCAATAATTTTGTAAGTAGAAAAAATTATTATTCAAAACCTTCTTTTCCTAACATTCAATTAGAAGAAAAAAATTATCAATTAACTGCTAGTTATGATGGTAGTAGTTTTTATGAATGGAATATAGATGGAATGAGTGAACATCAAATAATTAATTTTTTGTCCAAACTTATGAAGAAGATGTTGTCAATACTTTAATATTTGTAATAATCAAACATTTTATAGGAAATCCAATCTATTTTCAAGAAAGAGCCTATGAAATCCTTACTAATCTTAGATGTCCAAAACTTCAAGATTTTAAGTGGTATAGGGATATGTTTTTAGTTAAAGTTATGTTAATTGTGGAAGTCATTATTGGAAAGAAAAATTTATATCTAGTTTACCAACTTTATTTGTTGAAAATGTTAGACAATGAATGAGAAATATCCATAATGGAAGGATTCCTTATGAGTCATTAACATATGGAGAACTAATTACTTTTATTAATAATGAAGGTTTAGTCATGTGCACAGACCTCAAATTAAAGAGTCAAATGAAAAAAGAAAAACAAGATAGTAAGAAAGAATTAGGAAAATTTTGTTCATATTATAGGTATGATAGAACCCCTTCAAAAAGAAAGAATAAACAAAATAATGTAAAAGGTAAAAAAACCTTCAACTGAGTCAAAATTCCAAAACAAATTTGTAAAATTTAATCCCAATAAATCAAAATCCTCAAATAAATCAAATTTAAAAAGGAAAACACCAACATGTTATAAATGTGGAAAAGTAGGTCATTACTCAAAAGATTGTCAATTAGAAAATAAGATCAATTCATTAGAAATAAGTGATAAACTCAAAAATTTAATATAATAGAATTAATGATTAATAAAAAAAAATGAAGATTCAAGTGAAGATTACAAATCAGAATAAAATAATCAAATATTAATAACACAAGAAATATCAAGTGAAGAGTCAAGTCAGAATGAAGATGAATCAGATGATCAAAAAAGATTGTGATGGTATTGGTGCATGTTTTTATAAATCGATAAATTTGATTTCAAAAAATTCAAAAACTCTTTTAAATATTCTTATTCACAATTATGTGTCTCTCATAAATTCAATATGTTTTCAATTTTGGTATATTAAAGATAAACTCATTAGATATCCTACTCATGCTTAAAAAGGTGTACTAAATTTTGAATTTTCTATACAAATGGAGTAAGAACGGATTAAGTTTGGGAAATTCACTCTTCGAATGTTTCCTAAAGTAATTTGTCATTCCAGATTCATAAAGATATAGAAGGTTTAGACATATCACAAAAACGCATTTTAGACAACCTCTGGAATGCAAAAAGTGATATCCAAAAGTTGGAAACTTTAAATGCTTTGTTTTTTCATTTTAAACAGTTAAATGATAACTTAGACAGTTTTCCTAACCCCTCAAGTTCTGATAAGCATTGCATCCTAATAGATACAAATCTTGAAAGTTTCAATTGCAGGAAAATTTCAGAGGAATCCAAAGCTACATTTTTAAAATCCTTTCAAAATGAATTTCAAAATAAATCTCCAAAACTTTCTAATGAAAGCCTAGAGTTTCAAAAATCTAGATTTTCATTTTTCAAACAAAAGAATTTGAATCTCCCCCAAGACCTTAGACAGATAATAAGTCAAAAGGTTCAAGTTATAGGAGAAGCTAAGCAAAACCATATAAATCAATTTCTTGCTGACTGTAGCACTTTTGGAGTTACTATTCAAGGGATGGGTTTCATTTGGCATATTCATTATGACAACACCAATAATGAATGTTCAAAGTTTGATCCCTTGTGTGGGGAAATTCCACTAGAAAGACATGATTGTAAGTGTACTTATACTTACAGTATTTGTAAAGCCAATATTGACTTGGACAAATATAGACCTATAGTCATTAAATTCAATAATGAGTCAATAGAACTAACCCATGCTCTCCTCATGGATTATGGATTACTTTATCAACTAATTTTCTCTCATCCTAATCAAACCGATGGATTTAGAAGAAAATTAGCAATTTGTGTATTAAATGTTTTCATCCAAGATTTCAAATCAGTTGAACTCGTTATCGAAAGTAAGCCTCTTGAATGGTCAAATGATGGAGGAGTCTATCATATTCAACATCTAATCCTTCTCAAAGCCAATCACAGAAAATATCAATTGTTTGGTACATAGGACTTTTGACTTTGTACTAAAGTCAGCCTTAAAAAACAAATCAGACATTGGAGGTCAAGAATGATTGCAAGAAACCTTGATTATGAGATTTATGGTTTTTCTAACTATGATTTCATCGCTGAAGATAATATTCGAAAGATCATCTCTGCAAATGTCTTTCCAGAAGTCCCTCTTTTGTTCCAAACCCAATTTTCTTATATTGTTGATAAATACAAAAAGCATTATGTCATTGAAAAAGAATCTCAACAAGTTTTTGAAAAATATTTCTTGAAAATGCTTAGTTAAAAGAGATCAAAGAATATGGGCATAAAATGCAAGGAAAAAAAATCAAATAGTAATGAATAGTGTCAAATAGTATCTAAATAGTATTAATACTATTTCAACAGTAAATTTTGTCAACCAATGTGATTTTCAAAGAGAAACATGGAGAAAGAGAATTTATTCTCTTCTAGCTACTTTCAAAAAGACCTTTGACAAGAGAAGAAAATTTACCTTTCGGCAAACTTCAAGAATACAACCAATTGTCCAAGTTTTGATTGCGGATTTCAAAAACTTTCAAGCACGCAGATTTCATCAAGGCTCAAATCCAACATCTCTTCTATAAATAGAGATGCAACCTTCATCACAAGGCCGAGGCGCAAGAGCAAGCAACGAGTGTTTTAAAAAATTCTCTTTCTAGCTTTTGTAATCTCTCCTTTCAAAAATCTAGTCCTTTGTATTTATCTCTGTTGTCATCAACTTTGTACTCAAGTTCAAGGTATATTTTCAATACAATAGTTATTTTCAAAATCAAATTTATGTGTTCTTATATTCAATTTTTTGCAATAAATTAAACAGAATTAGACAATAATTATTTCTATTTTTATGCTTGGAATTCATAGACAAAATTAATCTCTTGTGTGCATGAAGTCCTTTGTATTCATTTCTGTTGTTAATACCTTGTACTAAAGTTCAACTCCTCTATAATCAAAGTATATTTTTAATACAAAAGTTATTTTCAGATTCAAAATTTTTCAAATTTTTACAATAAATTAGACAGAATTAGATAGTAATTATTTATGTTTTTATGCTTTGAGTTCATAGACAGAATTAATCTCTTGTGTGCATGAACTTTTGTATTTACAATTAATCAACTAAATTATTTTGACATAAAAAATATAATTATTTACAATAACCTAATCTAATAAATAAATAAAATATTTATAAGGTATATAATATTTGTTTTCAAATATATATAAAATAATATTTTATTTATATTAATATTTCTTTCATATCAATAATATTTCTATTTCTTGTATTGGTCCAATTATTACCTTATTGTTTTCAGCATTTCTAGATAATTTAAATTACATTTGGAAGTTTTTTTTATATGTATTCATTATTTAAAAAAGTAGTTTGTTTAAAGGTTTATTTAAAGTAAATAGCTTTTAGATATTCTAAAATTAATTAAAATAATATATAAATATATAAAATGACATAAATAACTTTCAACACAATTATCTTCATATTAAAAAAAAATTAAAAATATTTTTCTTATTGATATTAATTTGATTTCCATCCCATCATTTTTTTTATAATTATTGATAAATATTGTAAAACTAATTTAAAATTATTTATTTATTAAATAATACAAATTCGAATACGAAAATATATCATTTGAACCCTTAATAATCAAATAATCAAAATAAAGGGAGAATAAAAAATTATGTGAGGAAATAAAAAAAATCCTAGTGTAGGTTTAGATCTAGCCTCAATGTGGACAAAAAAAAAAAAAAAAAACACCTAACAATGCAACTTCATAAATTAAGAAATACGAAATCACCTATTACCTTTTTCATTTTGACGTGATGTTAGTACTAGTAGGAAAAAAACACATGCAATGCACGTGAGGGTGCAAGTAGATGATGTTGTTTTCATAATTTAATCATTTTTTTCAATATTATGTGCATAGTAATCTTTAAATGTTTCACTTCTAAATTATAAAGTTATTATCTATATATATATATATATATATATAATATTTATTTTTTATACTCATGCAAATTTTTATTTAATCATTGTTTAAACTAAATTGTTTAAATAAAAATTTATTATGATAACTCTAGATATTGGACCATACGTATTATATTCTTTAAATTAGTGTCATTGAATGATTTTTTTTTTCAATATAAATGTTAAAATTTTGTTTGATTTAATAAAAATATATATATTTTTTTGCATAAGTTAGAATGTGGTATAAATAGAGTTGGTTAGAAGAAATAAAGCTTCAAAAGATTACTAGTGATGATAAACATTTGGTTTTATTATTTTAAAGATATGAAACTTTTGTAAATTATTTTTTTACCATATTTAATTAAATAATTTAAATTAGATTTGAGAGTTTTCTATGAACATGTTCATTATTAAAAAAATATTAATTTCAAATAAATTATTTTCTTTAAAAATGACATAATATACTAATAATTCAATTAAGAATATGATATTAATAAAAATAATAATATTTATAGATATCAAATATATTTTCCAATAATATTTAATTATACAAATAAATTAAAATTTATTATAGTAATTTTAGGTAGGTTGTGTTTGAAAAATAATTTTAATAATTAGGTTCTATTTGGTTTGAACTATGTTTTCAAGTTTTAATTTTCTATTTTCATTTTAGTTTTTATTTTCTGTTTTTCTTTTTTTGAAAATTCATTTGATTAAAAAGTGTGAAAATCGTTTTTTTTAAAATAAAATTTGTAAAATATTGTTTGGTTTTAAATTAAAAGATTGTGAAAAAAATATAAGTAAAATTCTATATAATTTATATGTGATGTTGTGGGATTTACTATTAAAATAAATGATATTCCTTCTTTTATATGATATATAATGCAATATTACATAGTAGTAGCAGTAAAAATATATATATTGTTATATATTATTATATTATATTTTGTATTTTATAAATCTTAATTTTGTATTGCATTTGTTTATTATTATTTTTATTTTAAAATACTTTAATAAAAATTTCTAATATATTTATAATTAATCAAGTGAAGTATTTTAATATAAAAATATGTTCATTTATAATAACGAGTCTAATAAAGAAATAAAATATTTATATGATATATAATATTTATTTTCAAATATATATATGAGAACAAGCTTATGGCAGTGATTCCTTTGTAAATAATTGGGATATTGAAAAGGAATGCCCAATATAACTAAGGGAAAAAAAAAAAAATTACACATCATGTGTTCTCATTGTTGAGTTTTTCTCCTCGTATTTAATGCCATAGTCATATTCCAAAAGTCCAAATACAATTGTTCTTTTGTAGATTTCAACCTACTCCAAAATGCATGTATATGGGATCCCTAACATCTTTATTGGTACATAATAATAATAAAAAGACCCAAAAGCAATCCAACATTCATAAGATCACACGGACGTGCGCAGATACGCATCACTCTCTATCAGCCCTTTCCACAATCCTAACCGGAAAACCACCTTTCATTTTGGCAGCTAAGTCGGCGGTGAAGACCGGCTCGCCACCGTCCTCCACCACTGGCACCACCTGGAATTGTCGCAGGACTCCGGCGACCACCCTCTTCATCTGCAGAAACGCCATCTCCTTTCCCAGGCAAATTCTGGGTCCGGCCTGAAACACCGGGTACGTGTATGGATCCCTGGCCACAAAGCTCCATTTTCCGGTATCTGGGTCTCTCTGCAGCCACCTCTCTGGTCGGAACTCCGGCCAGTCCGACCCCCACAGCTCCTCCAACCTTCCCATTGCGTAGGGATGATAGATCACCCTCATGCCCTTCCTCACCACCGTGCCGTCCGGCAACACGTCGTCGCTCACCACCTCTTTGCTGTCGACGGGGACAGGAGGGTAGAATCGCATACTCTCACAGAGAGAGGCGTGTGTGTAGACCATGTCCTTCACTTCATCGAACACCGGCAATTCAGACTTTTCATTGATTTCATTCAGAATCTGATCTTCCACATCTGGGTGCTTGAAGAGTAACCAGAAGAACCATGTCAGAGCAGCGGAGGTGGTGTCCCGACCGGCGAGTATGAAGCTGATGACTATATCAGTGACAAAGTCCTCATCTGAGTGGCCGGAGCTCAAGAATCTTGATAAGAGGTCGGTGGAGTCGAGTGAAGATTTGTGCTTCAGCTCTTCTTTCTTCTCTCTTACGATGTTTTTTGCAAACTCACGTACCTCAGCCACTGCAAGCTTCAGGCGCTTCTCCGACCCTACTCCCATAAGTCGTTTCAGTTTCCACACAATTGGGAGAATCGAAGTGAACCTCTCGCTGCTAATTCGAGCTGCATCCTCAAAAGCAACTGCGAATTTTGCCTTTGGGAGAGATGGCAATAGATAAGCTGGATCGTACCCGAAAGCGATCTTGCAGATGTTATCGAATGCGAATCTCTGGAGAATATCTTGAAAGTCCAGAACCGAGTTGTTGGCGGCAGCCGTGCTTAAAATAGGGATGAGGCGGTCGGAGAGCTCAGCATCGACGACAGTCTCAATGAATTTGCGCAGGGATTTTGTGTTGAATTCATGGCTGGAGATCTGTCTCTGGAACTTCCAGTTGTCGCCGTCGGCATTGAAGATGCCACCACCAAGAAAATCAGAGAGGTTGATTGTAAAGGACTGGCCTTTATGGTAGTTGTGGAAGTGGGTCTTGAGGATGTGTTGGACATTGGAGTGGTTGCCAGTAAGGACAACACGTATGCCCAGACAGCGGTGGATGACTACAGTTGCAGAGGGTGAGGCTCTAATAAGATCAGATGTCCACTGGACACGTCGGTTTAGATTGGCGAAGATTTCCAGATATGAGCCAATTATTGGGTAACTTTTGAGGGCACTGGCGGAAGGAGATGACGATGATTTTGTGCGAATGAAGGAGAAGAAGAAGAAGAAAAGTAGAGGAAGAATGAAAAGAAATGGAGAAAGTAGGAGGCTAAACTCAAACATGGTTGATGGTGATTGGTGGGTCGTGTGTTTCTCTGTAGACAAAAATAATAATCGAGATATATGACTTGTGAGGAGAGGATTTTGTGGTATTTATAGGTCTACCAGCAATGTTTCTTTTCGTTATGTAGAGTGTAGAAAAGGTTCTAATTTCTTAGCCCACGTGTGAAAGCTTTTTGTAAGCATTAAAATAAAAGCATTTGACTCTCTATAAATGGACCAAATTTAGCTCAAAATTACGAATATTACAATAGGAAAAGAGATAAAATATAAGCTGAAAATTCCAACACATAAAATACAAGTATACGTGGAGAATAAGAAAATTCTTGTTTTGAATGGGTATTCCTCACGCGGCAGAAAAGGCTCTTAACCCACAGGTCAAGCTCAGCACTCCATTAAAGAAACCTTTTTTAGCGAAGGCAGGCTGGCACGAATTTTCTAAGAAACTTGGTGGATCAATGTTAAATATTGTTCGCGTTGATCCTTCTAGAGTATATATAGATTATAGAAAGGTGATTATTTTGTATCTTTATAACTCTCTTTTTTTTTTCTTTTTTTTTTAACAAAAAAATAAAATCTTGATCGTAGTCTTTCTTCTTGAATCTAGCTAATTAATAATTATTTTTTACTACTTCAAACATACGTTTGAATAATTCAAAATTTGAATTTGGTTTGGTTGTTATTAGTTGTCATTAGGATTTCCTTATAATGAGGGGAAATATAAAGAAAAAAAAAATATAAAGAAAAAATAAAAAATAAATTAAAAATAAATAAATTATTTTTATTTACTACTTTAAACTTATTTAACTTATTTTAAACTATCCATATAAAGATTAAATAATTTAAAAATATATAAGTTTTTAACTAGTTTTAATTATATTTGATTTTTTTTTAATATTTTTCATAAGATAATCAAATATGAAAAAATTATTTTCCTTTCACATTTTTTTTTCTTTAGTATTTTCAAATAATCAAACATAACTTAAAAATTTTGTTCAGAACTAAAAAATTATTTAATTAGGAATTCAATGAAACATTTATTTTTGGTTTCGAAAAGTATTAAGAAAAGAAAAAAAAAATGTTAAGAAAAATAGTTTTCTCATATTTGATTTCATCATTAATTTTTTTAAAAAAATTAAATATAATTAAAATTAGTTAAAAATTTATATATTTTAAAATTATTTAATCTTTTATATAATAGATGAAACAAAGTTTAAAAAAATATATAAAAATAATTTATTAATTTTAATTTTATTATTTATTTTTTCCTTTTTTTCCATTTCTCCCCTTTATTTTATTTTTTTCTCACATTTTTCCCTAATTTTTCACCGAATTTTCCGAAACCAAACATAACTTAGAAAAGAAGAAAAGAAATAAAGGAAAGAGTCAAAATAAAGGAATTTTCCTGGGCCAGCAAACGAGAGATGTTGATCTATTTCTCATGAATGGTCGTCAATGGTGATTGGTGGCTGTGTCTTTAGCAAGCTAGCGTCACCACTGACATTTTGAATCTAGTACTTGTACCTGTAGTTTTTGACTTTTTTCCTTGATGCCGAAGGGTTTTACAGGTAAAATCTATGTCTTATTTTTGCGTGTCTTTTGAATCTTTGATTGAGACATTTTATTATATTGGTTTTGGTAGAATTTATTTGAGTCGTCATCTTAAGCATAGAAAGAATTTGGTTGTTGGGTATTGTTACAAGTAGTTTTCCGAATCCCAACTCCTACACCTACACCTACAAGTAATCCTATTAAATCCATGAAAGAAAATGAATTTTTAATAAGGTGGGTATCGTTAGACTCCCTCGCCATCCTGGTTCGGTCTTCAAAATATTTGTAGAGCAAAATGACTGAAGATGACAGAGCTGCCTCCACCACTTTCTTCACAAACTGTTGGCTTGGAAAGACTGAAGATGAAAAGGAAAAACGGCAACCGTCTCTTTATATGTAGTGAAAACAACATTAACAACGACAACACCACACCAACCTGGGTCAATCTTACCCTCTGACACCATCCATTTCGCCATTTCTGTACAATTAGAACAGAACACGGAACAAAAAAAAAAAACAAAAAACAAAAGGTTCCCTAAATCTCTCTTGACTTCCAACACACAAAAAAAGGGCCTCAAATCTCAACACATAAATATTATTAAAGTTTCCTTGATAGTCATACGGACACAACACAAACATCTTGATTCCAAAGGAAACAGTACCATACTTTCACCGTTACAAACCCACTGACAGTATCAAACACACCGTAAATATCCTCACATTAACTTCTGCAAAAATCATGGATGATTGGGGCGGGGGCTGAGGCATGAACGACAATCACCCCCTTTACCAGCGGCACCAATGTGAGTGCAGGAAGGAGCAGCCAAAGGCACCGGACCTCTTTGACTGACCGTATCTAACGTGCCCCTAAAGCTAAATGAAATTTTGGATTTTAGAATCCAAGAGGTTGTTCCATATACGCAATTTCCTAGAGAAGTCATGGGGAAACACATTTGTTCACATCTAATTGCTTCGAGGTTTAGCGAAATGCTATAACAAGAGCAAAAATAATATCGAATTGTAATATTGATTTTAAAACTGAACCAAATGTATCATCAAAATTAATACCTTGAATATGTGAGAAGCTTTGAGCAAAAAGTCAATATTTAAATTGGTCAACTATTCCATTCTCTTTATACTTCATTGATATTTCAATAACTAGAATGATAATTAAGGAGCATGAAGGCAAAGAAAACGCTCATTTAAACAAATTTCAAGATGCAAGGATAGAGATTTGTACATTTGGCTTTTAAAATTGATAAATATTGCTTCAAAACCTAATCACATTTTGCCTCAATCCTGCTAAAATAATGCACTAGGTTGTACGGACGACCTTTTGAGCAAGTTGGAAGAGGAAGAGAGCACCTTATGGTTCAAGAGAGTGTTGTCTACTAATAAAATATGAGTGTTTTATATAGACCTGAAGGAAGTAACAAAATGATCACCTTAGCCTTAATAACCCTTGTCTAGCCCAACCAATGCACCAAGACCACTTGATGCAACCCAATCTTGCAATGCTCAATCAATTATGTATGCACATGTCATTGACAGTTCGAGTGAGAACTATAACTAAAACAAAAAGAAATACTCAACTTCTACCTTAAGAAAAATAACTTAATATTTCCTATATAAATGTTTTGCAAAGTAATACCTTTAGTATATATTGACTAAAAAGTTTAAATTATTGATCAGATGATTCTCACCCTAGCCAATTATATTTACTATAATATCTATATTCATCCAATGATGGATTCTTATTTGGTTGCTGATGGCGAGTTTCTAATTGTGGAAGAATGTAGAGAAGCAGTGAAGTGATGGCTGTCAAGCAATCCAACCTCTTGCATGGGACTAATAGCTAAAAGAAATTTCAACTTCTTTTATATATAATGAGTACAATGGAGTGAATTCAAGGTGTATTTGGATTTACAGTTGGGGTGAATTGCCTATCATCAAACCCACCTTGTCAACAACAAACATATACATGGATTACAATTGCATGAAGATTGGCAGATTGCTGCCTACTTCACAATCTCATCAACAAGTGATCAATGTAAAACAAAAAAAAATCACCAAAAAATTAAAAGAACCTGCTAACCCTATGAATCCAAACAAATCAAAGGAAATTGAAACCCAGCATCCATAAAGGAAGGTAGATGGAGTGTATGAGTTATTAGAGTGCCATTCTTTCCTTCCAAAAAATGAAGGCAGTGCCTGCAGTCTCCTTCATTCAACTAGGATTTCTGGGCAATCTGTCAGAATGCAAACATCGATTCCCGGTCTTCAACACAAACTGTTGATCTATGAAACAATTAGCTTCTGGGCTTCTGCTAAACTTCTGATTGTATCTGCAAGTATCAATGAAGTATGTTGAAGGATATCAAGCAGCAAAATGAGATGAATGCCACACTGTGGAGGATGAAAGAAGCAACAAAAGAAAACCATGAAAAATATAGTGGGGAATTCTAACTAACTTTCCTGCAAAACTGCTGCTTCTCACATGATTCATAATTTCTTGATGTGATAAATAATAGAAGGCAGATCATTGGTATGGAAAGACAACCATAATAAAGTAGTATTTCTTGGCCTGGAAGTCGAATTGGTTTCTTTGTCAAAGCAGTTTCATAGGTCTATTTCTAATATCTGATAACTGGTATCTGGTCATGGTTGATAAATCTCTCGAATCATAAATCATATTCTTTGCAGTTTCATTTTAAGATTAAGGGGTTTTGAACATTGACTATAGTCATTAGCTGTTTATCCATTGATAAGGTAGTTCCTAACATGGACAATGGTTCTGTTAATATAAACATTGTTCTGATCAAGACATTTCCCAACTCAACTACTTGAGGTTTCCAAATTTAATTAATTTTTAAGAATTTTTTGTGCTGTTGGTGATTGCATATCACAAATATTCAATAGAAAATTCAGGAAGATTCCAGGAAGATACTAGGTAAAATCTAGAGTCCAGCAGCAGCAACAAAGCAAATCTGCCAAAAACTTAGGGAACAATTTGGAGAAAATAGAGTCGAATTTGATGAGTTAAATTGAGCATTCTATTTTTTCTTGCTATAATCTTGATGTGAACTCCAAAAGTTTAATTTTAGAAGGACGAGAGTTGCAACAAATTCATTACAATAGAACAAGAACTTCAATCGATCAAGACAGGAATCATAGAGGCGAAGCAATTTAAAGAGCCTAGATATATGGGCAGAAGAATAATTGGTTCATCAAGCAAAACCATGCTTGGCAGTTTTGCTAAAAAAATTGCTTAATCAGATAAGTTGATGCATAAATGTAAAATCTTTCAAAACCACCTACTCATGAATGTCAGCACAATCCAAATATTTGCTAAAATGCTTACCCTCTGCTGATATGTAGACTCATGGAACAGATTGGCATCCTTTCCTTATCCCAATCTTTTGTATTTCTCTTAGCTGACGAGCTACCTCTTGAACAAATTCCAGTCCTTCACTACCATTTTGCATGGAGTTAAAAGTATGCTCAAGAAAATGGTAGTCAGCCTCAAGTGCTTTCAACCTGTCATTAAGATCTGAAACTTCATTTCGAAGAGCAAACAAATCAACGTCATTATGGCGTGTGGAGCATTCTTTCCCATCAGAATCAAAGTCATTGTTCTCTTCACAAGCAAAATGACTGTCAACAACTGAAGCATTAGATCCCTTTTGTGCAGACGGGCTTCCGTTGGATATGGGTAAATCTTTGAGCTTTGACCAACCATTCTCTTCCATCTTGTGGTTTATCTGGGTATCCTTATTGTTAAGCTCTTCCTCTTTGTTTATCTCATGCAGTGGTTTCTCAGAATCTTGACCTTTAAGCTTGTCTTCTGAAGCACCATCAGAATCACATTGCTGAAGCTTCATCTCCAACTTCTTCAAACACTCTGAAATGTATTGCTTTTCGTCTTCAAATTCTAACCATGGAATCTTGAGAATGGCAGGTTCATTTCCTCTCTTCAGATCACAAGTTTCCTCATGCATATTTGCCTTCACTGATCCATCTTCAAACTCTTTCCTATAAAATTCAAGCTCTGCTTCCAAATCTTGTATATCTTTCTCCCTTTCAGCAAGGAGATCATTAGCCTTTTCCAGAGCCTCCACATCATACTCAGCTTGCTCTTCCATCATTCTCAAGTACTGCAGGGCCTCCATATGGAGCGCTGCTTTCTCCTCTTGTAACCTTGTAATCATGGCCATTGCCTGGTTTGCAGCAACTGCAGAAGCACTTCTTTCTTCCTCTAATTCCCTCATTAAATCCCTCGCACATCTCTGGTCATACTCAACCTGTTGTTTTAATGGGTCATCATCATTTTCACCTTCAACGTCACCAAAGGTACTCCCACTCAGAGATTCCATACCAGACTCATATCTCCTCAGGGAGGCTGATTTTTGAAGCTTCTGAATTCCGTTAGAGCCACAAGCATAAGCTATCTGCAATTCATAGTCTAGCATGGAAGGAGCAGGGACATTTAAAACTTGATCAGTTTTGAAACCTTCTTCAATTCTAGCACTCATCAACTTGACAGCTTCCCCATGCTCAATGTCACTGGTTCCAGTAACATTTGCTGCTGGAAACCATTCAGAAATAAGTTAAATATAAATGTGAACTCGAGCATTTACACAAACAACACTCCCTCATACAAATACAGAGAGAGTCACTTACATTTCTCGATTGAAACTCCAGCTCCGGCAGGAACTTCCGTAATATTGGATGACGGGAGAATATCAACAAGTGAAATAAGCTCAGGTAATGCAGAAGGATTGAACTTCTGATTAGCTTGTTGCCAATTGAGTTCCCCAAATCTATTTTCAGTAGCAACTTCAGAATCCAGACATTTCATATCATGAGTCTCAAAAACATGTGTCTGCACATATGAATCCAGAAGTGAAGGCCCAGGGTTAAAGGCTTGATGTATCTGCTTGCCAAGGGCTACATCATCCGACAATGGTTTACAAGACCTCTCAGGAGCACATATGGCAGTCAAATTTCGCTTACGACCAGACTTTTCATGAACCAGGCTACCAACATTGTCATCATCAGATAATGGAACCTCAGATTCAGAGTCAGAAGTAAACTTCAGCTCACTGTATCCTACATGAGACAAGTGATCAGAAGCACCATTTCTGGGACTGCTAGATGTTACTGAGCCAGAAACTTTATCCCTTATCTTCTGCAAGTTATCTCGATGATTTAAGTGGCTACGCCCTGGCAACCGATGCAAAGGAACATCAGGTTTAGTAAACCCGGCTCCAGTTGGTCTAAGCTGGAGCAATCTTTGAGCAATCTGTCCAGGCCTCCATGGCTTATTGCAACAGGAACAGGTTTTTGTGTCCGGAGAGTCAAGAACAGATTCCTTTTTCGGGAATGGTCTCTGAAGTCCGAAACACTCAAGATCCAAACCCAATTTACCCACCAACAATCTGTGTGTTTCTGAGTTGGATTTCTTGACGGTGGATGAAAAGAGACACTCTTCACACATCCCATGGGCATCAGCAAGCTTATCATGAATCTGGCAAGAAATCAAGGACGAGACCTCTGATCTATGATTCCCACATAATAGGTTGTGATAAAATTCAGGTTCTTCATTGCCCAGGACATGGTCGAGCCTTGAGCATAAAGGACAAGGTGTTTGCAACTTACAATAACGAGAGAACTTTGTCAACAAATATGATAATACTGCATCAATGATCAATAGAAAAATCAAAAGCCATTCACAAAGTGTTGATGACAAAACAGCTGTAAACCCCTTGGAATTCCCCTGTACTTTAACACATGAAATCCCCTTCGCAGCCATTCCAACCACAATCACTCATAAGTCTCATGCCCCAAAACGGGATTGTTCAAAACAGTAGAGATTCCACCCCTCAACCCAATGTTGTAAGAACCAACAACCTGGAGGCAAGCAAAGATGAAACAGCTCAGATGCTGGTAGAAAATTAAAATTCAGCAATGAATCCCGTACACTCCAAGTTTAGAATGCACAGGATTTTCATTTTCATTTTTTTTTTTCTTTAGAAAGAAACTCATTCAACTATTTATTGCAGAATTGAGTATCTCATTTTCGTTTTCAGCAACCTGAAAAGAAGGACTAGATACTAAAAACTTCCATTTAATTTCTTCCTCTTCCACTTCAGCATCAACCAGCCGAGTAGAATTCTTTGGAGAATAAAAATTTAAATACAAGTCATTTCTGAGGAAGGATCAAAACCACATAGACTCAGACCCAATTATGGAATACCATATATGCTAGAAGCCTAGAATAAACTAATATCCAAGAAAGACAAATCTGCATAAATTTGAAAGCAAAACCCTAATCTCGTGAGAAACCATGCCCACATTTAATTCAAAATTCCCATTTTGCAATCATACAAATTGGAAGAGCCTATCTGTTTGGCTACTCAAACTGAAGAACAAACAAGAACAATTTGCACAGTTTCCAGACAACAGATCAAAAAGCTGATAAAGGAAAATTTATATAAGAATTCATAGTCAAATTAAAAGCAATAAAATCTCAGATAAGGAAATAAAATGCAGGAAAAGAAACAGGCACCAAAATCTCATGTCCTTCAACATTTCCATGATTCAACCATTTGGCTTAATTGAACAAGACTTATCTATTAAATGATAATAATAACAATAACCATAACAATGAGTCAATGATAAATAATGATAAGAAAATTAGGCCTGATATTCCTTTGTTTTCTGAGCAACCAAATAAAGAAGGTGAAGGAAAACCCATACCTTTCCTGGGGCCTGGTGAGAGATTGCAATGGGAGGAATGACTGCAATTGGGGATCAAATGACCATCAACTGAAAATGAAACAAAAATTATTTTTATATACAAATATAGAAAACAACCAAAAATATTTAGGACTACAAAAAACTGACCGTTGAAACCAACTGTATTATCAAATTATGAGTTCCCATACTTTCTGTTCCCATAAAAAGAAAATTTTATTTTTGGCTCCGCTTAGGGCCTGTTTGGTTAACTTTTCTTAAACAGAAAATAGTGTTTCACTTCAAAAACAATTGAGGATCGAAGACCATCAACCCAAAATGAAACAAGAATTATTTTTCTATAATATTAATAGCCTTTTCTTTTCTAAAAATTAAAAATCACTTATCCACTTTAGCATATTTGTATTAGATATTAAGGACTCAGTTTTCATTTTTGATAAAAATAATTTTATAATTTATAAAACTTGTTTAAATTTTTTGTAAAACAAAACAGTTTTTTAAAAGCAATATTTTAAATTTTTTGCATAAATGATACAAAAAATTATTTAAAATTTTTTTTTTTATATATAAGTTCCAAAACAAAATTTTATAATTTTACTTTTATAAGTCTGTTCAAGGAAAAATTTTACTAAAAAAAGCCATTTTTGAAATATTTTAATAAATAATTCTCAAAAAATAGTTCTAGTTCCAAAAATAAAAGAGCATAGTTTACTTTTCTATAACAAATAAACAATTATAGTCGAAAATTTAATTATAAATAACATAGAAGTCACCTTTTATAATTATAAATGATAGTAGTATTAATGTAAATATAGATTAAATTAAACAATTTTAATTAAGAGTCAATAGTGAGTGGCCTCGCGAACGCAGCCCCCCACTTCCTCGAATTATGACGTACCCTCTCCCATGTGGAGAGTTATTAGGCTAGCGCACTTCCTAGGCGCAATGGAGTCACCGACCCAGGCAATGAGCCTTCCTGAATCCTGATCACCCATGGACCCCATCCTGGTAAAAATCTCAAGAACGGTAGGCACGGTTCTGTTTTATATTCTCCTTTGCTCGCTCATTTCTTATCCTTCACCGATGTGGGACAAAGCGGCCAACATGTCAGCACCCGACGAGCAGTCTCTGCTTCCCGAATGCTACCTCACTCTTCAAGGGCTCAGAGGAAGAAGCTATGAAGTGGTGGTTGAGATCTTTGGTGGTAAATCACGCGGTAATTGCCGGTTTGCTTCCGTTTTTTTGGCTGAGAAACTGTAGGAAAGAGGAGCTTAGGTTTGGAAGTTGTAAGGTTTTGGGTTTTGTTTTTGTGCTTTTCTTTTTCTCGGGAACCAAACAGCAAGTTTCGTTTCTTATTGTTGCTGGTTGTCCTGGAAATGTTTGAAAATTTGGAATATCATGACAGATTAGGTTTGGAGTTGTAAGATTATGAGTTTATTTCTTTGTTCCCCTACCGTTTTTTGCCTTCCAAATGGCTGATGTGACTTAACTGATTTTCCCCTTTTTGCTTCATATTTCAAATTGCTGTTGGCTTCATTGCAAATAATTGACTGTTGTTTCATCCCATGGTATGTGTAGAGGTTGCGGCCGTTTAGTGGTTCTGCGGGGTTTAGTACAAAAGGGCTTCAGCTTGACGGGGTTAAGAATATTGTTGCCATTGCTTCTGGTAAAGGTGGTGTGGGCAAGTCCACCACTGCAGGTGATTTGGGTTCATTTGGTTATTATTGTGTAATATCTAAGGATTGATTTTCTTGAATGATGTTCTGAATTTATTATATGGTTTTTTGCATTGGATTATTTTGAGTGGAATATAATGATTTTGATTGTTTTTTTTTTTTTTTTTTCCGCTTAACTAGTTGAGTAGATTATGGGAAATTAAGGTATGAATTTTGGGTTTTTTGTGTTTTGGGTTGTATGATTATTGAGTAAATTCAACAAACAACATGATTTTGTTTAAGGTAAATTGCTGTTTTGGCTTAATTAGTTGAGCTGAAGCTATGAGATTTCTGTGCTTTGATATTACTTAGTAATTTGAAGGAGATTTGAGAATTGGAATTTTGTTTAGATGGTGCTTTCATGAAAACCCACTTGTGACTTTGTTGTTGTAACTCTGTTTCATTGCTAGAGAATTTGGGGAATTATCAATCATGAAATTGAGATGGCTTGACGGGCTTGCTTTTGGAAGCATACACTAAGCTGGCACATATTGGTCTCTAAAACTATATTTTCTTCTGTAATTGAAATGGGAGTCTCTCTCTTTCTTTCTCTCTCTCTGAATTTCCTTGAAATATAGCCAACTAGAAATAAAGCAAACTTGTGAACTTTGCTGAATGTGAAGTTTACAATGTTTATTAAATTAGGGTGCAGTTGCAGGACAGTTGAGCTTTTTGAGTGGGATAAAAGTAGGCTGTTATCGAGGGGAGGAACTAAATAATTTTTTTTCCTTCTTTTTTTAAGATTTTGGCAATTATAATTCTGCCAGGATGTGGTCCTCATATTAGAGTTGGATGGGCACTTCCCAACAATCTTTAATAATTCTGTCTATGTGCTTTTATGCTTGTGGGATTTGCAGTTAATTTGGCTGTAGCACTTGCAAAGAAGTGTCAGCTGAAGGTGGGTGTACTTGATGCTGATGTCTATGGACCATCTGTCCCTACAATGATGAATCTCCATGGGGAGCCAGAAGTTACTGAAGGTGACACTTTATTATCATAAAATTCTTCTAAGGTGTGCCAGAAACCATTTTGCCGATATTGTAAAATGTTTTTTATGCATATTGATATTTGATAGTGCTACAGTTAGTTCCTTTACAACTGGTTGATGTTATCTGGTTCAGGATATCAATAGAATTTTTATTTTTATTTTTTTATTTGCACGCTGCCATCCCTTGAAACCATAATCTGGGGAAAGTTGCACATGCACCAAACCACTGAGCAATGAAGAAGGCTGGCATCAATTGACATTTTTTTAGTTTGCATGCTGGCCTTGGTTGAACCTGTGAGCTGGGGAAAGTTGCATATGCACCTTACCTACCAGGCTATGGAGAGGGCTGGCATCAATTGAAAATTTTTTAGTCTGAAAAAAAACTATGGATCAAGGAATCATTTCCTCATTTTGGGATAACAATATTGCTTAAAAAATCGCATGGACTGCAATCCACCTACACTTGGTTATCTAGAGCTCATTGTTGGGTTCTAAGCGTAGAGGGTTTACCAACTTTACCTATTGCAGACTTGAAATGGCCTACATATATTCTTACAATTATCCAAGTCTGTAGTCTCTAGTCTCTACAAATAACACCTTAAATACTTAAATCTTTGAATCCATAAACCTATGGAGAAATCCCCTCAATTCATCGCCATTCATTGCTTGGGAATTATGGAAGGAGCATAACAGGATGACATTTGAAGGCATTGGACTAATGGAATGGAAGCTTGAGAAAAGGGTTATGTGTTCTTTTGTCCTCTGGAGGACTGCCTACCCTGACTCTAGAATTTCCTTCTGAGACATTGCTATGTTGTTTTTTCTTTATGTATATTGTTCCCTTTTCCTTTATGGGCACTGTGGTAGTTCCCTGTTTTGTCAGTTTCTGCAAAATCCTTTTTGTTCATTAAAAAAATTGTTCAGGAAATGATCGTTCATCCAGTTAGATTTTTGTCCTAATCCAGCAATAATGATAGAGCAGTTCAGTAGAAAAGCATCCCCTTCTAGGAATTTGGCCAGCAATTTGATCCCTTTGTGAGAGTCCAAAATTGAAAATCTTAAATGAGATTCATGAATTTTTTTCTGACCTGATTCCATTTAAATATACTGCTTTGGTAATGAAGTTGTTGAATTACTTCCTAGTTTTGTGAATTTATCCCTATATTTTCAATAGACAAACAAAATCTAAATTTATTCTCCAGGTTTCAATGTATCCATATTTCTTTAAGAGTTTTGTATGGTGCTTGAATCATTTTCGGTAAGGAGTGAATGACAGCACCTGTCTAATTATTAGATTGAGTATAGCTAGGCACCTTATGCAGCCTGTTATTCATAGCTTGGTGAGTATACATTGGAAATATTTACTTTTTTATTTTATCCTTGCAGATCGAAAGATAGTTCCATTTCAAAATTATGGAGTCAAATGTATGTCAATTGGATTTCTTGTACCGAAGGACAGCCCCCTTGTGTGGAGAGGTCCTATGGTATGTCTTTGCCTTACTGTATCTCCCTCTCATTTTTCCAAGTTTGTTTTACATAGCATATGCCATTTTCCAAAAATATTTGCAAGTCATAGTGGAATATTGACTCATTTTCAAGGATTTTCATTTTCTGTTTTGGCTTAGTTTGTTTTATTTATGATTAATAGTAAGCCTTTATTTGCTACTATACAATTTGATTAATTTTGGAGGAAGGTATTTTATTTTCCTTCCACATAACTTTTGTTTTGATAGCGCAAACTTGGTGTGATTCATCATTGTAGGTCGCAAGTGCTCTTGAAAAACTGTCTAGGGGAGTTGATTGGGGGAACCTTGATATTCTTGTGGTGGATATGCCTCCTGGCACTGGTGATACTCAGATAACTATTTCCCAGAGACTGCAATTAACAGGTAATTAAAGGATGTGAGAATATAACTATAGAAGCTTTTAAAGTTCTCCTTAAGGATTACCTATCAAAAAAATAAAGTCCTCCTTAAAGATTACTACATGATGAGACTCAAAGAAAATGCCTCAAAGCATACTGGACCTCTATGTTTCATAGACACATGAAATATGTGAAACAACAGAATTGGGTACAACTTATCAATGGACATGGTGTGGGATATGTGTTGCTCAAGAAATATACCCAATAGGTATGGCCAAAAAAGCGTAGAGGGTATCACTAATTACCCTGAACCCTAAACCCTAAACCCTTTTATTTTGAATTTTCAGAACTTAAATCTGTTAATTTCTTGCCATGTGATATGGTTATTTCAAAATAAGTGAATTGCTAATTTCAAACATTAGGTCACAATAGCATGGGGCGAAGCAAGAGTGAGTGCACAAGCAGGAGTGCAAGAGATGAGCTACAAAGAATATTTTTCATGGGGGGAGGTCGTTAAAGCATGATATTATATAATGTTAATCATGTGTTTATCTCCATTTATACTATTACATACTAGATATTTATTTTAAAGTTTTAGATACAATGCAAAACGAATGAATGCTGTAGCGTAGTTTCAAGAGACTTGTAGCTTTTTGGTATTTCATAAGGCAAGGCATAAGCCTCAAAATTTGTTAGATTTGTACCAATCTAGAACGTCTAAGCATCAAGCATATTTTTGCAAAATTATTTTGATGCTAGGCTTTATGAATTTCAAGGCAATAAGACATAAAAGAACTTTTAATCAACTGAACCAGATTATACTTGGTGCATTTTTTAAACTAAAAGGAGTGTTAAGCTGTGAAACAGATGCCTAGCCTGAGCCTCACACTTGAGAAAGTGACCTTAGACTTACTTAATCCTCAAGGTTGTGCCTTGATGTGTTCTCTCTCTCTCCCCCTCCCTCTCTGGTTTAATCTTACCTTAATGCTCCAAAGAAGGCACAAAAATAGAAGCCTAAACTCTCTCTTGCTTTCTCTTTCTCATGCAATTAGTCTACCTTAATATGTCAAAGAAGTCTCTCTTGCTTAATCTACCTTGATGTGTCCAAGAAGGCAGAAAAAAAGGGCAAATTGGGTTTCTAATGATATTCCTGCCACATGGCTTTTAGACCCCATCTGGATGCACAAACTCTATCTGATAATACACAGACTATTTTCCCTCTTAGTCATTTCCTTTTTTCTTATTGTTTTCTGTGATTTGGTTTTTAGTATTATCGTTATAAAGGATGACATTGTGCATTCAAATAATAGTGGAACAAATTATAATGATCTCATTTTTCATGTGTTATTCAAACTAACATTCAAAATGTTTTTGTTCCCTCATTTTTCTCCTCAAGATCTGTTTGGATTTAAAGGCTTTTTGTTCATTAGTCATAACTATATTTTGTTTATTGGCAGGTGTTTTGATTGTTACTACTCCTCAAGATGTTGCGTTAATTGATGCACGAAGAGGAGTGACCATGTTTTCTAAAGTTGAAGTTCCTGTATGATAATCTCTTCTGTGCAATATCTTTAAATACACTTATATCAAGATTGAGAAGTTTTTATGGATCATAAAAAACTCAGTATGCTACATTCATGGCAGATCTTGGCAACTCTGATTTAGCATATATAGTATTGTTTTCAATAAACAAATGCAACCATCTTAAGAGATTCATATCAAAGTTTAACCCCTTGACTTTGCCTCTGAAACTTCTCCAGAGCAGAGCACTGTGTACTTCAACTTCACCTTCATGCCAACTACTGTTTGGATGCCACTTCAGATGCTAGAATCAAATAAACATTTGGTTAATGCTTCTGCCATCTTCATTTTTACTAAAATTTTGATTTCTTTTACAGATTTTGGGAATCATAGAGAACATGAGCTGCTTCAAATGCCCAAATTGTGGTCATCCTTCATACATTTTTGGGAATGGAGGAGCTCGTCGGACAGCTGATGAGATGTGTTTAGACTATCTTGGTGAGGTAGGCTAATCAGTTTGATTCTTCATGGTAGCTAGTCATAGCAAATGCCCAATCCTTTATAATCTTAAGACATTCTTTGGTTCTAATCAGTTTCTTTTTCTACTGGTTTAGATCCCATTGGAGATAGATGTTGTAAAAGCTTCTGATGAAGGGGTCCCTCTGGTTGTATCCGCGCCTGATTCTTCAGTCACCAAGGGGTACAATGATCTGGCTCAAAAACTCGTCGACAAAATTGGTAAGCTGGCAAACGAACAACTCCGGCCAGAGATTTCACTGTGAAACTGCATGGCAGTATCAGAACTTGCTCCACTTCACAGGAGTAGTTGGTTTTTAATTCTGTGATTTCTCTAGGGACCATGACATCAACTCCTTGATTTTGTAATTTTTTACGATAATAAGAGAGTTCCAATTGTAGCTCATATCAGCTTGCCAACATTAACAGGAATGCATGAAATAATAGAAAATCAATAAATAAAATATGGTTGTATGGATTTCTTTTTCAGTTATGTGTTTATGAAAACCCAGAAGAAGAGTCATGAAAGAAAATTTTGATGATGGGCTGTGCCGCTGTGGGATGTAATGGCTTACCCTACATATGGGCCTATTTTACTGTCCTTACCCTACTAAACTGGACGGATCACCCAAAAGCCCATGTGAGGTGGGCCCCGCCCTTTTAGCAAGTTGAGAATCTTGAGATCAATAAAGAACAAGGAAAATGGGAAGCCGTCCAATTTCACTTTCCCAGTTTCCCACCTTCTCAAAACCCATGAAAACGGAATCCACTGAAGAAAAAAGTATTCAAAAGTACGCGAATCTAGCGGTGAGGGAATAATCAAAAGCTGATCAGTCAACAACTTGGTTGAGACTTGAGAGAGAGAGATTAATAGTACTTCACGAATGGTTTTATTTTCCGGATTTCAATTCGAAATTTCTCATCTCTCTGAAATCGGAATGCTGACTCTCAGCTCCCCAATCTCACCCCACAATGCCCTCCAAAACCCTAGACCCGCCATACGACGTCGTTTTACCGCCCTCAACTGCAAAGGCATTCAGCTTTCCGTCCCCAGCCACTGCTACACTGCCGGCGGCGACTGCACCTCCGGTGGCGTGGCCCTCAAGAGCGTCGATGTCGCAACTCTCGGAAATCTCTGTGTTGATTTGGTTCTCAATGTTCCGGAATTGCCTCCTGCGTCGTTTCTCGATCGAAAGGCTTACATGGAGCGGTTGGCGGCGTCTCCTCCCGATAAGGTTTCTATTGCTCAATCCTCTATGTTCTGTGTTTTGTTTATTTTTCCTTTTCTCTGGAACCAAGCGCAAAGGAACGAATTTTAATTTCGTTTTTCATTTTTTCTGTTTTCCTTATGAATTTACGTAGGGGGAAATCGTTGAAGTATGAAAAAAGGCTCAATTCTTTTGGAATTCATATTGAATTGTGATCCATATTTAAGTGTGAAGAATGAATTCTTTCTAAATTTTTGGAGTAGATTTAAAAATTGGCGGAAAATCAGTCTATATTGACTAAGAGTATATTCATAAAAGAAAGTTGGAAGTGGATACTCGCAGTTACAGAATATGTGCATGTAAAATTTGCCAACTTGGATATGAAATTCATGTTGGAGTTGCAAAAGTATTCTTGAAAAATTCCATTGTTAGAGCATCCAATTCTACTGTTTCTTTAACTGCCGTGAAATTTCGAATATGTTAGCACCTTTTTTCTCAAGCTATGAAGTCTGATGTAGTGTCATTTGATATGATGGCTCCATATTATTTTCATGATTTCATCAAATATTACGAACAAGTTCACAGTTATTCTGGAGAACTGCAGGATGACTTTTTCTTGATATGGATGGCCTTTATTATGTGCAAAAACTTCCTATATTTTCTTCAAATTATTCTCAGCATTTTTATTTTTTATTTTATGCGGAGTTCTGAATTATTTTGGAAATTTATTGAGAAATGAGTATATTAGAAACTGTATTTTTTCCCCTATTTTTTGTGTGGTCAATTGGGGTTGGGTACATGGAATTGAACTTAGAAGGTCCCTCATCACCATCCGAGGCACTATCCACTAGCCACCTGCGCTGGGCCTCAAGGATTAGTGTTACAGCAATGGTCACTGTTTTTTTCTTTTAGGGATTTTCTTTTTAATCAATCCTGCTTATGGATTATTTGTAGAAGCTGTTATTGTTTGTAGTTTTAATTGTATTTTTTTCACATAGAAATACTGGGAAGCTGGTGGTAACTGCAATATGGCTATTGCTGCAAAAAGACTGGGACTTTGTTGTATAACAATTGGTCATGTGGGTAATGAAATCTATGGAGACTTCCTTCTTGATGTGCTTCATGATGAGGGAATTGATACGGTTGGGATGAATGAAGATACTGATGTTGTTGATAGTGCTAGTGCCTCGTATGAAACTCTTCTATGCTGGGTTTTAGTTGACCCTTTGCAAAGACATGGTTTTTGCAGGTATAATTGTTTGGTCAAAAGTCTACTTTTCCAGGCTTCTTTATTAAGCACCTTATTGTTGTAGCATTTTGACACTGGTCATCCCTATTTGGGTTACGAGCTACTGTAATCTCTGAATGTTCCTGCTTTGTTGTTCAGTCGAGCTGATTTCAGTAAGGAGCCTGCATTCAGCTGGATGAGCAAACTATCCAGAGAAGTAAAGATGGCCATAAGAAAGTCAAAGATCCTGTTCTGTAATGGTTATGGTTTTGATGAACTGTCCCCTAGTTTGATTATATCTGCTTTGGACTATGCTGTTGAAGTTGGAACTTCAGTTTTCTTTGATCCTGGACCACGTGGGAAGAGTCTTTCTGTTGGAACACCTGAACAACAAAGAGCACTAGGGCAATTCTTGATGATGAGCGATGTTCTTCTCTTGACATCTGATGAGGTTTGACTCATAACTGTCCATCAATTGTTTGATCTTGCCTTCTATTACCATCTATTTTTATGCTTTGATTTTCTTGGTCACCTTTATTTTTTATGTTGCCTTCTAATAATTGTAGACTAAGGCAGCAAAATAGAGAACAAATTAGCCTAAACCTGTTGAATCATGCATGAATGCCAGAAATAGGAGTCCAATTCTTGAACAGTTTGTCCTAACTTTGTTGGTTTGTGCAAGAATACCAAGTGTATGAATATGAGTCTTGTTGATTTTGCATGGACCAAGAATAAGGATGAATAGAAGAAAATCACCATTTTTTGTACTATTAAAAAAGTCTCTTTTTTCCAAATACCAAAATTCCTTTTAAATAGGGTTTGCAAATGTGCAAAAGGAAAATATAAAAAAATTTCCAAAAATGGAAAAAATACAGTAAAATAAAACTAAATTAGAATATTACTAAAGATAACTCATTCCCTACCAATTGGTGATGACATGGTTGCCATTTTGGCACTGCATCATACTCTCAACTGTCTGTTTGGCCTTCCCATTCCACTCTTTTTGGGGTGATATCCCATAATATTGCCATCTGTGGAGTCTGTTTTTGCCACCTCACCTAGCATTGTTTTTGGATTTCCTCATGTTATGTAAGCACCTTCATGATGAACAAAATTGTCTAAATGTGAAGATGAGAGGAGCAAAAAGTTGGTTTGCTGTTGAGTCCAAATCCTTCAAAATCTCATTAGAGGAGGTTGGGGGTAAGCTGTCAGGGAGAATTATGGAGAGAAGTAGAGGCTTCTCTTCTTGGATCAGATTCGGGGAGTCCAGTTTGCATAATCTGTTAGATAGAGTGGAAGCTTGCTGCAGGGATGAAGTTGGAAAGCAATGTAGCAAAGTTTGGGTGGAAAATGGTAGAGAATTCAGATTGGAACGCTGTTCAAACAAGGTTGGCAGATTCATTGATTGCATGGTAAAAACAGTGGAGACTAAGAGATTTTCTCTGTGTTTTCCTAATGGAAGGGGTCTACCTAGGGGGTGGTCAGTTTTGGCAGAAAAGCTTCACCACCTTGGGGTTGATGCCCTCTTTGTGGTTGGGGTGGCTCCTCCCTCTTTCAAGTCTATGGAAGATGGGGGTAGCTCAAAGGATGGGATGAAAGGCTTGTTTGGGGATGTAGTCAGGAAGGCCCGTGGTAGATTGGGTGAAGCTATTTGGATTCAGGTGGGGTTTGCGAAGGTTCAAAAGAGAAAGGCGTATCTGTGGAGTTGTTTGGTGGGGAGGTGGAGTGATGGCTCCAACTTTGTCCCAAATTTAAGCTCTTTATATAGTTGGGTAGACTTTAACTGGCCCCTGAAGGGGGGGTGTAAAGATTTCTTAGTTTGGGAAAGCTCTTTTGCTGTTTGACTTTGAGGTTGTTTCTGATGCTGAAAGAGTGTTTTTAAGGGGTGTTCGGAGTTTTAAGGATAGGGTGTTAAACTTGGATTGGTGGAGCCCTGAGGTAGGGTGCTATCAGAAATTAGTTCATGTGTGGGTCAAAG
Organism: Vitis rotundifolia; assembly: GCA_030254885.1. NCBI lineage: Eukaryota > Viridiplantae > Streptophyta > Magnoliopsida > Vitales > Vitaceae > Vitis > Vitis rotundifolia. The sequence goes on from CM058157.1 coordinate 156,491, forward strand.
TGGTGGGGCTTCCTTTGCACCTCTGGTGTAGAGAGACTTTAAAAAAGATTGGTGATTCCCGTGGAGGCTTTGTTAAAGTGGATGAGGATATTGCTAGAGATCAGCAAATGCAGTGGGCCAGAGTTTTGGTGCGTTCAATTAGGAGCAAAATGTCGGGGACTTGGCAGGCTTGGTTGTTTATGCAATACATCTATGGTGGGAAGTCCCACCATGGCTTACTCGTGTGGAACCGAAAGGCAAAACCAGTGAATGGAAGGATAGGGATGAGGGTGAAGACCAATCACGCGCTGTTGAGGGCGTGAGGAGACAAAGTTTGAATTTGCAAAAGGAGGCTGTGAACGTGTCGCCGCCTAGTGGTGGGGGCAGGTTGGTAGGTATGGTGTTGGCTGCAATGCTAGGGTTGGCAGTACGAGACGTTGACAAGAGAGGGGTTTTGGGAGATGGTGGGGACTGTGTGGTTGAGCAAGGTGTAGATTACCCATGTGTGGAAAGTCTTCGCTTGGGTGTGGAGTCGGCCTTAACTTTGTTAAAGGGCTTGAGTTAGTGGAGGCCAACTCTTTTAGTGAATGGGCTAAGCGATCAGGGCCCATCTCTTCTAAGCCTTTCCTCTTTGGATTGGGAAAGCTTTAAAAAGGGAAATAGGGTTCTCTCGCGTTTCAAAGATACAGAGGATGACTTTAGTGAAGATGTCAGGCCTTCTCGTTGCCAATTTCTCTTCGGCTATCGACTAACGAAGCCCTTTTGGAGGAAAGGGTGAGTTATCTAGGTCAGATTCCTCTCTCTTCTGTTTTTTTAGGTTTTGGGGCTTTCTTTCCTTCTTCTCCTTCTTTGCTGGGTGGTTGCGATGCAGGGTGCTCAGAGGTGGCCTTGTCGTCTAGTTGTTGGTTGGTGAAGGTGAAAGGGAAGGGTTTGCTTATGGAATTGGGCCTGTTGAAGATGATATTGACTGATGGGAGTCTGTTGAAGGTTCTGATGCTCAAAGGAAAGGAAGTCGTGGCTAGAGAGGTCAAGACGAGCTTTGTCGAGGGAAGGAACTGTGCTCTAGGTGAAGATGTTGAAACGACAGAAGAAACAAGGTTTTTAAATAGTTGGTTGCCTTTAGTAAGTTCTTGGTATGCTAACTGAGGGCTTTGAGTATGAGATTTTGGCTCTCCTTGATAGAATCAAGGCTCGTAAGAATCAAGGGGTTAGAAACACAGTAAAAGAAAAAACAAATCGGCTAGTTCTCATTCTGAAAGAGAGCTTAAGAAATTAGAGTGGTCAGTGAACTACAAGAGGTTAGATATAGAAGGTGGTAAGGGTAGAGAATGTTAGGTGTAATCTACAGTTGTCTCATAAAGTTAAGAATTCTATCTTGGAACATAAGAGGGGGCAATGACAGTAATAAAAGGATGGTTTTAAAGTCTTTCACTAAATCGCAAAAGGTAGATTTGGTCTGCCTTTATGAAACCAAAATCCAAAAGATGTCCATGGGGGTGGTTCGTAGTCCAGGAACAGGAAGATTCCTATAGTGTGGGGCAGTGAATGCCAAAAGGGTAGCAGAAGGGATTCTAATCTTTTTGGATAACAGAGTGCTAGAGCTGGTGGGCATGGAATTGGGGTTGTAATCAATCTCTTGTCGATTTAAGTGTTGTGATGATGGTTTCGTCTAAATTTTTATGGGGGTGTGTGGCCCTACCCTTAGGAGTGCTAGAGAGGATTTTTGGGATGAATTTGGGGCAATTAGGGGCCTGTGGAGTGACCCGTTGTGTATTGGAGGAAACTTCAATGTTGTGAGATTTTCAGGTGAACGCACTAGTGCCTTGAGACTGTCTTTGGCAATGAGAAGATTTACAGAGGTCATTGATGACCTCCATTTGAGGGATCTTCCTTTGCTAGGAGGAACCTTTACTTGGAGTGGGGGTTTGAATAATCAGGCCCATTCGAGGTTAGATCGTTTCTTGGTTTCTGAGGGATGGGAAGGCCATTTTAGCAGTGTGTTGCAATTTATCTTGCCCAGACCCGTGTCAAACCATTTTCCAATTCTGTTGGATGTGGGTGGGATGTGGAGGGGTCCTTCTGCCGTTAGGTTTGAGAATATGTGGTTGAAGAAGGAGGGTTTCAAGGATTTAGTGAAGTCTTGGTTGGTGGGACTCAGTTTTTGAGGATCCTTTAGTTTCATTTTGGCAAAAAAACTGAAAAAACTAAAAGGTTTTTTGAAGAGCTAGAACTCTGAAGCGTTTGGCAATGTGACTGTTAGAAAAAAATTGACCCTCATACAGGTGGGCTTTTGGGATTCTAAGGAGTTACTAGGGACTTTAACTACTGAGGGGGAGACTGCCAGGGAGGCATCAAGGGTAGAATTTTGAAAATAGGCTTTTATGGAGGAAACAAGTTGGAGACAAAAGTCAAGGGAAGTTTGGTTAAAGGAGGATGATAGAAATACCATTTTTTTTTTTTTTCACAAAATGGCAAATGCATATAAAAGGAGGAATTTTTTTGCTAAGGTCAAGATTAATGGGGCTTGGTTAACAGAGGAAGTTGATATTAAAGTGGGAATTGTCCAGGCATTCCAAGTCATTTTATCAGAATCTGGGGATTGGCACCCTAGTATAAGTGGCATGGACTTTGTAGCCTTAAATAGGTATGATGCAGCGAAGTTAGAGGAACCTTTCACTGAGGAAGAGGTGTTCAATGCACTGTCAGCTCTTAATGGGGACAAAGCCCCAAGGCTAGACGGTTTTTCAATGGCCTTTTGGCAATGTTGCTAGGATGTCGTTAAGGAAAAGGTAATGGGTTTCTTTAAGGATTTTCATGATCACGGCAAATTTGTAAAAAGCCTAAATGCTACATTTTTGGTGCTCGTGCCAAAGAAAGGAGAAGCTGAAGATCTTAGGGATTTCAGGCCTATAAGTTTAGTGGGCAACTTGTATAAGTTATTGACTAAAGTGTTGGCTAATAAACTTAAAAAGATGATTAGTAAAGTGGACTCCATTTTTCAAAATGCCTTTGTGGAAGGTAAGCAAATCCTTGATGCAGTCCTGATAGCAAATGAAGCAATTGATTCAATGCTGAAAAGTAATAGGGTCGGGGTTTTGTGCAAACTGGATATTGAGAAGGCATGTGATCATGTCAATCGGGGCTTTTTACTTGCAGTATTGGAAAAAATGGGTTTTGGCTAGGGGTGGATCAATTGGATTAGTTCGTGCATTTCTTCTCCAAGTTTCTCGGTTATTGTGAATGGTACTTCTTCGGGTTTCTTCCAAAACTCTAGAGGATTAAGGCAAGGGGATCCTCTTTCTCCTTATTTGTTTGTGCTTGTTATGGAGGTGCTTAGCTGTCTTCTTCGAAAGGCAAGGGAAGGTGGCTTTTTGACTGGCTTTAAAGTGAATAGTAGAGGTGGAGAGGGTTTGGAGGTTACTCATCTACTGTTTGCAGACGACACTTTAGTGTTTTATGAGGCCTCTCATACCCAATTGACCTATTTAAGTTGGCTGCTTATGTGGTTTGAAGCCATTTCGGATCTGAAAATTAATTTAACCAAGTGTAAGCTTATTCCAGTGGAGAGAGCGGAGAACCTAGATGAGTTGGCCCTTGTATTAGGTTGTAAAGTGGGAGTGCTCCCAACCACCTATTTGGGGCTCCCTTTAAGCGCCCCTTATAATTCTTTGGTGGCTTGGGATGGGGTGGAAGAAAGATTCCGTAAAAGATTAGCTTTGTGGAAAAGACAATACATTTCGAAATGGGGAAGACTAATGTTGATTAGAAGTACGTTATCTAGTTTGCCAACCTACTTTTTGTCTATTTTCCTGATGCCAAGGATTGTGCGGTTAAGGATGGAAAAAATTCAAAGGAATTTCCTTTGGGGAGGCGGGACCTTAGTTAGTAAGCCTCATTTAGTGAAGTGGGATACTGTTTGCTTTGACAGAAGGAAGGGGGGCCTAGGTGGTAAGTGCCTTTACTTGCTTAACAAGACCCTTCTTTGTAAGTGGATTTGGTGCTTTGATTCAGAAAGGGAGGCTTTTTGGAGACAAATCATTAGTGGTAAATATGGGGATTTGGAAGGGGGTTGGTGCTCTAAGGAAGCAAGAGGAGGCTACGGTGTTGGTTTGTGGAAGATCTTAAGAAAGTTGTGGGATTTAGTTAGTTGTAAATTGTCCTTTTTGGTGGGCAATGGGAAAATGATAAAGTTTTGGAAAGATAAGTGGTGCGGGGATGAACTGTTAAATGTTTCTTTTCCCTCTTTATTTGTCCTTTCTAACTCTAAAGACGCTTGGGTGGCGGAGTTTTGGCAGCATTCTAGTGAGGGGGGTGGCTGGAATCCTAATTTCCCGAGATCCCTAAATGATTGGGAGATTGGTATTATGAAACGCTTTTTGGCAAGACTTCAAGATAAAATGATTGAAGAGGGTAAAGAGGATAAAGTGTGTTGGGTTGATACAAAGAGTGGGACTTTCTCTGTTAAATCACTTTATGGTAGCCTAGAGACAGGAAGGGTAGTGCAATTCCCTTCTAGCGTTGTGTGGAATGCATGGGTTCCTCCTAAGGTGAGCTTTTTTACATGGGAAGTGACTTGGGGAAAAACTGACTCTTGACCAGCTTCAAAGGAGGCAACTTGCAATTCCCTTCTAATCTTTGGCCAACCCTTGTTTCCTTTGTCTATCTCATGAGGAGTCAATTGACCACATCCTTTTGCATTGTGACAAGGCAAGGGTGTTGTGGGAGCTCTTATTCTCTCTCTTTAGAATTTTTTGGGTGATGCAATCCACAATTAAAGAGACTCTGCTAGGCTGACATGGTTCCTTTGTTGGAAGAAAGCGGAAAAAGGTTTGGAGGGCATCTCATTTATGCCTCTTCTGGACTGTTTGGAAAGAGAGAAATAGAAGATCTTTTGAGAATGTGGAGCTCTCAATCCAAAGGCTGAAATATTTGTTTTTGTGTAATTTGTTATCTTGGACCAAATTGTTTATAGGTGAAAGATTGACATCCATAGTAGATTTCATTGATTGGTTGGGGTCGGTTTGAGAGAAGGAGTAGTTTTTTGTTTCCTCTTCCTTTTTTTTTTGGAGCTTTTTGGCTACCATTGTATACATCGTGTGTACTTTGGTGCGTCCTTTTTGGCATTTAATACAAATCTCATTTACTAATAAAAAAAAAAGGTTATGTAAGCACCTTCATGTTGGATGTATGACTTCTCCTTACTTTTGTGGTTCTATCATTAGGTTGTCTGGATGCATTCATTTTGAATATTATCCTTCTTGCTATTCATTTATTTTGACATATTCATTCAACTAAAATTGGTTTCTTTGTTGTAAGAAAGCTGGATTTTTTTTTTTTTTTTTTGAACCTTTGATTAAAAACTTAAGGTGCTTAATACGACAACGTGGTCTATAAATTATATGCATGAGAGGGCGAATGAAAATGCAAATAGGTGTAGATATTAGTTTTAGTGTAAGTTGGTTTTTTCATCTCATGCTATTCCCAATACTCATAGAAAGTGGAATTTAGTGTAAGTTACCAGATTCACAGTATTTAGGTTCTATGCATGCTTTAGTTGTACTGGAATTGCAGCTTAAAAAAATTGGAGATTGTTGCAAATTATCGAAGAGGTTCCATCTTCGATTTACAGATTCATTAGTTTTATTGAATTGCAGCTTAAAAATATTGGAGATTGTTATAGCTTCTTTTTTAGTGGATCTTGGAATAAGGTGGACTTCTGGAAAGGATCTGAGATGTTTTAAAATACAAAACATCATTTTTGTGATTAATGAGGAATGTTGTACATGAGTGGAACATGATGTGTGACTTTATGGTGCTATATGCTTGGAATGGGCTTATTTTAACGCTTAGTTGACACTAGCTAAACTAGTTTTAAAGTGCAGAGAGATTTTTTATTTAGCCTATGAAAGTGGAAATCAACACATGTAGTATTGAAAATGCATATGTTCTAATTGTTTGAAGTTTTCTGCTGACATGCCTGGTTATAAGCACATGCCACAATTTACTGCAAGATTGTGTCTATTATATGCAGATATCAGTTATTCTACAAGATAAAAAATTACCAAGCTCAACAATTTTATGTTCATATGTACTTTCTGTTGTATATCATGGTGGACAAAAATTCATTTGTCTTGAGTACATTACAAATGCATTTTTTTTTTGTTGTTATTTATCTTCTTAAGTTGAGCTGAAATATCTGCACTAGTAAATAGTTTATAGCTGTCTAATTTACATGTGCAAATGTCCAGGCTGAGTCATTGACTGGCATAGGAAACCCAATTCTAGCAGGGCAAGAATTGCTCAGAAAGGGGATGCGAACGAAATGGGTGATTGTTAAAATGGGTTCAAAGGGTTCAATTCTAATTTCTCTGTCAAGTATATCTTGTGCACCTGCATTCAAGGTATCAACTTATACTTCTATTTTGATATATCCCTTCTCCCAGTCTCTGAAAATTTCTTTTTCCAGTTAATTATTGCAAGGATGCTAATTTTCTATCCTTTTGAAGTTCATTTATTTTCACCAGTTCAACTATTTAGAGGGCTTTTACAGCATATTCAAACACATCCTCATCTTTTACTCAAACCAATTATTATAAATTTTTTGGTTTTGCAGCTTCATGGAACTTTTTTGTGCCCAAACAGTTTTTAAAATCCCTGGAGTGTGACAAGCTGTGGCCTGTCTTCAACTCAAAAGCTAAAGAAGAAAGAATGTATTCTATTGAAGAACATATTTTCTTACAACAATTTGGAAATAAAATGGAAATAAAGCGCTTTGTTGTTTAACTTACTCATGATTCATACTCCATCTTTCACTTATGAAATAAGAAATCTTAAGTAATATTCTGATATCTGTAACAGGTGAATGTCATTGACACTGTTGGATGTGGGGATAGTTTTGTAGCTGCCATTGCATTTGGTTTTATACACAACCTTCCTACGGTTAACACATTAGCAATTGCAAATGCAGTGGGAGCTGCAACTGCCATGGGTTGTGGTGCTGGTAGGAATGTTGCAAACTTGGAGCAAGTAATAGAACTCATGAGAGCCTCAAACCTCAATGAGGATGCTACATTCTGGAATGAACTACTTGATGATAATTTAGATGCTCAACAAATCACGTTCCTCTCAAAAACTGCCATAAATGGAAGCAACAATCAACTGCACCGCGTTGCCTTGCAGAAGGTGGTCTCTGAGTCACTGTGCAAACTCAAATCTGCTCGGATAAAGGGTATAGTTCCATCATGATGCAAAAGGATGAACAGTAGGTTTTCACTGGAAATTTGTTTTGGTAGGAAGAGTAGGTCTACTTTGATGAATTTTAGGAACCTGCATGGGTTCATGTAGGATGGAGTAAAAGATGAGATGCTTGTGGAGTAGGGAGTTTTGCTTGAAGCAGAAAGCTGGGATTGCTTACTTTAATGCTTATTCTTGAATGGCGTTCAACAGCATTGCCCTGGGGCTGTCGGGTTCTGGATTCGAATTCATAAGCTGCATTTTTATGTGCCTGTTTTATACTCCATATATTAGACCTTTTTAATCCATGTTTGCCAAGCCTTGTTTTTGTGTAGGCTAGTAAAATGTCAAGGAGTTAGGTGTTTCTTAATCAACACTGTGACAAGCAGACAACTTAAAGCAGGCATGACATAAAAGGTGTTGAATTTGTTGCACCGTTAATGTATCTCCCTCTTAACTTGGTACTCATAATTCCAATGTCTTCCCCTTAACTGTAACGTGACTATATAAAATAGAATTTATTTTATGACATTTGGCCTCGTAAGTTGGTACTCAATTTCTATGCCTTCCTCTTTACCGTAACGTGACTATGAAAAAAATAAAATAAATAAATTATTTTATGATGTTTGTGGGTCCCTAAATGTACCTGAAAGGCGGGGTCAACAAAAAAAAAAAACTAAATTAAGTCTTATCAATTTTTGAATTTTAAGAATGGGAAATGCTCTGACTTTGAATGAGGTTTGAACTATTGATTCACCTAATTGCAAGTAATCAATTAACTTTACAATGAAACTTAGAGATCAATTCTTATTTTGGTACTTCTAAAAGATAGATCTCAACTGAAAATTAAAGAGTAATGGTTGCAAGCAATTGAGTGTGATAGTTTCTCATATAAAATTGACTCTAGAAATCTTATTTCTAAAAAAAAAAGTCGAGGTTGTAAAAGAAAGTAAAAGTGTATTTTGTTCATATTAGCTATATCTTTAATTAATGGTTATGAACTACTATGGATCAGAGTCATGAGGAGTATGGTCTAATCATTTCTACTAATTTAATGTCCTTATTAGCATTCTTTTTATGCCTAAATATCCCTTTGATAACCTACATAATATCCATTACTAATTCTTTATGTAGAGTGGTGTTCCTAGCCATCTACTTATTTTTGCCCAATGACTCTTTAAGGTAATGCGTATATGTTAATATATAGAAAAGGTAGTAAAAACAAAACTACATATAGTTGGTTCAAATTGAACTCATTTCAAGTTGTAATTGATGCCTAATCAACCAATCTTGGTATCTCCTGCTTAGGTTTATTTCCATTTAACCCTTGTACATAGAAAATGAGACTTAACCTATTTTCAACAAATTCATAGGTTATTTTATTTTATTCGTACAACTATCCAATTTAGTTTATCAACCCAAATGATGGATAAAAAATGATAATATTTAGTATTTCCTCAATTCACTCAACTTCTTTTCCAAGGGAAAAAAAAAAAAAAAAGAAAAGGAATAGGGAAAGGTTTATGTGTCAACGAATAGCACATAGAGATATTAATAATTCATTTTAGTAATATTGGTTGTGACCTTTGATAAGAAGCTATAATTGCTAATTATAATGAATGCGCTAACTATGGATATGATATTAGAAATAAATTGATTTTATATCACTTTTTGGTTTGAACTAACAAAAGCAATATCTCTTTGCAAAATACGAATTCCAAACATTCATGATATATAAATGAATTGAATAACTTAAATCTTAATCTATTAGTAAACTATCTCTCCAAAATTATGAAAAATATTATGAGTATTTTTGTTATTGTTTTGACTCATATATTTCAAAAAGTGGATTTGCTTCGAATAAATTAAATACATATATTAAGATAGGGCTTCTTATTTCATACTTAGGAAAACACTTTTTTGCTCTTTCATATAGTGGAGGATTTCACTTGAAAAAGAAAATGTTCCTCACAAATGGATTTGGGTCCATAACCATGGATCCCAATGCATGAAATCTTGTAGCACTTACCAATAGGCCTTAAGACCAAGTCGCTATGGTTAGGGCTTGGACAGAGAGGGAGCAAGTGATCCGGTGAAATTGAGAAAATACCCTTGGTTTTGATACAAACTAAGCAAAAAAGTACACAAGTACCCTTAATTCATCGTGGTACTCAAATCCACTCATTTTCCACATAAAAACAAATATTATGTGGAAATACATTTATTTTCTATTTTCTCTTTTTTTTTTTTTTTCTTGAAAATGCATTTATGGAGAAAAATAAAAACCATAAAATTTTATTTACTGTTGACTTTTTCTGTAAAGGAAATAAAGAAATTACATTTGTTAGTTATATATTTTCATTTTTAATATTTTATAAAACCTTTTTAAACCTAAACAGGTTTTATATTTTAGTAGAAATAGGGAATAATTTTTTTTAAAAAAAAGAAAAATTTTATAAAACCTTTTTAAACCTAAACAGGTTTTATATTTTAGTAGAAATAGGGAACAATTTTTTTTTTAAAAAAGAAAAATATATTATATATAATATTAAAAGATATTTAAAAAGGGGCAAAAAAAAAAAAAAAAAAAAGGGTTGGGGTTGGGTAAGGGGATGACTTAAATGCCCTCTCTTGAAGGGGGAGAAGCCCTAGGTTTTGCCCCATCTTCCATTGCCCTTTGCCCCTGCACTTCTCTGCCCTTCTCTCTTGCAGGTTTTTTCCATCTTACCCACCCGCCAAAATCAAATCCTCACCTCCTCCTCCTCTCTCTCTTTTCCCTCCTTTTTCTTCAATGAATCTACTGTTTCATTCTCTATTATTTGCAAATCCCATTTTTTATTTTTACTTTTCTGGGGGTCATTGATTGATCTCTCTTTGTCTCAATTTTTGCAGGTTCTGGCTGAGTTTCTTCTTTCTGGGTTGGTTGTTGCTTCTCATGTGAGTTGTTTTTCCTGTATTTTCTCTAGACCCCTCGTGTTTGGTTTCTCTGAAAAGAAAAGAAAGGAAAATAAACCTGGGAGTCTTACGGTTTTTCTCTCTTTTTTCCTTCTTTTAAACGGAAAAAGAAGAAAACCCAACTCGACTCAGTCGAGTGGTGTTGTGTGGAAGTTTTATCTTTTCTTGGTTCCCATGTGATGAAAAATCTCGACTTCACGAGTTTCTTTTCGCGGGAACCACATGGAGGGGTGTCGGCCTCTGTTTGGTTGAGGAGAAAACTGAGGGAGAGACAATTAAAAGTTGGAACTTATCTTCCTGTTGTTTTTGTTTTATGAAAACCAGAAACCCTAGATGCTGATTTATTTGCGTTTTTTTTTTCCTTGCAACTATTGTAATGTTCATGTGAAGCTTTTTTTTTTTTTTTTTAGGTTAAATTTTCTACTAGATTTCTTTTCTTGTGACTTTTGCATTTTTCCTCCATTGTTTTGTCAGCTTGAATTTCATTGAAATTGATGCTTCAGGGCACTGCTTTTGTGGATATATTTGCTGGGAAGTTCTTCAATTGGGGAGAAGGTAAAAGAATAGAACAAATTGAGTCTACCATCTGTTTAAGGTATTTTCCTGTTATATTTGTTTCATGTTTTGATGTTTGCTTCTTTCTTGTACTACATTCATGAGTGTTCGAGGGAAAAAAAAGGGATTCTGATTTTGATGTAGAAATGTTTTTTTTTTTTTTTTTTTTTGTGAACAGGGTTTCTTGGAAAAACTTAATCAAGTAAGTTTTGTGGGGAATAAATTGAATTATTAGTTTGGATTGATTTCTTTGTGAATTAGTCATGGCGAACAATGATTTGCTTCTTGGGAATGATCATGATTTATCGCTTGGCCACAACCAACCACTGGGACTCAGGCATAATCACAATTTGGTTCTCAGTCATGAATTAGTTTTGGGACATGCCCATGATGATGAACTAGCCCTTGGCCAGAACCATGAACATGAAATGGCTCTCCGGCATGCTCATGGCCACCACAATCATGAGAATGGGTTTGATCGTGTGGATGAGAATGGATTAGATATGTCCCAGAATCATGATCCTGATGTTGATCAACACCATAATGATGTTGATAACCATGATAATGAGTTGGGTCTTACTGTTCAGAATCATGCATTGAGTTTGTCCGAGAATCATGAGTTAGCGCTTGTAGAGAACCATGATCTTGATGAGAACATAGAGCTAACTGTGAGCCAGAGTGGGGAAATCAGTATTGTGGATGCCTCTGGTATGACTGCTCAGCACTCTCAGCTACTGGTTTCTTCTCCTGTCCTTCAGTCCAGGACCGTAGTTCCAGCTCCTAACCATGAACTGGTTGTTGGCCAGGAATTTTCTGATGTGCAGAGCTGTAGGAGGGCATTGAGAGACACTGCCATTGCTCTTCATTTTGAGATACAGACAGTTAAGTCTGACAAGACTCGTTTCACTGCCAAATGTGCAAGTGATGGATGCCCTTGGCGAATTCATTGTGCAAAGCTTCCAGGTGTTCCCACCTTCACAATCAGGACTATCCATGAATCACATACCTGTGGTGGGATTACACATCTTGGTCATCAACAAGCTTCAGTACAGTGGGTCGCAAGTTCAGTTGAGCAAAGCCTGAAAGAAAACCCTCATTATAAACCAAAAGAGATACTAGAAGAGATTCACCGAGTTCATGGGATTACCCTATCATACAAGCAAGCCTGGAGAGGAAAGGAGCGGATCATGGCTGCTGTTCGTGGGTCATTTGAGGAAGGATATCGTCTTCTTCCACAGTACTGCGACCAAATCAGACGGACCAATCCTGAAAGCATTGCATTGGTTTATGCAAATCCTATGGATAACTCTTTCCACCGCCTTTTTGTTTCATTTCAAGCTTCAATCTATGGATTTCTGAATGCATGCCGGCCCCTAATTGGGCTCGACAGAACCCTTCTGAAAAGCAAATACCTTGGGACATTGCTTTTTGCCACTGGTTTTGATGGAGATGGTGCTCTATTTCCTTTAGCATTTGGGGTTGTTGATGAAGAAAATGATGATAACTGGATGTGGTTCCTGTCTGAGCTGCACAACCTCCTTGAAATTAATACAGAGAACATGCCAAGGCTTACAATCTTGTCTGATAGACAGAAGGTTATTGTGGAAGGGGTCGAAGCTAATTTTCCTACTGCTTTTCATGGATTCTGCATGCGGCATCTCAGCGACAGTTTCCGAAAAGAGTTCAACAATACTCTGCTTGTTAACCTTCTTTGGGAAGCTGCCCAGGTTCTTACTGTAATCGAATTTGAAGCAAAAATCCTCGAGATTGAGGAGATATCCCAAGAAGCTGCTTACTGGATTCGACGAATCCCGCCTCGCTTGTGGGCAACAGCATATTTTGAGGGAACCCGTTTTGGCCATCTGACAGCAAATGTAGTTGAATCACTAAATACATGGATACTCGAAGCATCTGGGCTTCCAATAATTCAAATGATGGAGTGTATTCGTCGGCAACTGATGACTTGGTTCAATGAGCGACGTGAAACCAGCATGCAATGGACCAGCATACTTGTTCCCTCAGCTGAAAGGCGTGTGTCAGAGGCTCTTGAGCGAGCGCGTACTTACCAGGTTCTCCGAGCCAATGAAGCTGAATTTGAGGTCATATCCCATGAAGGAACGAATATAGTTGATATCAGGAACCGCTGCTGCCTGTGCCGCGGATGGCAACTGCATGGGCTCCCATGTGCTCATGCTGTGGCAGCTCTCCTCTCTTGCAGACAGAATGTTCATCGGTATACTGAAAGTTGTTTCACTGTGGCAACCTACCGCAAGGCATACTCTCAAACCATACACCCAATTCCAGATAAAACCCTTTGGAAGGAGATGGCAGATGGATCACAGAATGGAGGTGATAATGCTGTCGAGACCATTATAAACCCACCAAAGTCCCTCCGGCCACAAGGGCGACCAAGGAAAAGGCGAGTTCGAGCAGAAGATCGCGGTCGAGTGAAGAGGGTAGTTCATTGCAGCCGCTGTAATCAGACGGGACATTTTAGAACAACCTGTGCAGCACCTATATAGATCACTAGTATATTCTCTTTGACCCTGTAAAGAAAATTTAGGTTTTCTTTAGTATATCTGGAGCTTCAATCTGCAGTTTAGATGTGTTATGTGTTCATATACTTAAAAGGTATCCACATGAAAATAGGAGATGTTATGGAAAAGTTGAATTAATTGTTAAGAGTTTTAAAACCAGCTTATAGTCCCTCTCATTCTAGCTCTATTTTTTTTTTTTTTTTTTTTTTTCATAAGTAATCAAAATCAATTTATAATAAGTAATCCTCATTATAGCTCTTGTGATGGATGTTGATATGTTCCCTGGAACATGTTTGAATTACGTATTATGACTTCAAAGTTGGCGAAAAGAGTTAGGATCCCGGCTCAGGACCAACGCGGACGGCGTTCAGAGCAGACGGGCTGCCTGTAAAGGGAAACAATAATTGGAATTGGAATCGACCACTAGTATTATACCCATAGGTTAAAGGATGAGGAAGTAGCTGATCCTCTAGTAGGTTTCCTACACTTTCAGTAAATATCCAAATATATGTTCTCATTCAACACGGAAGAAAGTTGTAGATGAATTCATTTTGGAAAATTCTAGGGGGTAGAAAATCAGTATCTGTCGAGAATGTGTATGGTAAAATTTAATATAAATAAGATCCCTATCTTTCAATGCATATAAAATTGATACTATAGACGGAAATAACATGGTAACGGTAGTTCTCCTGATTCCTAGTTTTTGAACATGGAATTTGGTCATACAATCATTAAAAACATTTTTAAAATTTTTAATTAGGATGAATCCCATTCAAACTAATAGTGATAGGGGATACTATGAGTGAAATTAACAAATTTTCATTATTTTTAAATATATATATATATATATTTTAAATAAACTCTTTCTCAAAATCTTTTAATTTAAAATACTATTTTCTATTCTAAAAATAACCATTTTCAACATAATTTCCTAAACGAACCCTGATGTGCTTGTATTGGTTTAGACATTTTATCATCACCAACCAAAAAGGTCATACACACTACACACTACACACTGGTATTATCTAAATAGCTTAGGAAGCAAAGATTGTACACAGCTGCCCTGCTTCATTAGCTTCGTTCCACCTGAGCTCTAGGCATGCATGTCAACTGCAGGGGCGGGGTTGGGTCATCCACAACTACCAAAGGAAGTTGAATCCTACCAAGGACCAACCAAACTCCAAAACAATGATCACCAATGCCAATTACCAATTACCCATTACCTAATCAAAGCCATGTCCACCCACCATGTTGAAACAAAATGAATAAGAATTCCCATGTCCATATAGTTGCATGGAGAGAAAATAGCAGCGTATTAGTCATGGTAAGCAGTAAGGAAAATGGGACAGGTGAGCACACAAATTGCAACAGAGAGCAGCCAAAGCAGCAGCACCAGAAACCAAATAGAACCAGCTTAGAAAGGTCCAACCTGATTGTTTCACCCAATGTATGTTGTAAGAGAAATGAAAAACATTTGGTAGTCCCTAATTAAAACTTTCTGGATCCCACATTACTAATTCCCTGCATTGAACTACCCAGTATGTTCTACAAAAGCTTTGGTGCTAACATATTGTTTACTTAAAACTTGGCCCGAATTGGATTAGGATGGTAAATATTAGCTTCTCAATAGCCAGAATGGGAGCCATATACTGAACCATAACTTCCACCGGCTGAAGGGCCTAAATGTTCAACGACATTGGATGGTTGAGACGTAGAGACAGCACCATGAGTTGGAAATGGATTATATCCTTGGCTGATTGCCCCACCAGCAAGATTCAGTGTTGAGCTGGCAGCTTCAGCCACGAAGTTCTGCATCAAGGAAAACATGATTAATCTAATATATGATACATCATACACATAATCAAATGCTTGATTATATATGAATAGCACAAGAAACACAGTTCATCAGACCATGATAACCGGTAGTGAGGTGCCAGTTCAAATATATAACATTTGGATATTGGGTACCCGCTAAAACCAATGGCATGTTTTCACTTATTGTGCAACACAAGTCAAGCCATGCTCATTTAATATTTTACTAGATAGAAGTAACACCAAGCATGCACATAATAACCTCAACTTGGAAAACAGGGCCGTGATGCAAAATTCATGGGTACCACCAAATGTTGCTTCCACTAAATTTTAGTGCTCCACTGAACAAAAAGCAAAGATTTCAGCCAGATCTCATGGGATGTTAAGAGGTTTTTGCAGGTTTTTTCACAGTTTTGGCATACTCGGACACACAAATGTAGGAGAGGAAAAGAGGGAACAATAATTTGCCATGGTCCAACTGCTGCATCTCAGAGACATAATTAGTGCATAAGTGGCTACTACTGGTTTCAGAAAGAAGCAGAACTGGAAATAAAAGGTACTATATTTTTATGTGGTCTTGGATTGCCACTCGCTAAAAATTCAAGTCTTGGTCAATATCTCTCTGTAAGCTCAACCATGCAATACTACCATAGCTTTCTGGACACTACATTGTAAGTGCATGGAAAATACCAGTAGAAACAATAAGCCAACAGCTGAAAGCCATAACCACACAGATCAAAGCTAGAACCAACAAACTTAAGGCAAAATTATACACACTAAAAATGTTAAGGGATTCAAAGAATACCTGTATCAACTGTTGAGCAGTTTGGACTTGTGAAACAGATCCATTTATCTCAACAGTCATCTCCCCAGGAACTCCCTTCGTTTCTTCTATTGCTATAGTTGCCCCACTGGTACGGCGTACATAGCTTATATTTACACCAGATGCCCCAATTACAGCATCTGCATATGATAGAGGAACTTGCATGTACTGTGTGATCTACAGAACAACCACCACATCAACATCAAACATAAAGTCAGATACGTCAAAAAATTATGACCAATGTTGTGAAAATAATAGGAACTGCTTGCAACTTCTTTATTCAGAGAATCTAATGGCTCATTAATCATGCTCAATTTAATAATTACCTTTTATTAATTTTCCAAAATAATTTAATACATTTGTCAAAAATGTTTAATGTGTACTCTACATAGAAGCCATTAAAGTGAAAACTGATAATGAGATTTACTAGTTGTCTACAAAGATCCTTGGTAAATTCCATCACCAGTGTAGGCTTTCCATATTTTTTTCCTTCCCAAAAGATTCTAATATAAACATTATGGTTTCTGGAACCAGACTAGACTGGCCAGTTGGACCGCCCACCAGTCATGTTATCAGTTTGGTTGAAAAACTGGACGACTCTTTTTTTCCTCACTGCGACTTGAACCATTTTTTTCCTCTCTCTGCATCAGTACCTTACAAATTGTAGTAGATTTACATTTTACAAGTATCATGATTCAATCTATTAATTTTAATACATATATATTAACTACTTATAATTATTTTTAATTTTCAAAATATATAAATCATATATTTATGATATCATGTTGACATCATAGTTCGCTGCAGTTGAACCACTAGTCCAGTGAGTGACCCATGACCTGGAAACCTTTTCAATTCAATGACCAATTCAGTTCTAAAAACACTGATAAACACATCGCAAACCTCAAATAATTTTTTTTTTTGATGAATAAAACCTCAAATAATTACGAAATCTAGGATGGTTCAATGTAACTCTATCAATGCTGACTTCCCATGAAATTTGGTCTTGTGCCACAGACTTGTAACTAACACATCAAATTGTTCAATTTCAAAACAGTAATACAACAGCAGGTTATTAAGCAAAAGAATGTTAATTTTACAAAATTAAAGCTTCTAGCTCTTAAACTTTGACATGTGGGTGAATGGAAGGAAACCAGGTCCAGTTTGTGGCCTAAAATCTGTTCTGAAAATTTCACTCTTCAATTAAAACAGCTTAAATCTAAGGGGTAAAAGCATATGTCAACCATTTTTCTAGGAACTCTTACCTGGTGTTTTATTTCCATTTTGAGCTTAAATAGAGTAAGGTTAGTGGAGTCCCTGCTTCTTAAGATAGCTCCATGATCCAGAACTTGAAGGTATGGCAACTTTTTTACAAAGATTACAGACAAGCTTCAGAAGGGATAAAGAGGATAGAATGAGTTAGAAGATATCCAAGAGGAAAGAGGAAAGAGGAAAGAGAAAGAGAAAGAGAAAGAGTGGGGATAAAGGAATGTGGTAGATGAGTTTAAAAAATGGGCACTGTTGGAGGAGATGTTTAGGAGGCAGAAGTCAAGAGAGTTGTGGCTAAAGGAAGGGGATAAAAATACAAGATTTTTTTACAAAATGGCTAACGCTCACAGAAGGAGGAATTTTCTGGAAAAGTTAAAGGTAAATAGAGTTTTACTAGTGGGGAAGAGTGGTATTAAAGAGGGGTGGCAGGAGCATTTCAACTGATGCTTTCTGAGATGGGGGAGTGGAGGCCAAGCATAGAGGGGCTAGTATTTAACTCTCTGTCATTGGCAGATTCGACAGAGTTTCCTTTTTCTGAAGAGGAGGTTTTTTCAGCCTTGTCTAGTTTGCATGGAGATAAGGCACCGGGTCCGGACAGTTTTATTTTGGCCCTTTGGCAAGGCTGTTGGGATGTTGTAAAAAGCGAGGTTATGGGCTTTTTTGGTGAATTCTATGAGTCAGAATGCTTTGAGAGAAGTTTAAATGCTACTTTTGTAGTTTTGGTGCCTAAGAAAAGGGGGGTTGAAGAGCTGAAGGACTTTAGGCCTATTAGCTTGGTTGGGGGTTTATACAAACTGTTGGCTAAAGTTCTAGCTAATAGACTAAAAAAGGTGGACACTTTGGCCTTAGATTTTCAGCATGCTTTTGTGGGGGGGGACAAATTTTAGATGTTGTACTTATAGCTAATGAAGCCATTGATTCTAGACTTAAAGATAATTTGAAAGGATTCTTATGCAAACTAGATATAAAAAAACCGTACGACCATGTAAATTGGAGTTGTGTCATGGCAATTATGGATAAAATGGGTTTTGGCTCCAAGTGGTTGGATTGGATCAGATGGTGTATCTCTATGGTCCGTTTCTCTATTCTAGTCAATGGCACTTCTAGTTTTTTCAACAACACTAGAGAGTTGAGACAAAGAGACCCTTTGTCTCCTTATTTGTTTATTTTAGTGATGCATATCCTTTCCTACTTGCTTTCTAGGGCAAAGGATGGTGACTTTATAGAGGAGTTCCAAGTTAGAGAAAGGCATGAGGTAGGAGTAGTGGTCTCCCATTTGTTCTTTGCAAATGATACTTTCATTTTTTGTGATGCCAATAAGGAAAATCTAGAGTACCTGAGTCGGGTTTTTATGTGGTTTGAGGCATGCTTAGGTCTAAAGATTAATCTTGAGAAAAGTGAATTGATCCCCATTGGGGTCGTTCCAAATTTGGAGGAGTTTGTCGAGGTTTTAGGTTATAAGGTGGGTACCCTTCCAACCACTTAGGTCTCCCTTTGGGTGCTCCTTACAAGCCCATTAGGGTTTGGGAAGCAATGGAGGAGCAATTATAAAAAAGGCTTGCTTTATGGAAGAGGCAATATCTTTCGAAAGGTGGAAAACAGATGTTGATTAAGGACACATTATCTAGTCTACCCATTTACTATATGTCCCTCTTTGTTATCCCCAAAAAAGTGGTGGCTAGATTGGAAAATATTCAAAGAGACTTCCTCTAGGGAGAAGGGGCTTTGTTGAATAAGCTCCATTTAGTTAATTGGCCAATTGTTTGCATGGAGAAACAAAAAGAGGGCTTAGCTTTTAGAAGCCTTTCACTTTTCAATAAGGCCCTTTTGGGGAAATGGTCTTGGAGATTTGTGAGTGAAAGAAACCCTCTCTAGAAACGGGTAGTTGTTGGCAAGTACAGGTTACAAAAGGGGGAGTGATGCACAAAGGAGGTATGAAGTAGAGGTTTGGAAGGCAATTAGAAATGGATGGGAGGTCTTCAAAGATAAAAACAAGTCTTTAAGTTAGCTCAGGGAATCGGGTGAAATTCTGGAAAGATAGGTGGTGCCAGAATTTGTCTTTGAGGGATGTATTCTCGAGCCTTTTTGCTATTACTTCTTCTAAGGATGCTTGGGTGGTAGACGTTTGGGATGGAGGTAGTTGGGTCATGAGGATTATTAAACAATTCAATGATTGGGAGTTGGAGGATGTTGATACCTTTTTTGGGAGGTTACATAACTACTTCATAGTTTTAGGTACTAATAACGCCATGGTTTGATGGGGGACTAAGGAAGGAGATTTTTCAATTTAGTCCTACTTCTCTTTGGCAAATAGGAGAGCAAGACTTTTCTTATACAATACAACATGGAACTCTTGGGCCCATGCAAGAGCTAGCTTTTTCGCTTGGGAGGCAACTTGGGCTAAGACATTGACACAGGATCAGCTTAGAAGGAGGGGATGGAGGATGCCAAACAAATGATACATGTGCAAGGCTAAAGAGGAAACAAGAGATCATATTCTTTTGCACTGTCCAAAAGCAAGCATATTGTGGAAGAAGGTTTTTGCCCTATTTCATGTACAGTGGGTGATGCACCCTTCTATGAGAGGGGTGCTCTTAAGTTGGAGTGGCTTCTCAGTTAGCAAAAAAAGGAAAAAGGTTTGAAAAGCTGCTACTCTATACATTTTTTGGTCCATTTGGAGGGAAAGAAATAGGAGAGCTTTTGTAGATAAGGAAAGCTTAAATCAAACAATTAAAAGTTCTTTCTTGTATCTATTTTGGAATTGGGTTAGAGTGTACATAGGGGATAATATTACTTCTTTGATATATTTTGTGGATTGGTTAGGATCCCCGTAGGGTGCGGTTGCTTTGTTTTTGCCTCAATTGGTTTTTGTATATGTATACATCGTGTATTTTTTAATACAATTTCCTTTTACCCTAAAAAAAAAAAAAAAAAAAAAGGATATTCAAAAGTGGCAAGTTCTCCGTTAAATTTTTGTACGCCTCCCTAGCCTAGGCTAGAAGGGAGCCATTTCACACAAGTACAATTTGGAATCCCTAGGCTCCTACAAAGGTAGGTTTCTTTGCTTAGGAAGTGACATAAGGAAAGATCTTGATGCTTGATCAGCTTAAAAGGAGGGGATGGATATTGCCAAATGGATGTTTAATGTGCAGAGATGATGAGGAATCGACTGATCACTTACTCCTTTATTGCCCTAAACCAAGCATTCTTTGGCAGTTGATTTTTTCTCTATTTGGATTGGCTTAGGTGCTGCATTCTACAGTAAGAGGAATCCTTCTCAGTCAACGTGAATCTTTTGTAGGAAATGAAAAAAAAAAAAAGGCATCGTGGGTCATTCCTTTGTGCTTGTTTGGAATCTATGGAAGGAAACATGATATCATTTGAAGACATCAAGCAGTCAGACCAAGCAATCAAATCCAATTTCATGAATATCTTTTCAAAATGGGTCAAAGTGCACATAGTTAATCTTTTTTTTTTTTTTTTTTTGGATAAATAAGTATTGTTGATCATTTATTAATCATGCTAGGCTTTGATGACAGGCTTAGCTCCAAGTAAGGAGAGGAAGCTTGTTTTTTGTTCTCTTTTTTCACTTGCTTGTTGGTGCCTATTCTTTTTTGCTTGTAAGAAGAAAAAAAAAAAAAGGAGCATAGAAATATCACCTTGTTGACAATTGATTGTTGTGGTTGCAAACTGGGCGAACTCACTCCTGCAGCTGTTTCTCTTCCATAAGGAGCACCCTGATGATGATGATGCTGGTCCAAAGGAGTTTGGGCTGGTGGTGGATAATAATTGTCAAGTTGATATGGAGGCTGCATATATTGAAGATTAGGCACAAAACCAGGTTCACCACCAGTATTTATCGGAAAGACTTGAGAAGGGTCCCAGGATTGTTGAGGGGGCATGTTCTCATTCCCTTGAGTATTTGGCTTCTGCATCTAATGACCAAAAATATTTACAAATATAAGCACATTTAAATACTTAATTGATGCACTTTGTACATGCACATATATGTTATCACAAAAAAATTTAATAGGAACTATCTGGTGATCAAAGGGGCTAAATCCCACATAGGGATAGCAACTTCCAACACAATAATTGAATAAATTCAAACCCAACCAATATGATTTCCAGTTTAGGAACCAAACTAGATGGGGTTGTAAAGCACCTTCCCAAACAATGGGTAAATCAATTATCAAGTTTTTATTTTTATTTTTTATAATGTGAAACATCAATTCTATTGCATCTTGGGTTTTTCCGCTTCGGTAAAGGAAACCCTTATAGGTTGGAGAGGCTCTTTTGTGGGCAAGAAGAGGAAGGTGGCATGGCAATTGGGACCGTTATGCTTGTTTTGGGTTATTTGGAAGGCTAGGAATTCTATTGCTTATGAGGACGGTGTGCTGTCCATTCAAAAGCTGAAAATTTCTTTTGTGTATTTACTTTGGTCGGAAACCAAATTGTGGATAAAAGATGGTCCTTCGACCTTAATAGATTTTATAGAATGGGTGTGTATGCGTTAAGGGAGAGGGTTTTTTGTGCTTTCTTAGTGTTTTGGGTCCTTTTGTAAGGGGGTGAGTTGATCTATACTGTAACTCTGTGAGTCGCTTCTTTAGTGCCTCTTTTCTATACATATATTGCTTATTGATAAATAAAAAAAAGTACAAAAAAGGGGGAGAAATCCTTCCAAGAAGTACACAATCCTCTATACATAGTATAATAAAAAAGGTGCATGAGTGTATACTAGTTCAGAAAGTCAAATTAACTACAATTCATAAAGGTATAAAATCGCATACAATATAAATCTAGAAAAGGAAACCTTGAATCCTTTTCAACAAAAATTTAATCATATTTAGTTTTTATTTTTCTAATGATATTAATTATCCCAAAAAGTATTAGTATGATATTCAAGGGATGCAAGGACTCTAAAATCCAAGTCATGTGCCATTTTTCTATGGTTATTTACATAACTAAAAACTTATAGGAAGAAAAATGGTTTAATGGGTTCGAATGACCCAAAGCTTGGTGGCTTAAAGTGCACTCGAGATTTTCAATTGGAATTAAGATTGGGTGTATACGTAGACCTAGGGAAGAAAGCAGGTTAGTCACCTAGGCTTGGGACCAAATTCATCAAAAATTTCATTTGAGCTTTTCATGCCCAATTTGGGTTAGGCTGATCTCAACCTCCCATTGGCTTTATGCCCATATGACTACCACTCTTTAAAAATCAAAACTCCAGAAAATCAGATGAAAAGAACAAACTTACTTCCATTTCAAATACTTTAATAACACTGCGATCAACTAAAAATTTCCGTAGATTAGATGCAATTAGTTCAACAGCTTTGTGCACACTTGCAGGCTCCCCTTGTATCTCAACAACAGTATCATTTTGCAGAGCAAAAAGAGGCAGGTTTTCTGCAGAAATTTTTTAATAAGATGAGAATAGCAGTTCATACATCATTTCAGATATGATAGCCACAAGAGATCTAGAAAAGAAGAATAGAGCTTGTGCCATACAATTCTCAGCCCAGGAAACAAACATTTCAATGACTGATTTTTTATTTTTTATTTAAATAAAAGATAAGTAACATTTTTTCACCCATGATGGGGATTGAACCTAGAACCTCCCACATCCCCACCCCAATCTCTTGCCACTTGAGCTAGGCCTCAAGGCTAAGCCCCTTTACATGTTGCATTCATGCATCAGACAGTAACAAAACAATTTCAATGCTCAAGTGGGAACATGTTGCTAACTCAAACAATAGATAATGAAAGAAAAGTTAGCAATCCTAACATCAAATTTGCAAAAAGATATTTACAAACGAAAAGCAAAAGCTGAAGGAAAAACAATTCCAAACGGAAAGAAATTCTATTCTCTTTGTGCAACCAACATTCAGACACAATTTCATAGAAAATAGTGTTTCAAAAGAACAGCACCTCCAAGAACTCGAACAATGCAATTAGAAGCTTCTTGTATAGATTTTATGGTGGCACCCTGCTTTCCAATCAAACTTCCAGCTTGCGCAGCCACCACTAGAAGCCTGGTGGAAACCATAACTCCTGCAGCTGATGGAACATCACTCTCTACATCCATAATACATTTGTGAACCCTCAGCAAACCATCAATTGCAGGAGCAATTGGGGCATCAGGCTCTTCCTTCGCAGAAACCATTACCTTTCAAAAGAGAAAAAACACCAAAAAGTCTAGTCAGGGGCATTATGAAGCCATTTTTCATACTTAGATTAATAAACACAGCAAGCAGCTGATTCTCTTCCTAAAAAGCAGAGTAAAAAACCAAAATCTATTGTAACCTCCTGTGACATTTTTAACCCATCCAAAAGTTAACAAGAATATCATTGTTCATTAATTTTGGGGTAAAGTCGATAACATATGCACCCAACAGATGTGCCCAACAAAGAAAATAAAGAAACTAGTTCATTGCAAGTAACCTTAGGCTCGCATTAGGCGTTTATCTCAGTAATATAGTTCAATTTGGCCCAGGATATGGATTGAAAATGGAAATTAGATTATATAGTTGGGTCACTAGTACTAAGATATGGAGATCAAACAACTTTGGCACTTACACCAAAACCCAATAATTTTACCCAGTTGCATGTAACAAAATTCATGAAAAGACCCAACTGTTGCAAGTTCAATCGAAACTTCAGATTACCAGATGGTTTCATGATAAGAATAATTCTCTTCCTTGAATGAATGACACAGCAGCTCTAATTGGTGACAATATAATGATATTGCAAGGGAAGTTGTAAAATGAAAACCCAGCATCAAACTTTGCCACACATATCGGTTTGACAGATACTTTTTTCTTTTTTCTTTTTTTTTTTTTTTTTCTTTTTTTTTTTTGTTTTCAGGAACATCACATTAATAAATTTAAGAAGAATGCAGGTTTGAACACTCAGCATGTTGAACATATGGAGGCAATCCAAAGCAAACCTTTAAAAATTCCTTTGAGTTAAATCACAAATAAATAAAAACAATCAGATAACAGAAAGCTCCTTGAAAATAGCCAAAAATAAATAAAATCTGGAGATCACTCTTTGCAAGTACATGAATAATAAAGTTATCATCAACATCCAGTCAAAATCCATTTGAGTTAAATCACAATAACATGCAGAATACGATCTAGAAAGCTCCTTGAGTATAGACAAAACATCTGGAGATTTGCATTTAGAAGTACATAAATCACGAAGTTAATATCAACATCCAGTTATCAACCTATTCAGCACTCATTCCATAAGGAAAAAAATAAAAATAAAAAGGACAACTCAAAGAGAAAAAAATAAACACACACAAAGCCATGCAATTAAAACATACAATGACACACTCATGCACATCTATCATATTAAATGATAATATGAGCACATGACTTAGAGATAACAAAAATGAAAGTTGAAAATGCAATGCCTTTCAATTTTCTTAAAGCATTCTTAAAGCACTTCTATAAATTAAAGTTTAGCTGTTTAAAATATCACATGAACAATATCTTAAAATGATATTTATTTTATTATTGTTATTATAATTATTTTATTTATTTATTTAACTGTAATAGGCAACAAGATAAGCATACTAGAAAAGGCACCTCTCAAAAAAGGGACGCCAAAATGTACATACCATGTATACAAATTTGTGCCTGGAGAAAAAGGCAATAACCCATTCTATCAACAAATTTCAACAAGGGAAGAGTTTTGCCTCCCATGGGACCACAAAAACAGGGTCCTTAATAGACCATTTTCACTTCCAAATTAGAATGTTCCAGTCCTTCAAAAATCTTTTATTTTTTGCACTCTTCTCAGATAATCCAGGATAGGCATAACGGAAATCCAAACCATCTTATGCTTCATACCCACAAAAGCTCCATACCAGCAAAGCAGCACCTCTCTAACTGAATGCAGGAGAATCCACGATGCTCCTACTAGAGAAAAAATCACAAGCCATGGCTCAGAAACCTATTCACAGTGCACAAGAGTAGGATGTGGAGACTCATAATCATGTTTCCATAGACAACACATATTGACTAGTCTCCACCTTCTTCTCATGAGATTATCCATGGTTTTTCATCCATGCTGCCTCCCAAACAAAGAACCAACTTTACAAGAGCCTTAGGATTCCACATCAGCTTGGGTAGGTAGGTGGCTGCATCTCCCAAATTCAAAGCATCATAAAGGATCAGACTGAAAATAAGCCTTTACCATTGCTATTCCATACCAGCTTGTCTATATCACCATATCTTTTTATAAAAGCTACACTACCAAATTTTCAACTGACTGTTTACGTTTATTAAGGAATATGTGGGGAAAATTTCAGAAGCTATTTAGTCATACTGCATCATATTAGCGTGAATTATGGTAGTTTTCTTATAAAGAGTTTAACAAGGTGAGGCAAGACACCATTTGACCAAGTTCTGAAATTACCAGATACAGTGCAAAACTTCTTGGTACCGATGTCCGCATAATGTATTTCTGATTGTTAAGTCAGAAGAACTTGTAATACTCAATGCTGATCCCTGCAATCTGGATCTTTGGTTCTTCTAAATTGAAGCCACTTTGGTCATTGATTTGTTGCCTTAGGTGGTTGTAGAACCTGCACACACTCATTTTGGTCATTGTGACAAAAGACAGTTTCTTTATATTTAACCTTTAGTTAAGTCGATATTTCTAATTTTTTTTATCTTGTTATCTTTTTACCAGTTCACTTTTTGACTACAATTTTACTTCAGAGGGTGAACACATTCTATTTGTTGACATTCTTCACCTTTTGCTATTCATTCACAAAGTTCCAGTTACAATATATGGCTTTTCCTTCTAAATCAAAACAGCAGTTGCCAGAAAGTGGTATTAAGAGTTTCCTATATCATGTTGCCCTTACAGTTCTAAATTATAACAGAAAAAAAAAAAAAAAAAAAAAAAAAAACCTCACAAAAACAAATGGAGAAATAAGTTTGCTAAAACATGGGAGTTAAACAGCTAATAAATGCTAGTGTTTTTTTTTTTTCCAATTAACTTATAGTAATTCCCTGCATAATACAAAATTTCAGACATAATTTATGCTATTTTTGAATAAATCAGAAAATTGAAAAATGATTTAAAAATTGCTAATTCTGTATAGCCATTAAACACAATAAAATGGATAAATCAAATCAAATAACAGTTTCATAGTGTGGATTGCAAATATCTACGATAAGAAACACTTCTTGCAAGAGATAGTTTTAAAGAAACTAAAAAAAACAGAACAAAACAAAAACAAAAACAAAAAACAAAAGGAAGACCGAATACATCAAAATGACTTTTCATGTACAGTAGCACAACTTAATCGACTAACAACCATAACACCGTCAACAAGGCACGGAATATTAGGTTATCCATTCCTGTAAGAAATACATATAACGCCTATAAAAGTTGAGGTAGAAACTCACAGCTCTTTCAGATGTTCCAGGAGGACCATCAAGAATCTTTATGCGAGCCTTTGTCTCCTCACTAAGTTTTTTGATATGTTCACCCTTGCGACCAATTATATAGCCAACCTTTTGCACAGGAATCAACATCCTGAAAACATTCTCTCCGGGCCATCCAGGCCACTTTTCTCCCCCTCCTGAACCATTGTTGAGTCCCTGTTTTTCAGGAGGATGGCAATTCCCACCTTCATCAAGCTCATCGACATTCTCCCCAGCCATAGAAAACAATTACTGGACATAAATCAACCAAGTGAAACTAATCAATATGCATATTCAAATCCAGCACAAAATAAGTAAAGAAAAACACCTGCACCACCCTTGCCCAAAAAAGGGCATGCCTTCAACAATACACAATATCCATTTACTTCTCCATTTCTAATAATGCAATAAGGAAACAAGTTAATTAATTCTTTAAAGGGATGAACCATGCAAATGAAAAACAAGCAGCATAGAATAGATTGGATCATAACATTCACAACCCTAATGTTTAATATGCCACAACCACTCCATCAATGATAAAGTTATACCCTACCCCAGTGACCAAGCCAAATAATTTTAAAAGACAGACAATGTTTTAGAAAAACTTGCTTGGACACGCACTACGTGCATGAAGTGCATCACATGTCAGTATAATTTTTAAAAAAGAAAAAAAGAAAAAAAGAAATGATGTAACAAGTCATATCATGAGAATGAGAAGTCGGAAGGAGAAAAAAGTAATTTGAAAAAGAAGTTACAGAATGAAAGAGAATTATCTATAGGATCCATTATGTATAACTACTGTAGTTTTTCAAAGGCATGAGGTGCATTTAAGGAGCTATGGCCCCCTAAAACCCAAGCTGCAAAAATTTTGAGGCCTACGCACAAGTTGGAACTCAAGCAGCACTCCAGCGAAGTGAGGTGCAACCTAGGAGGCACATGTGTAATGCATAAAATATTAGAAATTTTGACATGCAAACATTTTTGTTTGAACACATGTCACCAAATATTATCCAAAATTCTAATATATGGAACCAAAATATGCAAGATTCCAAGCACATCAAAAAGAATGAGGGATGTCTCCAGGCGCTATAGTGGCGCATCTTTGTGCCTTTTTAACAATCATTGTAATTACCTTTTTTATTTTTAATCATAATCCTAACTATGTTAGGGAGAGTATCATTAAGTAAGTTCATAACTTGAAAAAGGATTGGCACCCCAATTGGTTTCACTGCTTAACAGTAGTACAGATAAATAACATAATAAATATCCCTTAGTGCATAAAAGTTTTCATATTATTTGCTGTAAGAAAATAGCCATGAGTTGCCAATGAATTAATTATTATCTCCTTCACGATAACTTCATCGTCACAAGTAGATGTCAGGAAAAAACAAAAAGTACATATTACATGTTGGCTTTACTTCCTCAACATTAAATCACCTCTGACTTCTGATCTAACAAATCAACAACAAGAGGAATGGATTTAAACATTTAAGGTTTAAACCAAAAATCACTCAGACAACATAAATACATAGTTGAGACAAGATTTCCAGCATTTTGAAATCAAAGCAACATATGCAGACATTAAGGTTGTCTTCGACTTCATTCAAAAAAAACAAAACAAAAAGTAATAACACATTTTAAAAACCCAGTTACAAACACACTTCCAAAAATTACATTCTGATTTATTTTATTTTATCTTATTTTATTTGTGATCCATTTTCATGAGCATCAAAAGGGTACTTCCCATTTCAGTTTGTTAACTGAACATGGCATGTTCCCAGAAATTTGCCATTTCACCTTTAAAAAAAAAAAAACCAAAAAAAAGGGGTTGCCTTTCTTCTCTTTTCTTTTCCTTTTCTTTTTTCCCCAACTGTTCCAACTACCAAACAGAAAGCCTAGGAAACCAAAAATAAAAATAAAAACCAAGCCCTAAGTCACTAGAGCCACCAAATGCTTCATCATACCCACGGTATTTCTATGGAAAGATAAAAAAAAAAAACCCTAAAAAATGTCAGAGACAATTGCAGCGGGCAATCAACAAAAATAGAAGAAACCATGTACAGAATAGAATAAAAACCCTAGAAATCAAAAAAAAGAAAATGCACATGAAACAGAGAAACTGAACCCCAATATTGAAAATAGGTTTCATTTACTTACAAAATCAGAGAATATTTATGAAAATGTCAGAGAGAGAGAGTGAGTGAAAGAGAGCGCGATACAGACGACGCCACAAGGAAAGGAATGAGCTTTAAAAGTGAAGAGAGGGGTATTTTGATATTTGCCTTTTATAATTTCCCATTATTGGATTTAGGATAAACTAAATAGCATCTTTGTCTTACGCTTAAAATTTTAAAATTTTAAAATAGACCACAATTTCTGGATTTTACTTTAAAAATTGGGTGCCAAATTTCATTTATTCATCGCATCATATTGATATAAAATATGGAAAGCGGGGAATTCACAACTTTGACAAGTTTCTTATTAAAAAATGTTGCAAGTCTTATGTCAATTTGTAATTGTAAAATAAGATTTTTTTTTTTTTTTTTTTTTTTTGAATTGTACTTCAATATTATTTTATAGGCTATATATAAGAAGGGGGAGAGATTTTCTTTTTCTTTAATTTTAAAATATAGTTTTCATTCAAAGCACATCTATAAAAATGATAATAAACACAAAAATTATTTTATGATTCAAACATATTTCTTTTAACAATCTTGCATAAAATATAATTGTAATCCTAATTCATCTTCTTTGACACTTAATTATAATATAATTATAAATTGATTTTTTTTTTCTTAATAATCTAAAAAGAAAAAAAATTATTATATAGGACAACATATTATATAAATCTTATAAAATTATTACATCAAGTTAAACTTATTTTATTTGAATTTTGGCTCAAACCTAATCAAAATTGAGTTTTAGTTGAAAAATTTAAATTCAAATTCAATTTAAATATTAAAAATGATTACTTGAGTCCACCCAAATATCAAGTTGGATCAATTATTCCGTTTAATCTGTATCATTAGATATAACAATCTCCTCCTTAGAGATGATTAATGTTTGTCTTGAAGATGTTTCATATCAACTATTTTAGCTAATGAACACCTAAGATATTGAGAATATATGATCATGTTAGAAGTACTTCCTTATGGCATTAAAAGCAATCATTGATCCAAACATTAGTACAACTTCGTCTTGAGATTAAGAACTCTCACTATCCCACTCTAATGGTTGAGATAATTTATCCAATAATAAAAAAGATAATGTGCTATAACTTCTATTGTGCTCAAACTCATGAATTATCGTAAAATATAACAAGTGGTAAGAACCCTATGATTTGTATCCTTTATGTAACCATTCATACACCTAGATCATGTATAATGGAACTTGTTAAGACAAAATGCTCGTAACAATAAAGATAAATGATAATGATAAAAATTGTGTGCTTTACAATAGACCATCAAGTACTATTAATAAATGATACATGTTCCAAAAATCCTTTTGCTTTTAAGGGCTTACTCTAACATTAAGAATTTAGGGCCAAGGGTTAAACAAGGTCAGAATGAATGACATTCTTATTTTTGGACTCTTAACTCTAATTAATCTTTTCTATTAGTTATTCATAATCGGTATAATTGAAATCAATATAATCTTTGAAGTTTTGATAATATTAGAATATAGTCTAAAATGGGGTTGTTAGAGGATTAAAGGATTGGTGAGACCAGGGTTAGGGTTTTTCTTTTTAGAAAAGAAAATAGAATTTACATAGAATAAAAATTCAATCTTTGAAAATATTTTTCCATCAAAGTAACATTTGAAAAATTGCACATAATCCAATTTTTTTTTAGCTAGAAGAAAGAAAAAATACTTATTACTGATTGACTTCAATAGAAAAAATACTTATTACTGATTGACTTCAATTCAATTACTTAATGAAATTTTGAGGTTCAAATACAATTTTTTTTTATGTATATATAAATATCTTATACCCTTTGATGCGGAGTGTTCTATTGTTTAAAACATTCAACATATCATTAAAGTCATTTTATAATATGGTATAATTATGTGCCACTCAAAGGGGAAATAGAAACCCATTTGTTGAAAAGAGTGATGTGTAAAGAAATAATGTAACATAGAGAATAAGGTATTGCAATTTCATCAACTATGGTTGATATTGTTGTTGATGACAAGTGGGAACCATCTTATTATAAATGCATTCCACTTAACCTTGTTTTTCTTCCTCTACACCCCATAACCATCTTATTTCTATTTTTGTCATATTATTTTAATTCA
Source organism: Vitis rotundifolia (assembly GCA_030254885.1). Taxonomy (NCBI): domain Eukaryota; kingdom Viridiplantae; phylum Streptophyta; class Magnoliopsida; order Vitales; family Vitaceae; genus Vitis; species Vitis rotundifolia. The sequence goes on from CM058157.1 coordinate 187,396, forward strand.
TCCCCATTTCTATTGTTACCTTCATTCATATATCAGCATGCTAAACTCAGGCTCTCATTCATGTTCTTGCATACCAAACTAAGACTCCTATTCATATTTTCGCATCCCAAACGCATCCAAGTGCTGTAGTCTCCTTTACCTATTTCTTTAAACGAAAAGGTGTGTAAACGCATCATGTGGATTTGAGACGAGGAATCAAAGTCACAACCACTTTTTTGATTGTTGGGCACATTCTGAGTTCATTGCACCCACTATGGCTGTTTTTATTTCCTTTTGACCACTGACTGTTCCATTCCTACCAAGGCTGCTGATTTTTTTCTGCTCTCATTTTCCTTGTTTTTCCCCTCTCGCATGTCCAGTAAAACCTTTACATTCTTAGCAAATCAAGTCCACACTTCTACTTGTCAAAGCATGATACGTATTGTAGGTCCAGTTCTTAATTACTTTTAAGCTTTTAGAAAAATTAATTATCTAACATGATATCAAAGTTTTGGTTCACAGAGATCTCGGGGTTCAACTTCGCCCCCTATTTATTTATCTACCCTTCAATGTTTTGGTTAATAATATATTTTTTTAAAAAAAAAAATCTTATATTATATTTAAGCATTCAATAACTTCATGGAGAATAAGCCAAAAAAGTTGGTTTTTTATATTTGAGTTCCAAATAAGTGTTTTCAAAAACTTTGCCAAACTGGGCCTTGATTATCTAACCCTTAAAAGATTTAACTTTCAAATGATAAGTATACGATTGGTTTGAATTCTATTTAAAGGTGCACATTCTGAAATGTTTTGGTTGATGATCCACCATGATTATGAAAGGTTTTCCAGTAAACATTTTCTATTGATTCAGTGCTTCCACCCTCCTTTCTGCACTCTGGTCGGTTTGGAAAACCAGAAAGTGGGAGGTCACATTTCAATCATGTTAGATCCTAGAAAAAGTGGTCAGCCAAATCCCCTTGTCAATTATTCTCTGGTAAAAGATGCTGTGGATGCAGCCCCTTCCTAGCTCCTTTTAGGACACTGAGGGCCACATGGGGAAACTGGAGATTTTACCAGTCAGCAATCTGAATCTGGCCTTATCCACAAAGCAACATTGGTAAACAAGTTACACAGCAAGATGGGGTACAGAAATTTTTCTCAAAATAGTGGGAATTCTGGTTTCTTGAGGAGCCCCTTGGAAGCTAGACATCTTGGTCATACTCTCCTTTCATCCACCTTTCTTGTATATAAATCACCCAAAAGAATGAAGGCCTTTACCTTTCCTTTATGTTTCTTAAGGACAGCAAGTCTTTTGGTCTTTGCCTTTCCTTGGATGTCAAATGCCATCAATCCAAAATCACCAAAACCTTGCAGACCTGCAAGGAATCGTCGCAATACTATGTGTTAGATATTAAGTTGCTCCAAAATATAACCTAAAACCACATTTAACACTATGAGCAGAACTTTAGAAGATGTACTATCTGTTTGGTATAGGGAAATATAAATGGGAGAAATGGCCCCAGTGAGCCCATGCTATGCTTCTGCACATATGAAATAAGGAAACCAACCTTTTTTTTTTTCTTTTCCAACTTGGAAAAAGATTATGTGACCTTTTTCCCAGGAAACATTCTGGTGGGCTGTCCTATTCATCTTGTATATTGCAAATACTTGAGCACACATCAATGATCGTTGTCAAACTCCTCATCTTTTCCAAGATGCTGTATCTGATAAAAACAAACAGAGCTGCAGTACTACAATTTTTTCACAAATATGTGATCAGACAAGTGATGTTCATTCACATTCATTTCATAAAAGATACGGTGATGAGCAGAGCTCTTTGGGCAGAAGGACCCCACCAATCCAGATGCAATCTATTAGTCAGAAATTATTGCTGTGTGGAATCATAGTAACTCCAACTTTGAAGTTTGCACAGAAAAGAAGGGGATGCCTAATCCAATTTGACACGAATGATTCCTTTGAGTTAGTGGCTAATAATAAAATCTTACCAAAAGTAAAGAAGAACAACAATGTATGAGTAGAAGTTGCTTGAAATGTGGAAACAGAGTACTGTTTGGAAAGGTGATTTGACTCCCTTTGAAGTTTTTTTCCACGGCATGTAACTTTTCTTATATGAATTCAGGTCTTGATTCCATCTGCTTTTGTGTTTTTGTTGATAGGGTGATAGATTAATCTACTGTCATCGGAAGTAATATCACGAGAACTTAGAACTTAACTTTATTCTGCTAGCATTTCCAAACAAGGTGGGGACCTGGAAAAGCTCATTTGACTCCAGATTTCCAATGGGGGGCTCTATTCTAGTGCAGGATCTTCTTCCCATTTTATAGATTTCTGGGCCAAACAAGGTTTGGTCGTATTATAGAGCTGTCTAACCTATAGCTTTTACCTTTGTCTGAATCATTATGTTGGAACCCGCAGCTACTGGTGTTCACAGGATGTGATTGTACAGACGTTCCTTAGCTGGAGCTCACAATATTTTTCTAGCTCCATGACCCTTGTTATCCTATATGGTATATACCCTGATGGTGCATTGAAACACCTTCCAATGTGTCTTAAACATCAACTGCGAAATGGGCATAGTTGTTGAAGGCATTCTTTAAGCCCTCTTAGGCCTGAGAGCAGCGACTTCCTAGCTATGGTGCCTCACCTGTCAAGACATACACCTGGTTAGAGAGGCCTGCCTCATCTATTTTCATTTTATTACTTTCATTGCGGTATTGAAATTTTATAATGTGTTACTAGTTCTAAATTTGGTGCTTCTTTTAAATTCTTGAAATCTTGAATTTTTTGTTGCCTACATTGAATTTTACATCATATTTTATAACATTAATATGCACCCTATGTTGCTTTTCACTTGCTCACATGAGTACCTTGTGTGCAATTTAGGTGTATCTTGCACCTTTCAAAACTGTGGACTGTGTTTTTATACATGTACAGGCCATATTTTCTACCCAAAATATTTTGTGACAACAAGAAATTTACATGCATACAATGTGAAGGATGGCAACAAATTTTCATGTTGAACAATCATTGTAATTGTTAGTCCAGGGGTTCTCCTAATCAGGTTTTGATGATAACAAACCATGGTTAAGTGACTAATTGGTTTGAATGGTAAAGAATTTCAGGTATAAATTTGGAAATTCATCAAATGACTAAATGGATACAAGATCAAGACTTTTAGAAGACTTTTAATCATAGGAAACAAATGTAAGATGAATGCATGGGTGAACTTAAGTTTTACATATCTTTTTATGCATCTTTGAAAAACTTGGTTTGTTCTTTAAAGTTATAATTTCATTAAAACCCAAGTTTTATCAAATGTACCTTAAGTAAAACGTTTTAAAATTGACATATTAATTTACCTAAAGACTTTGCCTAAGTGTTGGAAAGGCAAAGAATTGAAAAAGATAGGTTTTCGGGGCCAAAAGGCTAAACCGGTCGAGACATAGGCCAACCGGCTCAACCTGCCAGGGAACCGGTCGATCGGTTACCCTTGTCCGATCGAGGAGTGTCAAAAACACTCTCTCTCTTCCAGTAGTCTTCCCTTCCCGGTTGAGGTTCCCCCATTCCCGATCGACCTCCAATTAAGGCAACGGTAACCTGCCAAAGCATTAAATGCTTCAACAGTTAGTGAACAGATCGACCCCTAGCTCGACCGGTTGAAGCTACTTTTTACTTTTCTTGGCTCCCGATAAATTGAGAGCTCCACTTCATTTATGAAAAAGAAAACACTTACAATCAATTGTTTACCCACTTGTTCTTACCATAAAAGCTCTCATTCTTTCTTGGTGCATTAAATCTTCACTTGCATATCCTTTAGTGCACCCTTTTGAGTCATTCTAGTTTTGATTTGTATTTGAGCTATCATTGAGTTAAGTTGAGGGATTCATTCTTGTAAAAATTGAGTGTTAAAGCCTTAAAGAGGTTTGAATCTTGAAGAGATTGTGTAAGAGCCCATTGGAGTCGAAATCCAAATGTAAAGGAGATTGGAAGCTTGGTTGAAATTTCAAGTTAGTGGAACTCTCACTCGGTTAGGAAATTGAGGAGAGTGGACGTAGGTAAGAAAGTATCGAACCACTATAAATTTTGAGTTTGAATTCTCTAACTCTATCTCTTTATTTTTTATTATATTGTGTTTGAATTTGTTGTGATTGAAAAAGTTTTTTAAAAACCCAATTCACCCCTCTCGGGTGTTTTTCTCATTTAATCTTAACCTTTATTTTCTCAATAATTTACATAGGAAGTGAAATGAATTGATACCCTTTTCTATATATTTTCATGTTACGGTATCAGAACCACATTTATCCGAACTACTAGTCCAAAAAAGCAGTCCATTAAGATGGTTTTGGTCATGTGTGCTGAAAATCAGTTCCAGGATGTGGCAGTGTTTGTTAGCAAAGAAACTGTGTTCCATGCAGAAAGTGGAATCTTTGGCACTGAAAAAGAGGTCTTTGCCCTCATATCCCCTCCTTTTTGGCTCTTCTTTCACTCTCTTCCCCATTGCAACCTCTAAATCATTGCCATACATTGTCAAGGCCCAATCTCATGTTGTAGAAGAAAAGCAGGTTGCCCCACCTATCTGGAGGAGAGGATTTCATCTCAGGGAGGTCAAAAAACCCTTTCAATCAGTAGCAGTTTAGTTTTCCTTCTCGCCGAACAAGCAGTACACCAATATAGGCAAAAGGCACTAAGAGGAAGAGGGAACAATTCTCCAAAAAATAAATAATGGAGAGAAACATCTAAGTCACGTGAAAGAAGATATGAAAATGGATGTGTACTGTTATTGAATCCAAACAGTCTGTCTAAAGCTTCAACAACAAGGACAAAGGGATATCTAAATATTTTTCGAAGATTTCAAATTTCTCTTATATTCCTAGGAACCATGTTACTTAATTCTGTATATTCTAAATGCATCAAGTAGGTTACTTGTTTTCGATCAAACTCAAGCTCGTGTTTAAAGCATAGAGTAAGTTCACGAGTTCTCATCTTTTCTTGCTTTACTAAAAGCAACTTCACTAGCCTGAAAGACCTCAAATTCGTGATGGCAGAACTGTTATAGGGGTTGTAATTGCTTTCGGCAATTTATCGCCAAGACCACCAAGCAAAAAACAAAACTAAAGTTAGAAGTCTAACAAAGTAACTTAAAAGAAATTAGGTCAAGTAAACAAAGTTTACCAGGCATTAAGCATGGTGACTAAGTGTTCCACTTTTCCTCTTGTCCTTTCTTCTTTTCATGTGATGGTCCGGTAAAAGCTTTAACAGGCCAATCTGTACTAAGCTTGGGGTTTAAGCTTAGCATCACACTAGCTGCATATGCCATCAATATTGATGAAGGTTCTCCACCTCCCAATCTTCCCCTTTACCCTAGTGGGAAGCAAAAGACATATCCTTTACTTGGGAATATAATAAACACAATGTCAAGATCCTTAAAAACAAGTCAGACCCTTAAAGCTCTGTCTGTTAAGAAGAATGATTTTGAAAATTTACAAAGAAGGGGGTACACCTGATTGTAGTCTTCTCTAGTTTTATCAGCCAAAACACGATTTTAAGTCTAAATCTATTTACTGCAAATCTATGCAAACATGTCTTAGTTGAATCTTCAAGATAAACAAAGATATTAAAACCTAAATTATTGGAGAATGGGCATAAAATATGTGCTAAATTAACAAACATGACTAGCAGTTTATCGAAACGAGTTTCTTAATGATGCGAGTACTTGGTATTTTCAAAATGGGTTGCAACGCGGTGTTGAAGGTACAGAGTAGCTTGTGTCACATGCTATAAGAGAGGCTAAAAGTAGCTATTTTGGTTGACCTCACTATCACTAATAGACTAATAACATAACTCTAATGCTAAAAACCATGTCTTATGGATGAGGGAAGATCTTAACTTCTTCTACCGAAATAATATTTATTTGGATTTTTACAAAGGAAATTCCCATAAACTACATCCCTATGTGTGAAAAAGCAAGTTAGGGGTGGTGTAGAAAGTGGACTCCAAGTCATGTGACACAAGAAAGAATCTCTCCTTATTCCTATGTATATATATAAGGACATCATAAAAAATAATGCATGGCCAAATCACAAACTCTATGCCACTTCTCTCTCTCCATCTCTCTCCCTCTCTTGAACAGTTGAGGGGAATGTTGTCTGGTTCGAGATCCTTCGTATGAAGCTCAAGCAGCGTTTGAATGATTTCGGACCAGGCTTCATTCCCCTCAACTCAAAAAACTAGAGTTCAATTTGCATGCTGGAAAATGCACAGATCGATGGCTGCCTTCTTAAGATTCATGAAGAAATTTAGAGTCTCTGGTTAGGCCTTATGATATGATACTTAGTTGAATTTCAGACTTGATTGTATTAAAGAGCCTAAGATCCTTTTCGAATTCTTATTCTAATGCAAACAGGTAGACTAAGAGCACAGGAACAGCAAGAGACAAACAAGTAGACTATGAACACAGTGACAGAAAGGTGTTTGGCAGATTCAGAGATAGCAGCAGGCAGCAGCAAGTAGGTATGCTTTAGTTTCCAATGACTTCCCTTGTGAACACACGACTGACCTTTAGGTTAATGTGAACATGAAGACTGAAAATTTTGGTCATCCCTTATCTTTTTGGCTTCTTTGTTCATATTTTTCTTATTTGGGACTTGGGGGGTTGATTCTATTATATGGAGATTGCATCCAGAGAGTTGAAAAGAACACGAGTCATGACTGGGGAGCTTTCACTCTCTTGTGCACTGTGTAAGAGAGAAGCTTTGAATTTGCCTCCTCCTTAGTCCTTACAGAATTCCATCATCATAACATCTGTCTGCTCCAAACTATTACAAAGGATGTGGGTCAGATGTATTAACTCTTGTGGGTCAATTCTACAAGCAAAAAACCCAAAACTCCTTGTGGGTCAGATTAACATGTGAAGCTTGTTATAGCATGTAGGTCAGACCTGCCAGAATTTGTCATATGTCAAAAACTGTAGATCCAGCACCGCTTGCCGATACTTTTGCTGCCAGGAAGACAAGGATATCATGCACAAAATGTAGTCATTAACCAAACAACAACCATGCAATTTCAGTGTAATTCATGATATGAGGACAATTCCAATATCATTGTTGCGATTCTTGTGTTGAAAGTTTGTGGTTGAAAAAATGTAACAGATGTACTTTATATTAGGGTTTGATAGGACTGGAGGATGGAGAAAACGGAGATGAAAAGAGCAGAAAGTGGAAATATGAGAGGTGCCTACCGTTTGGGCTTGTCTGCTTGTGTGCTCTACACCCATTTTATCATGAGCTTTGTATTAATATATAGAGTTATTGGCTTATTTTTCAGTGTTTTTGAGGTGGTACTAGCTTAATGTTTCTACTATTAGAGTTTCTAAAACCTAGTTATGAGATGAAAATATCTTCTTTTCGTATTTGAAACAGAAACATGGATCTTTGAACTACTATATTGATAGATATATAAAAAAAGGGTTCAATTTTAATAGGAAGCCACTCAAAGAGACTAGCATAACTCTACTTTACCTCATTGTATATATTTTGCGACAAATATGTGACACATCGTATATGGGACTCTTCATTTGCACGCCCCAATGGCGTGTATCACATCCTCTAGCAACATATAATTCCTACAATCAATTCAATGAAAAGAAAAAAAAAAAAAAAAAAAAAAAAAACCCGAAAAACACAGAGAGACAAGGACTTCCCCTCTGCTGCAGTTCTTAATTTCAAATTTTTTCTTGGTAGTTGTTTATCAAAAAAGTTACAAGCCCAAAATTTGTCTGTAAAGGAGTAGGGACCCATCACAATGATCTTTCCTCCAAAACGTGTTGTCACCAATAAGAAGAGCGTCATAACATACTTTTAGGAGAAAAAAGCATCCACTAGTTTATTTATAACAGACTTCAGGGAATGGTATCACTTGTCAGAGACCGAAACAGAAACCACCCTTCATTGGAGTTGGGAAGTTCTATAATCACAGGCACGGTAATCCCTTTCCCCTGCATTGTATAGCTCATTATTCTTATTAACAATAAGAAGCTACTGTTTTCCACAAACTAGTTATGTAGCAACAATTTTGCAATCACAGGAAAGGTCATCATTGAATGAAACTTTCCCTCTCCTTCTCATGCATACATACATATTCAAATCCCTATATTTACATGTATCTTATACAAGTTTGACATCAATGAACCAGTCAAAGACAAGAACAAACCAATGGGTAATTCCCAAAGTAAAATAAATTAAATAAAGTCACTAAATTCCTCCTCAAAGTAATAAAGATATCATCATATAATTCTATTACTTTTTGACTTAATCAGCAATGATACTAGAAAAAGCATTGAATGAAACACAAGAATCCATTTGTTGGCCAGGCTGCAAATCACAAAGGCATTGTTAACATAAAGCTGAACTTGCCTATATGACCCAACTGACCTTTGATTAAATTTAAAATAAGAATAAAATAACTAACATGATTCATTATGAAAAACAGTGGTGTCTCCAATCATTTAGGTTTGATTGAACCTCCCATATCCTACTGTATAAAACTGTGATCTCAAGTGGATAATTATAAGTTTTTTCAAATATCTTGTGAAAAATAACCTTTAAGGGTCCATGTGCCGAATCCTGTGGACACTCTGACAATTTGTCAAATATATCGGGTAGACAACAAGGACATCCTGTCAATGAGTTTTATCTTCCTATCATTTTTGGATCTATTAGACCTTGTTTGCCTGCATCCTTTAATGAGCAATGGTATCGGGTTGTGGTAGAAACATTATATTCGTTCTGTCAACTTACAACAAATCACAACCCCTGCTTGTGATGTTGGATCCAGCTTAAACTTGAGCAAAGGGTGAACAAAATTAACTAACTTCAAGCCAAGACCTGATTTACCAAATAGCATATGATCAAAAACAACTTTAGTTTGGGTTGGTGGACTGTCCTTGTTTTCCGTTCAATGTGGGTCCTAGGTTAGTGGACTCGAATTAATACATACTATTTTTGAAGTCATTGGTATGACAATTTAGACCCGGCTGACAAGAAAAAGTCTGTAAATGATTTGGATCAGATTTCCACTGGAGAGAGAGTGGGAGATGAAGGGGCTAAGGAGGGATGTAGGAAACTAAGCAAGCTGGTTAGACTTAGGCTAGTAGGCTTCCTTTTGAGGATTTTCACTAGTTCCTTTTGTTCTCAGATTTCATCCAAAGGTCTTGGGTTAAGACACTAGGGAAGTAATGTTATAGAAGAGTGAGCCCACATGGAGGTCATTCCCCCAAGGGACCCCCCTGTTTAATCACATTCATGTATCAGGTTTTTCAAAGTTCAAGAAATATTCTAATCTAATGGCCAAGAGAAGGTAAACTCACATTTCTTGGTGTGACGGTGTCCTCGTTAACTTTTTTTCCGTTGGGTATCATCGATTTTGTTAATAAATAGAACAATTCATACCGGAGTATCAAGCTTATGGTATCATTCCTGTCAATGCAGAATGCAGGAGAATTACACAAATAATGATGCTACAGCTTACTTACTTCACCCAATCGATTAGCATGAAAATCACCCTGGAAACTGGAAACAATAGTACAATAATATTTGAGGTTGTTTACAAAAATGAAAAACGGGGTGATCAGATAATAGGCCTGGACTCGTTGATTGAATAGTGTTTGACAAACATATTTGGCTCACTTTTTGTCGAGACATTACTCAATATCATGCGGCACTTAAGACATGATCAATCCACCTGCAAATTGGTTGAACAAGTGTAGCGGTACGAGGACCTTGTTTGAGATTTCTGGTCTCTTTTATTTTCTGCAGTGGACCAGAATAACTCAACTAGTCAAGCTAATGATCATGAGAATCCGACATCTTGGTCCGTGAAAGGGGATAGAAGATTTAAAAGCTCCAACTGCAAGCAGTTGCTGGTCCATGTATGGCAAAGACCAGTTCTCAGTAGGGCACTCTTTCTAGAACTTGCTGCCTAGGTTTGGCCTGCAATCCAAGACCACTGTACTGTTGCAGTACAATTGATATGATGGGCTTTTCAAGGAAATTAACATAAAAAACATATAAATCAATGTAGTGAAGACATGCTACAAGGTTACATAAATCATCACTCTCATGCCTTATTGTAACAGTACATAGGATCAATAGCATAACACAAAAATTTGAAAAAAACATAGGACTAAAGAAAAAATTGACAAATCTAAATACCCATATGCATCTGACATTAATTTACTAAAACAGTATCAAGGTTGATCACCTAGAGCAATTAGGGCAAACTGGTTGCTCCTTGCTAACTCAAGTTAATTTCTCAATTCATGTTACATCTGATCACAAAGCCACTATATTTCAAACAAAACAAGAGACTCACAATGTCAATCCCTTAATAAAAAAGTTAATAATCATTTATATTTTGTTGGCTCCAATATTATTTATTTGAGAGGCTCCATCATATCATTGGAATGTGTACTTGATTAGAGCCAAAATATATACTCTAATAATACATATTTATTATGATTTATATATTATAAGACATTCAAATCATTCGACTTGATTCAAATCGATACTAAAGTCTTAAACATAAGTTTAACTTACATTTTAAAGATTTATCTTAGATTCAAAGAAAGAAAATGACAATAAGTTGAATCGCTCTATTGTTTTGTCAACAGTAATTTTCTTTTTTCCTTTTTTTTTTTTTTTTTTTTTTCTTCAAAGAAAAGATGTCGAAAACAATTGCCATCCTCACCATCCCAGCAAAAGTGAATTGGAACCTGTCTGGAGGTAAAACGACGCCGTACTGTTTTCTCCGTTTCTCCATTGTGTCCCTAGGTTCGGAAAATTTGGTAAAATCAAATGACCCATTCGCGAAACTTGTCTGGTCGAGAAACAGAGGGAAAAATAAATGCTGGATATGGGCGGTTTTCTTGTTATTTTTCCCGTAACTGAGGCTTGTTATCGGATGCATCCCGAAGCAACTACGGTTTTAGATTGAGTCACCCACTCCGACTCTTTCGAGGATAGAGATGGCTGTCAGAACTTCACCTTGTTCTTCTTCCGCGTCTGCCATTTCTTCATCAAGAACTACTCCAAGATGTAAGCTTTCGTCTCTCTTCGAACACCCACATAGACCCATCTCTCCTGGTCCCATATCTTTAACAAAAGACACAGTCTCCAATGCCCCAAATCGAGGGCAACTTGAAAATTTCTTGAAATCAAACTGTAAATCTGGTCACATCAAGCGTAGTGAAGCATTTAGTGTTTTTAATCACTTGATTGCCATGCAACCCACTCCACCCATTTCATCATTCAATATGTTGTTAGGTGCAGTTGCCAAGATTAAGCGTTACTTTGATGTGATTTCGCTTTATAAGAGAATGAGTTTAATTGGATTGGCTCCAGATTTTATTACACTGAACATTTTGATTAACTGTTATTGCAATTTGAATAAGGTTGACTTTGGTTTAGCAATTTTGGGGGAAATGTTGAGAAGGGGTCATAGTCCTAATACTGTCACTTTTACATGTTTGGTTAAGGGGCTGTGTCTGGGGAGCAGGATTAGTGAGGCGACAGGGTTGTTAAGGAAAATGGTTCGGATGGGTTATCGGCCTAATGTGGTTACATATGGGACTTTGCTTAATGGGTTATGTATGACAGGCAATACAATGCTTGCAGTTAAGTTGCATGAAGAAATGCTGAATGGTAATGGTGGTTTTGGTGTTACTATTAAACCTAATTTAGTTTGTTATTGTACGATCATTGATAGTCTATGTAAAGATGGACTGATAGATAAGGGTAAAGAGCTTTTCTTGGAAATGAAGGGGAGGGGAATTTCCCCGGATGTTGTTGCATATAGCTCTATTATTCATGGCATGTGTCATACCGGTAGATGGGAAGGGGCCAAAAGTCTGTTTAATGAAATGGTGGATGAAGGTGTACATCCTAATGTGGTAACATTCAATGTGCTGATAGATGCACTTTGTAAGGCAGGGAAAATGGAAGAGGCCAATCATTTGTTAAAACTGATGATTCAGAGAGGTGAAAGTCCAGATACTTTTACCTACAATACATTGATTGATGGGTTCTGTTTGGAAGGTAGGATTGATGATGCAAGGGACCTGTTTGTTTCTATGGAAAGTAAGGGGATTGAAACCGATGCTGTTAGCTACAATGTGTTGATCAATGGCTATTGCAAGAGTGGGAGGATGGTGGAAGCTAAGAAACTCTATAGGGAAATGATATGTAAGGAAATTATGCCAACAGTTATTACCTATAACACCTTATTAACCGGCCTTTTTCGGGAAGGAAAGGTCAGAGATGCATGGAATCTATTTGGTGAGATGAAAGTTCATGACCTTACACCAGAATCATGTACATATAACATATTATTAGATGGGCTTTGCAAGAATGATCGCCTTTCAGAAGCAATGGAACTATTTCATTCTTTAGAAAATCATGACTTTCAACCAAGTATTCAAATTTTCAACTGCCTCATTGATGGGTTATGTAAAGCTAGGAAGATTGAAATTGCTAGAGAGCTATTTAACAGATTGTCTCATGAAGGCCTGGAGCCAAATGTTATAACTTATACAGTCATGATCCATGGGCTGTGTAAAAGTGGGCAATTAGAAAATGCGAAAGATTTGTTCTTGGGAATGGAAGACAAGGGTTGTGCTCCAAATCTGGTGACTTTTAATACACTTATGCATGGTTTCTGCCAAAATGATGAGATGCAAAAAGTGGTCGAACTTCTCCAAGAAATGGCAGAGAAAGATTTTTCACCCGATGCATCCACAATCTCCATAGTAGTAGACTTGCTCTCCAAGGATGAGAAATATCGTGAATATCTGCACTTGCTTCCAACATTTCCTGCCCAAGGTCAAACTGGAAGAGGATATGAGAAATCTTAAGTCAGTAACATGAAATTCACTTCAGCGAACAACTCTAGTTTGGACAAACTCCCTGTAGAGTTCAACTTTCCAACCTGAAGTAACAAAGTTGCATGCATAGTGCTGCAGTTCCTACTGTGATTATATCCAAATCTCCAACTTGAATGGTGGGATTGTTCTAATGAAGTGCTTATGAGGATGGTTCCTCCGGACATCCGGTTGACATGTCATGACTTATGAGGAACAGAAATTTCATTGACTATGGCTGCAACAGCATAATTATTTACATCAGTTGAGATTTGTGTTCAAATACAAGTGTGGAACACAGCTTAAATGGGCTATTGGATGCATGCTTCCTCTTGGTCTCATAAACTACAACTGAAAGTAGATGGCAATGCTAGTTTGTTGGAGATAGGGAACAGAAACCCTCAGGCATCTTACAGCATGAGTTAATATATTCACAGTTTTTCTCAATTCTTTCCTGAATCACTTCAGAATTATCAACCATTATTGAAGTGCCTGTAGGTCAGTGGCTGACCACTGTATCTTCCATTACTTGGTTACCAAGTGGACAAACCATAAGGTTGGGGATGCGACTGACTTGATATTCTCATTGCAGGTATGAGACCTGTTTTTATTTTCCTTTTCCTGATTTGTGTAAGATGCACTTGTAGGTTTATTTTCCTAGAATAGAACTTTTATTTTCTAGCCATGTACATGAGGGTCATAGCAAATTCAAATTATACATCTGCTATATTGTTTTCAAATTCAGTTTGTTTCATCAAATTTAGAGGGCACCCTGCAGGGGTTGACTCAACTGTCTGCCTCAATTTGATGGTTTATGATGCTGAAAATAGAAAATATGTCTTGCCTTGTCTTTTGTTATCACAAAAAGGTTGTAATGTATGAAATGGTTCAAAAGCATTTGTTATCACAAAAATTTTGGAATCTGTGAGATGGTTAATTTAAGTGACATGCTCAAAACCAAGTTAATGCTTGGCAGTGACTAATAGTAGGAATCTTGTTGGTATTTTGTTGCAATCCTTCTTGATTGATTACTGCAATGAGGTGTACTAATATGTTGATGAATTGGTCTTGAAATTTGAAAATGACATCAATGTTTTATCTTGTAGGTAGCCATTGCAATTGAGTTATAGAAGGTGGGAAATTATGCTGTGATCATTCAACATAATATACTAGCATGTTCTTTTGAATGAAAGTTAAGAAACCAGGTCAAATGTTTTGGTCAAAAATTTTAGAAGGTGTGCAAGGAAGTCGTGCTTTTGTTGCCATGGCTCCTCGAGTGGTTTGTTTGGTGGAGCTGGCAGTGTAATAAACTGAATTGATGCATTTGTTGATTGAGAGACCACAATGAATCGAGATAGCCTTACCAAGATGATCAAGAGATTGATAGGTGGAAGAATTCCCAAGGGAGAGTAGGACAAAGTACCAAGGATACTCAAGTGAGCTGTTCAGCTTTGACAAAATTGGACTCTGTACATAGGATACAGGATTTTGAGGAGGAAGCTTCATCGCTCAAGACCAAGAAGTTCAAGTTAAGAAAAACTGCATGAGAGATGTGGAAATAGGAGAGAGAACTCCGAATTTTTTTGGAAGGCGCATTCAATCTGGCTGTCATTGGGAATTTGACTGGGTTAGTAGGGAGCAACCTGTTGGCCCCAATTGCTCTAGGTGATCCAAGTTGATGCCACTTCAGTGAATTAATGTCAGATGCATATGGGTATTTAGATTTGTCAATTTTTTCTTTATTTAGTCCTGTATTTTTTTTCAAGTTATTGTTTTATGCTAGTGATCCTATGTGCTGTTACAATGAGACATAACAGTGATGGTTTATGTAATTTTGCAGCCTGCCTTCACTACATTTGTTTCTCTCTTTTATGTTAATTTCCTTGAAGACCCCATCATATCAATGTACTCCAACAGTAGAGTGGTCATGAATTGCAGACCAAACCTCTCTCTATGTGTATATATTCATATTCATATTGATTCTGAGTAATAAATACGGCGCTCGTTCAACCCATCTAACTAATATAAATTTGTACTTCTATATCTTTACAAAGAATTAAAATATTTTTTTTCAATTATAAATATCGTAGATAAAAATAAATAAATAACCAAATAAATATAATTTCATATATTCCATTATAAAGATTAAAATGATTTTATAATTAAAACATTAAATAAAATAACAAACATATATTAAATTAAAATTTTAATTTATTTTCCATATTGTGAATATATTATAATCAAAATTAAATTAATTAATTTTTAAAAAAATTAACCTAAAAGTTAAAGCAACTAAAAATTATTTTAATTCAAGTATTTCAATTATTTTTTTATATTATTCACTTTTTTACATATTCATAACTAAGATTAAATGAACCTTGCTTGAAGCTTCATCGGAATTCGGATCAATGTTTTAAAATTTTGACAAATTATCGAATTAGAAAAGTTATTGATTTATAGTTCAATGGTCGAACCAATAGTTGAATCATAATCGATGACTCGTATATATATATAATTTATAGATTATTAAAATTTAAAATATAAATAAATTAATTAAAAATCAACAATATTTTTTTTTTTATCTTTCATATTATAATTAAATAACATATGAGTATAAATTTATTAAAATTTCAACTTTTACTAAATAGAATATATATATATATATATAAAATATTTAAATAAAAATATTGGGTTAAAAGTGATGAAATAATCCCTAAATTGTTAATATAACATTTTTCATGTTTTTTTTTTTTTTTAAAGTAATCCATTTTTTATATAAATGTCATTTATCATTTTAAGTATTTACATATAGGTTTTAAAGAAAATATTATTTTTATACGAAAATAATGAAGGTATTTTCATTCAAATAAGGCCAAAAAAAAGAGGGAGGTTAAATTTTAAATTTTGAATTTTTCAAATGCCTTTTTAATCAAATAACTCATTTAAATATGAATATATTGAAAATAGAAGAAAATTTCAAATTTCGTCTCCTCAAACTCCTTTACTCCTTTTTTTCACGTCAAAGTTTGAACCATTTCCTACACCGGAGTCTCTGCCGTTAGAGAGCACTTGCATTGTGGCTGATGGTTGTTGTCTAATTATCAGCAGAGTGGGGACTGTATGTCAACTCTTGTTGCCTGTTCCACAATGCATGGTAGGTATATAAAGGAGGAAAACCATGGGATGGAGTCTTCAAAGCTTTTTGTTGCAATTGTGGAAGCTTTGGCATATGTCATAATCAGTGTAAACCATGCATGAACTGAATGCCAATGCAGGCATGAGACGAGGTTTCTAACAGTCTCCGCCTCCAAATATTTTATGCCTTTAGCTATCGCCTTCCTCAAACAAATCTGAATATCTTATGCCTTCAGCTTCTGCCGTCTTATAATTCTTCCCTTCATGAGGCGCTCCTTAAGGCTGTGGCATGTACATGTACCAGACTGCAGTAAAAAAATCCAACTTAAATTTTGACAATTTAAGTTGGATTACCAGAAACATGGGCTGTTCATTTCTTTTGGGTTTTTAAATCTCTTATCAGATCACTACTTGAGATAAAAGTTGACATAAAATAGTGTGGCTGCTAGCCCATTTCAGGCTTTTCATTTACATACATTGCATGAAGATTAGAGAGGAATTGATTATATTATATTGGTTCATATCAGCCTGAACAAATTTTTTGAATTATGAAGGAAAGCTAAATTTCTTGAGTATGCGACCCAAGAATGGAAATGGGTTCACCATTGAGATTAGCAAGTTTACCATTTGTTTCATGAATTTCAGATCATGGACATCTTCCCATTGTTGAATGTGTTTCTGTAGACAAAAAAATTAGTGGGAATCGCTCCTCACAACACTACCAACCATTCTGCCGATGCAATTTACCATTGTTGATTGCTTTCTTCTGGGCAAGTTTCAAAACAACACTTAGTAAGTGTTTCGTAAATCAATTTAATAATTTAAAGTGATTTTATAACTTTATTAAAATTATTAAATAAAATAATTTAATGATATGATTTAAAGTTAAAAATAATTTTGATCAATAAATAATAAAAATAATTAATTTATTCTTGAGTCCACATTTCATTTTACCTCTCATGTTATTCGATCTCTTTTATCCTAATTATAATTTATGAAAATAATATATTAATTTAATAATTTAAAATAAGTTTTAAATTAATTTTATCAAATAACCTTAATATTTAAAGTACAAAATAATCCACCCAACAACATATTCTTGAACATATATCCTGGTTTCATGGGATTAATTTTTTAATTATGTTATCTTAAGATTGTTTGCATGTGGTTTGGACAACTGAATAGATAAGACATGGTGATCATTATAACAATCCAATTGAGCTTTTGAGACTCTAACCACATAAAGAATATGACCAATAATATGTCAACCTTATCTGTCATTGATATTGTCTGCTTGTGGCATATGTAGTAAAGGAATCCGGATCATCAGATCACCATCTCCCACCCAAAGCCGCCGGCCGGCACATGGATTCTTTAATTCTTAATTTGGCTTGAATATCAATGTCATACATCACTGGCTACGTAACCATCAAATTAGCATAAAATAAAGTCCGGCCACATGATGATGAAATTCTCCATTAATTTGTTCATATACATCAGTTCAAACAAAGATCCTCTAAATTATGGAGTTGCTTTAGAATCTGACCAAAGAACGAAAATGCATCATATAATTAATTAAGCTTTTAAACCGAACAAGGTGTTTGAAATATTTTTCAACAAATTTCATGACTGTTACCCGGCCCCTATGAAACGACTAACTAGATACAATAGACTTTGAGGACGTCAGTGAAGAGGTTTGAAATGTCTTCACCTCCCCAGAATCCAAATATTTTATGCATTTAGCTGCTCCACCCTTAACCTAATCAAAATATATCTTGTGCCTTTAGCTTCTGTCATGTTTATATTAATCCTTCCCTTCATGACGGCAGGTAATGGATGAAGGTTATGTAACAGGAATCCAACTTAGACTTTGAGAATCTAACTGCAGAATATCACCAGGCACAAGGGTTCATGGGATTTTTTCATTGTTTTTCGTACCTTAAGGTTGTCGCATGTGGTAAGGTCAACTGAATAGATAAGAAATAGTGATGAGAATAGCAACCCAACTATACAAAATGAACAATAAATAATATATCAACCTGATTTGTCTTTATACTGACTGATTATAACCCAACTTAATTAAGGTTTTCACATGTAGAAAGGGCAACTGAATTGAACAGATCGATCATAAAAAATGGTGGTCATCACAATATATAGCAATCCAACTATAAGATTTTGAGAATCGATCGAATAAACCATATATAGAACATGACTAATAAGTAATAATACATCGGTCTCATTGTCATTTATGTTGTGTACTTATTATGGTTGTGGCATGTAGTAAAGGTATCCGGATGATCAACCTCTCCCATTTAAGGAGTGGTAAAAAAATGTGGTAAATTAAGGGGGTGGAAGGCATTTTCACAATTTCTATATAAAACGTACACAAATGCATAATGCCTTCATAAAAAAATATATGTATATATATATATATATATATATATATATATAGTTATATTTCAGTTTATCAAAAAAAAAAATTTGTTCCTTCAAAAATTATTTGTAAGAAATGCCTTAGAAAAACTATTTGTTAATTGCTATCTCAATTTTGAACATTATGATATGATCATGATCACTCATGGATTAAGTTCTGCCTTGTTAATTCTATAAATTGGATGTTATGCCCTTAATTAATTTCACAGTTAATCTGGAGAGAACAGTATTTTTAAAATTAAAAATAAAAATGAAAATAAAAACAAATGATTTTGTACACATGTCGTTCAAAAATCTTAAGAATTGAGAATTGATGGTAAAACCACTATTCCATCGCTCACTGGAATACGTGTCCCGAAACAAATAAAACCGATTAACCTGTACCTGTGAAGAGTCTGTTTCTCATTTTCTCAACAGAACACTCTAAAACACAATTCTCTCTTTTACCTCTCCTTCAATTTCTCAGACATGCAGAACGGTGAGTCTCAAACAACACAATCCATTCTTGTCTCTCTAATTGTAAAAATAAATATAGGTATTGTCATCTCATGCATTGAAACAGGGGGTAGATGTGATTGTGTTAATCAACTTCTTCTTCTTCTTCCCTTTCAGATGACAAGGGCAAGTCTACTTTCACACAGATCCTCATAGCCTCTGTCATCGGCTTCATCATTGCTGCATTGATGCACCTCCGTTTTAGGAGGTGTCAGAAGATTGTTCCACATAAGAAGATAACAGATACTGGGCACGTCAAGCTAGAGAGGTTCTCCCATTATGTAGGTAAATAACCATCTGATCCACCTTCTTCTTCGATCTTCCTCTTCCTCCCATCATGCATTCCTATTTGGATCCTCCTTTCAAGCTTTTTAATTTCCCCGTCCCTCATGCATGCAGCAAGGCAAATAGGATTTGCAGACAGAAGAGAATGTCCTCAGCTCTGCAAGTTGGCCTCCGATTATGCCCGGAAATCAGAAGGATGTGAAGAGAATATCTATACATTCTTTGAAACCGAATTGGATGGAGACTCTTTGTTTATAAAGCTGGTGGAGGAGTTCGAGAGATGCATCATCAGCTACTTTGCATTCCACTGGAGCCACGCAGATCTTATGATTAGTCAGGTAATTGTTAGAAGATCTAACGATCCAAGGACAAATGTATACCAAAGAATCCGTTTGTATAATAGAAGTCTCTCATTTTCATGCTATATAATTGCAGATTTTGGGAACTGAAGACCCAAAAAAGAAACTCAGGAGCCTTGTTATGGCAGCAACAAGGTGGGCTTTTACTCCAATAACTGATATTCCTGAATATCATTTTACATTTGAGTCTACCTAGTTTCAATGCACTTACATATTTACATGAAATATGAGGATGATATAATCTCTTTCACCTTTTCATGTGGTTTAGAAAGAAAAAATTTATAATGATTTGCTCCCTTCCTGTATAGATATTGTTCACTTTGAGTCCAATAGACCCCTCACAACTTTAGAACATGTATACCTAAGTAAGAAAAGTAACTACATATATAGTGTCAAGAACTTCTTCCTCTATCCGATGTGGGATCATAAAGATCAACAAGTTCATATGACTTTTGTTATGTTTATCCACCATATCAAGACTATAGGGAGAATAAATCATCAACAAGAGAATCAAGGAGACTTCTTGAAGCTTTGGCCCTATCTAAGGAATCTTTCAACTAAAATGGTTTTGGATTGCTGAATGGTGCCCATCTTGATTGAGAATTCCATATGGACCACTCCACACGAATCCATGGTCAAGCATACATATTAGAAGTCACCTGTATCTTTCTTTTCTCTAGACATGAAAGGAGACCCCAAGCGTAAAGATGCAAAGGCCACCTTTTTTGTTGCATTATTGCACACTTCAACAGAAGTTACAGAACTTTAGTTAAGAGTTAACTCAGATTCTGTAACCTCATTCATGTCAAACACCTCAAGGAAAAGGTTAGTTACTACCTATGAAATAGCCCATAATGTTAATCCAATAACTATCTATAGTTTTTTCTTCCTTCTCAGCAAATTATTTGGTACAATAGAATGATTCTGTTCATACAAGCCCTTTGGCTTTGGAGAGGGTCATTCAACTATTCCAAAGACAAGTACAGAAACTTGTCTACTTCTCAAAAAATCATGTGATCAGACTGCAATAAAATAAATAGAAATCAGAATCATAGGAAAACAACTGAAAATTTGTCAAATTGCAATTCATTTGTGCTTGAAACAATAAACTGTTGGAAAAAGAACAGAGTGTGTTGTGTGATTATAGTCATAGTACTAAGCTTTGTGCATCTCGTTTGCCTTAGGCAACAGAGATTTGAGAGGGTTACAAAGAACCTGAAGGTGGCCAGAGTATTCAATACCTTGGTGGAGGAGATGAAAGTGATCAGGCTTGCAGCAAATGATGATTCAGAATGTACAGATGTGATGGTTCCAGTCGCTCACAGCAATAGAAGTCCAGTGCTACTCTTTATGGGAGGTGGGATGGGAGCAGGGAAAAGCACAGTGCTTAAGGACATTCTGGCAGAGTAAGAACATTCACACAAATATCAGGTTCTGAAAAATATAAACCAATTGATTCACAGGCATGATGTTCAATATGGTCGATGAAATAAATAAATGAAGACAACACATATTCAGGGTTTAAAATTAATGGTGTTTATTGGAATGTGAACAGGCCATTATGGTCAGGAGCAGCAGGAAACGCAGTGATAATTGAAGCAGATGCCTTCAAAGAATCAGATGTCATTTACAGAGCCCTAAGCTCCAGAGGCCACCATGACATGCTCCAGACTGCTGAACTGGTCAGACTCTCTCTCTGTCTCTCTCTCTCTCACACACACACACACATATCTTCATTCATTTCCATATCCATCGACTAGCTCAATACATGTCCCTTATATCTCATTAACATCATCATCATAGATGTGGTTTTAGATGCAAATATTTAGTAAGAACAGCATTTTCCAAAAGTCATTATTGAATGTAGCAAAAATTCCTCTGTTGCAGTACTTTCTGTATCTTACATTGTTAATAAAATTTTTGAAACAAAAAATTAAATAAGATGTCCAAAACGATTCAATTCGAGTCCCTTGCTGAAACTGACAGTTGAAACTGACAGTTGAATAGGTAATAGACATCCTAAGATGGGTTTTGCACTACCATATGCACCAACTGCCTCCACTTGAAAGGATCAAAGACTCTTAAAATCCTTCTCCTGGGGTCACTGCTCTCACCTCTTCAATCACCAAAGATGGTGGCACCACCCTTCGAAGATTTTGTTAAAGCAAACTAAGAGTGCGTTTGGAAGTAATTTTAGAAAACGTTTCTAGTCTTTTTAACACTTGAATGATACAAATTTTTTAAGTGTTAAAAAGGTCAGAAACACTTCCTAAAATCACTGTCAAACGGGCTCTAAATTTGTTAATAAACTAGCATCTTTATGTCCTATTAAAAGGTCACCTTAGCTTGAGGTGCATGCTTAATGCCATAGTTTTCTCCATCAAACAGCTATTAAAATAATGTCATTCTTCAAGCCTTACACCTCTCACGCCTCTGATTATCCCTCTCTGGCTTTTAATCTCAGATGCTATGGATCAGTCTCTGCTATTGTAGCTACAACTCCAATTCCCGTCTTCTAAGCTTGCATGTTTTACTATGACCATGACAAGTTATCTTAACCCACATAGTTAATATACAAACACATGCAAATCTAGCATCTTTTTTCTTAAGCATTCAGACATAAGATTTTATCATCAAACTGAAAAAGGGATAAGGATCATTATTCACTAATGCAAATCCAAAACCAGATTCTGATTCCTAGATTTCACAGGTTCTTCAAATTGTGTCAGTCCAACACTGATGAATGCAACAATTATTGTCAATGTGCTCCCATATAATTTATTGCAGCCTTGACAAACATTTTCTCAAAAAGAACAACTGTTTCAATGTACGCATGCTTTAGGTGGGATTGACTCAACCTCATCGACTAATGGGTTCATGTGAACTGGCCTGCAATCTAGCCAAACCTCCTCCTTTTCCCAATATCTGCAATTCAAAGTGAACATAATTTTATTCACAAGATCCTAGTTAATATATAAGAACACGCAAAAACTTCTTGTCACCCTCATCTTTATGCAGTGTCTCATTTAAAGTGCGTATCCTACATAGGATCCTGAAGCACCCATTTCCTCTGGACTATGAACAAACAACACGACTAACCAGATCATGAGCAATGAAAAACCTTGGAAGAGTATATCAAATATCAACTAATAAGTAATCAATCTAACACCACTGAAAGCAAGATGTTCCTAAACATTCTTACTCTTACTGAACCTTTTAAACCTATGCATATTCATATCCCAGTTTATATAGCCCCAGTCCAGGAGATTAAAGGATTGAGAATAAGACAAATTAGGGATGGCATAAACAATATTGTTTTTATTTTTTGATAAGTTTGGGATGATATTATTGTTTCATAGCACTGTTATTCAAACTACCATTTTTCATTTGTTCTATCTGAACTCCATAATCCTAAATTTCAATAATAACATAATCAGGTATGTCCCACAGTAAATAGCTTTTTCTGACAAAAAAAAAAAAAAAATCCTATTTAGCATATGATTATCCCTTACATAGCTCCCTAGAGTTCAGTTGACTCAATCTTACAGCGCACATAATGCACTCAGATTTTTTGTTAGCATGCTTGTTTTGACAGCATTCAAAGGTGAAAGAAGCTTAAATATTCTGAACCCAATTTTACATTAGAATTTCACAGTACATTATCATAGTTTTCCCACGACAACTACCTTCCTCACTTACAATTGATGATGAAGGCCAAAGGCCACTGACTCATTAATGGTTTGGAGGCCAGGAAGACTTGCATTAGAGTACCCCATCTTCAATTTGGTTGATCATAACATATTCTTCTTTGGGACTGTTGCAGAGGATTAATTTAACATCAAACTCATTCTAAAAATCTTTAGACAGGTCAAGAGCTTAAACTAAATTTATACACAAAAAAAAAAAAAAAAAAAAGTGTTATTAACACTATTCAGAAGCATTTTGAGTGAGTAGCAACTGGCTATTGTCTTATGAAGGAGCATCTGGCTAGGCTCATTTCTTGTCTGGGCTGTAGAACAAGATACAGATTATTGTCTCTACTCTGCCTCCCTTTATGGAGAATCCTAGGTTGACCTCCTTTGGCATCCGGTTCTAGAAAGAATCTTTGAGAGACTAGATGGCTGGAAGATGCCTGTCTTATCCTTGGGGTGTAGAATTACTCTAGTCCAGTCCCATCTCGCGAAATTTCCACATACCACCTTCCCATTTCTAAAACAAACTTTGTTTGTTCTGGCTAGGATTTAAGAAAATCCACCATGATTTTATCTAGATGGTATCAGGGAGGAATGAGAGATCCCACAATAGATTGGAATCAAAGTTTGTAAGTAAAAGAGTGAAGTTAGGGTAGGCCTTGTAGAGCCCCTGTTAGGAATAGAGCTCTTATGTGAACGTTTCTTTAGCATTTCAGCCAGCCAATGTTTTTTGTCCCCTGAGGTGGCAGACATGAAGCTGTTGCCTTTATGGGTTCTCAGAACAACTGTAACTCAGAAGGTGCTTTGACAGGGAGCTTTGATTATCATCCTCAAGGTTATTTGCCCAGAGAGAAATTTTAGGATTTTTTTAAAGGATAAATGGAGACTTATGGAGCAGTTGTTCTAGGCCTTCATGTGGAATTCAGTTACTAAAGATTTCTCAGGCATTTTGTTTAGTACCACTTCTACTAAATTGGAGATGTATGCACGGGTTGTATGAGACTTTAGAGGGTTGAGCAGATCCCACCTCTGATGGTTGCTCCATGGCAACATGGGTCCTATGAGGATTGGTGTTGTCATCAGAGATTCTGATGCAACTTGGTTAAAGCATATTCTCCAAACTAGCTGGTTTTGGACTGACCACTAAGGCTCAAGTTCTAGCTTTGTTGGACAGCTTGATTGAGGCATCACTTTGGACTCGACAAATATGCTGGTGGAAGCGGATTCAGCTATTGTTCTCTCAGGTATTCAAGGGGAAGAGGGAGCTCTGAAACTGGATGATCCAGTTTGCAGAATCCTTGATCTCTCAAGTAGTTCGGAGTGCTGTGTCCTTTGACGGCCTAGGTGTGCTAACAGGGCAGCAGATTGACTGGAAAAAGGAGCCTTGGCATCAGATTCTTTTAGTGGGGATTTTCTTCCACCTTATGTTTTCTGCCTTCTAGTGTAGTCCACTGGGCTCAAACAAGTTGGCATATTGAAGCACGGCACGTCAAGAGAGGAGTTGGGATTCCCTTTCTTGTCTTTTTTACGACAGGTCTAGCATTTCTTCTGCACAAGCTTTTATGGAATCAAATGCTGCTTTCTCAGCACAAGAAAAATCTGTCAAAGAATTCAACAAAAATATTGTCCTTGCTCCTTGCATATTCAAAGAAAAAGAAAGATATTGCTTTGGCCAATTATTAACAACCACATATAGGAAAGAAGTTGCAACAGTTTTTTGGATTGCAAAGAGAGACTTATTTGGAGAAAATTCACCCACATTGCTTTTATTCTCATTTCTTGTAGTACTGTTGCTATTGTCCTTATTTCTCAAAACCTGTATAAAAACAATCAAGCCAGTAGTTGGAGCTTTAAAACAAAATTCTGGCTCATTTCTGTATTGTGGGGCATGAGAAACAAAACAATTCATTGACATGAATTTTTAAGTAAAACAGGAAATTTTTCAAAATATAAAACAAGCAATAAAAAAGGACTAGGAACTTCTTGAAAAGAGCATGAAAACAGATATACAATTAGAGGATATAACAAGGACATTCATGAGGCAGAGAAACTCTACACAACTCAGGGGGATCAAAGAACCCTATGAAGAGAGATCTGCTGCTTGGCTCCTTGTTTCACTAATTGACATGCGACATGATTAGCAAAACACGGAGTCCAAGAGAAAGAACAACTCAAGTTACTGGCAACATCTAAAATTTGACAGAGTCACTCATCATAATTCCAAGGACCTTTCTTTGATTTAAATGTCCAAGAGGTCACAATGGCAGAATCCTGTGGCACCCCTAAATCATAAGGACTCAAAGCCCTATTCTGCATCAAGGCCTCAAAGAGCTGAAACCCCCATTTTAAAGGCCAGTCTCTCTCTTGTTGGTTTTGAGAAGGCTGTCAACATTGTAACACAATGATCCCTAAACACACCTCAAATCCCCAGAACAACCAAATTACCTTAAATGCATGCAACCAAATTGAATTTCAATAAACCACTAGATATGGAATCCATACTTCAAACAACTCTCTTCCTAACTTTTTGACTCATAGACTCAATTGCAATCAAGTTGTATAATTCTAAAAAGGATAGCCTCAAATATTGCAGAAGTGAAGGTCCAAAGTGTTGAAACAATTAGTGGTTGTAATGAACACACTAAGTTTTCTTCCTCAAAAGCTTTGGTTCATCATTTCTCATGCATGTATTTTGGTGACATTAAATTAGATTCATTTTAAAAAACACAACACTTATTAAGTTCATGGAAAAGTTCAAAGTATCTCATTAATGGTTCGTTGATGGGAAGAGCCATAAAGCGCCTATACATAGAAGAGGTTCTTGGTCCTTCTCTCTACTCACAATCAATTGGAAGCATATTCCATGGCCATCACTAAGGGGTGCATTAAAGAGGGAATAGGAGAGTAAATATCAAGGGTATTCCTTAAAGATTTTCAAACCATTGAGTTAAGCATTATGGTTCAAGGTACGTTTTCGTCTTCATATCCTAAATGTTATTTTAAAGTTTGATATTAAACACTAAATAAAAATTTTCTAACATGGAGAGAAATAAGAATAATCTCAAATGGACTCCCAAATCTCCATTTTCCTTAAATTTGTCTTGGAAAAGCCTTGTGTTCTTTTTTTATTAAATTATCCATATTAAAGTAAGATAAGCCACACACCAAAGTACCCCACTTCTAAGAATACTCAATCTCCTAAAACAAATAATATCAATCATGTAACTATAGGGAACTTAATCTATCCTCACAAGTCAAACAACCTATGCCAAAGCCTCAGAGTTACTAGATAGTGTATAAAAAGATGCTCCATTGATTCATAATCAATGACAATAATGCAACAATTCAGATTGATAGCTTTGTAAGACCTCCCTCACATGTAGCAAGTCATTGGTCTTAACATTTGCATTGGCCACCACCCATGCAAAGGCCTTACCTTAAATTGGGCTTTCGATCACAAGTTAGATATATTGAAGCATGATATGCATTATGGGCTCAAAACCTAACAACTTCAATTTCTAAGAAAATTGATTAGTCAACAGTGTATCAGAGCTCTAGTTGACTAGAGGTCTTAGGTTCAAATTCTCTCCCCATCTATGTATCTATCTAATCATGTGTGATTTGGTTGTTGCTATTGCAGTTTGCCTCCCACAGAGGGTATGGTAAACCTCTCACAGCATGAATGGGATAAGGCTAAACATGAAGTGGGTGTTGAAGCATGATATGCATTGTAGATAACCTCCCACAGCACATATAGGGCAGGATCAAACATGAGGAGGGGTGTTGATGCATGATATTCATTATGGACCCAAATAATAAGAGCTTAAGGAGAAGGAGAGAAAAAGGGTGAGAGGGGGAGAGAGGGAGTTAGTTTACACTATATAAGCTCAAGAAAGTCAACTACCTGGTACCCCTAGAAAGGAAGGCAACAAGAATATATAAATTCAAGAGGACATAAGAAGCTTATGTTCCTCAAATTTTGTAGTAAGGTTGCTACGAAAATTAAAGTTTCAAGATGTAGAAGACCAGAGAAAAATAATGTGGTGAAATAAAGGAGTTTCTAACTCTTGCTACTTTTACACAGTAGTTGATTGTCCCACCACAAACCTTCCTAAAAATGAATCTTAGTATTATCTCTTACAAAAGAAGAAAATAAGTAAGATGGGAAAAATTCGAGAAAGGTCATAGAATAGTCTTCCAAGGGCAAAGATGCAACCACCTGACTGCATTATTAGCACCCCAACCATTGGAATATGACTTATAGATATTCACAATGATGATCTTGTGCTTAAACCACTCCTTTTGTTGGAAAACTTCACAATATCTCCCCAAAAAAGGTTCTCTACATATAAAAGTCCTCTCAAACCTAACCCAACTTCATCTTCAGGCTCACACTATGAATCCCAACTAATCAGATAATCTCTCTTTCCTTCCCATGCTCCAAACCATAAAAAATCCCTCTCTGATTTCTTGATTTTAAACGCCAACTTGGTCAAAATCCTGAACACTAATAGAAAGTAAATGAGAATGCGAGACAAGCAAGACTAAACAAGGGTTATTCTATGGCCTAAGACAGGAATACTTTCTTCCTACCATCTAATCTTCGAGAAATTTTGTCTAGTATATGATCCTAAAGCGAAGCAACTTTAGGGTTTCCCCTCAGAGGACCCAAATATGTCAAAAGCCAATTTACAATTTAGCAAGGTTGCCAAACCTATAATTTGATCCTAACTAACATTAGTTAGCAGTAATGAGCGCTTATGTCAATTTATTTCAAGACTTGATATCTATCCACTTACCAGTAAAAATAAACTTGACTTAACAAATCTACCCTAGCCTTTGAAAAAAATTTGGCATCACCCATAAACTACAAGTGTGACCTTCCCACCAAAAACTTTTCCAAAGCCACACTCCTCAACTCCTTACAGAAGTCCACAATCATCTTCAATGATAAAAGGTAAAGTTAAAACTAGAGCATCTGGTCTTAACCCTCTGGTTTCCTTAACCCAAACTCTGACATGTCCATTCACCAAAATCACAAAACTAACCAAAGATAAGCATCCCTTGATCCAAGACCTCCATCTTCAACTGAAGTCTTTTCTTTTCAAAGCATCATCAAAAAAGCCTCAAACCTCATGCTTGTAAGCGTTTTCAAAATCAATCTTAAAAGCCTCTTTCCCATGGACATCCTTTATCATCCACCACTTAGTTCATTACTAAAACAACATCCAGAATTTGCCTTCCCTCAACAAAAACTGCCTAGGAAATATGGATGGTTATTTGATTTAATATATATATATATATATATATATATGGTTTCATGCCAGGCCCTTGCATTGCAACATGACAGAACTGTGACTATAATATAGTAGGACTTCTCACCCAACTAATGGATCTAAAATCTGAAATTCTATTCATCCAACTCCTTTTTATCAAAAGAGTTATAAAAGTAGCGTTAGTGCTCCCATTATTACCCCACTGTTGTAAGGCTTTGAAAACTCTCTATGATAGCCCTTATCTAACAAGATTTTCTTCAAATAGAATTGTTCTTTTCAGTCATAAGCTTGTAACATGTCCAAATTCAAAGTCACATTAAAACATTTCCCTGAGGTTGTATTCCTTGTGTGGTTGATAATTTACTTTGGCCATTGGTGACATAATCCAGGTTTGTCAACCTGGAAAAGTCTAGCTATAGGCATTAATCTTATTGAGGATATTTTTTGGCTTCATCTCATCACCATGCTTTTAAAAACCTAAATGGAAAATTTTGGGGCATATTCTGGGACTAAAACTTTTAATATCTCCAATGTGCTTGTGAATTAACCTGGTGCTGCTAGAAATCAGAATCTCTTTTCTACCATAATATATGTATATAGTAATTCAAAAGCCTAGAACGAATAAACTTTTGAGTTGTGTCATAAATTTTAGAAAATACTTGTGATGGAGTCTGATGCTGATGCTGATGATCTGAAGTACCAAACCACCTCTTCCATTTTCATCAGCAACCTCCAAAAAACTGAGAATATCCTGTGGATGAGTGCTTTCATACATGGTTTGTTATGATTTGAATTTTCTCCTTCAATTCCCCCTTCTAAACTTAGTCCATTCCCCAACTGCATTCTTTAGTTTTGAATATCCTTTTTATGTCTCTGATACCCTGTTGTTTCATGAAAGAATGTGTTCTTTAATGTGACTTCCAATAAATAACATTACCAGACTTTACTTCCATACCATTGGATTCTTATAATGGCTTAAACAATAAACATAAATTACTTACAAACAGGTGCACCAGTCATCTACCGATGCAGCATCATCCCTCTTGGTGACAGCACTAAATGAAGGGCGGGATGTGATAATGGATGGAACACTCTCCTGGGTACCCTTTGTTGTGCAGACAATAACCATGGCCAGGAACATCCACCGCCGCCGTTACCGCATGGGAGTTGGTTACAGGGTAGCGGAAGACGGAACTGTAACTGAAAACTACTGGGAACAGGTTGAAGAAGAACAAGAAAAAGTCGGGGGAAAAAAGAGAAAACCATACAGGATAGAGCTGGTTGGAGTCGTTTGTGATGCTTATCTAGCAGTTATTAGAGGCATAAGGTATGCTGCAAACTAATTACTGTTTGATGGGTATTATATTCTACTTTTCATGTTCAAAATAAGGGAAAAAAGTCATTTTTCTTGTATACTGATGTATTAATGCGGATGTTGGGAGTTCTTAAAGGAGAGCTATCTTAACTAGAAGAGCTGTCAGGGTGAAGTCACAGTTGAAATCCCACAAGAGATTTGCAAATGCATTTACAACATACTGCCAATTGGTTGACAATGCCAGGCTATATTGCACAAATGCTTTGGAAGGCCCACCTAAGGTACATCCACTACTAACTCCTCTTTCTTCATTCTTCCCTTTTCTTCAGTTTTCAAAGTTGCATCTTCAGGTAACAAACAATAAAACAGAATTCATCGAAATGAGGCTCTGAGCTATAGCATACTCAATTACAACATATGCACTTAAATGAAGTTCATTTGGCTTATTAAACTATGATTTCAGCTAGTGTGGGCATCAATACCTCAAACAAATATATGCCTGTACAGCTTAGATTTCTTCCAACATAGGCTTGTGGTAAACTTCATATCCTAGGAGCTCACAGTTTTTGGGCCTGCATTAGCCCAATGTAACTGAGCTCAATTAAGGCTGAACCCATCAAAACTGTAATGAACCTGAACAGGGGCCAATTCAAGGTTAACATAAACAAGCCTAGTAAAGACCTTGACAGGCCTAGATGGAAATTTTATAGGAACTAAATAACCCAGTTAACCCGTAATTAGGTATGACATTCAGGAATGGAACCTTGGCCAAAACTTCTACCAACGAGTAGCTCATACTCATACTACTAATGTTTCATTAAATATGTGATACTGACACAATAATGTTTGTGAAGCTGATAGGATGGAAAGACAGAGAAAGGAATTTGCTGGTTGATCCAGATGAGATAGGCTGTTTAAAGGCAGTAGCAATGTTGAATGATGAAGCGAACTCAATATCCGAACTATACAAGTGCCCAAACCCAGCATCGCAAGCTGGGTCAGTTTGGAAGGACATTGTTTTGTCACCTTCAAGAATGAATATTCAACAGGAGCTAAAGTATTCCATTAAGAGAATTGAACAATCAGTGATAAATTAGACTTCTTGAGATTCGTGGAGGCTTAAAAAGGATTCAAGTATTTTGTTAGATTTGCAACCAGAGTACAAATTCTATTGGTTGTATTAAGTGATACAGCTCATGTGTACAATTTTTTCTTTGTTCTGTTTTTTTGCCTGCTAAGTTCAGTTTAGATGAAGTTAGAAAATTTAGCCTCCATATCTATGCCAAGTTTGGAATTAAAATTGCAGAAAAGAAACAAACAGAACAATCAACAAACAAATGTTTTTCCAAGTTTCTTGATCCAGTCAATGAAAGATTAAGCAAAAAACTTATGTCAACATTAGAGAGTTTTCTGTGTAATGCCAATATGCATTGAGAATTTTGTATACTAAATTATACAGAAACAAACATAAAACTCAATAACATGACCTTGACTCTGATTTCTCCGTTTTTTTATTTCTTTCTTTCCCTTTTTTTTTCCTTTTTTTCTTTTTTTTTCTTTTTTTTCTGTGTTTTTTTTTTTTTTTTTTTTTTGACATTTCAATACCTCATTGCTGCAAATGCACTGGACAGCCCAGCTGCTCCAAGCAGTTCCCACCCTAATTATTACCAAGTATTAAAACAGAGACTTTCTCAAATCGTTTAGAAAGTGAGGAACTGACCTCTAGTTTTCTTCCACTCCAAGCTCTACAGTGTCTTCCTTCATTGTTGCGCTTCTCACAAGAATCTATATAGTTGCAGCAACTGCATCTCCCCAGAATATGTTTAAGAGCCATCATCCTTGGACATACTTTTCACTACTTTCAGATGGTACTACTCTTGACCTGAAAACCATGCAGTGGACAACAAAATAACATCTGAAAGTATCCTCCCATTATAGCAGTTCATCAAAAAAATAAACATTTAATTCTGAAATGTATCTTTTATTGCTGGATCTCCAAGTACTGTGGGAGTTCTACCCCAAGTATAGCGTATCGACCAGTAGCTTTACCCAATGAATCAGAACCACATCCACAAAGAACACTTGTGTGAAAAAACTGGAACAAAAATAAGAAGAATGGAATATAGAGCAAAGAGTTGTTTCTAAAATATCAATGGTATGTTGAACTTTTTAAGAGAATAGAAAAAATTAAAGAACAAAAATTGAACTTTATCAATGATGAAGAGTGCTAAAGTTCGGGATTCCATTGGTATCCTCACACTTGGCTTTGTTTGTCCCTTAAAATACACTTGGAATTGATGATTACCTCAGCCCAAGAGAAAGATATATTCATTAAAATATTTAAGGTTTCAATTTTCCAAAGAGTGTCTTCTCCATTTGATATCTGATTTTTCACCATCAATGTGTTTCTCATCCTAACATTCTAGTCTTGCTAGATCACACCAATACTTACTAATCTCAACACAAGTGCTAAGAAGTAGGGATATCAACATGTATCTAGCAACCTAGCAACCTAACAAACAAGATTTGGGGATAATTAATTCTCTATGTTTGGGACACTTCCAATCTCATGTTTGGAATCCCATGGTCAACCTCATAGCCAATAACTTAACCAAGCATGGAGGGCATTAGAAAGCAATCATTAGACCTAAAAAGATTGAATTTTTATAACTTGTGTTGAATTAGACAATCCAAAATTGAGTTCTTGCATATTAAACAGAGTAAAATAAAGTCTAAGAAGCAAACCTAAAAGTTCTAGATCAAAGATAATCAAGTTTTTAACACCATTCAAGTAAAGATTGGGGAAAAAACCCTCAAAGAAATCTTCATAAATGTACTGAACAAAAAAACTAGTTGGCTGCCACTCTTCTTCTCTCCCTTTGTATGCCTCATTCCTCCCATCAAACGTGTGAAAGAGTTCCCTTCTCAGCCAAATGGGTCCTCTCGAAAACCTAAGCCAATAGGAAGAGGCTTTGGGTCTTTTTAAGGTTATTTGGGCCTTCTCAGGTCAAGCTCAAAATCACTTCCTTTAGCTTCAGCAGGTTTTCTGATTTTTGCTCTAACTTGTGTAATTTATCTGATTGGGCAAACAACCTCAGAATTTGATTAAAGTTGACAAATTTGTTCTTCAAGGAGCATAAGATTTTTCAAAATCTATTTCACTCATTTGGACACCTCTAGACCCTTAAACTGAGAGCAAACACCAAATTGGTTGAAATCAGGTTTGTGGAGGAGTTATGTGAGCTTCTGCTTATCATGCTACTTAGTTCCTGCTACCAAACCTTTGTGTAACATTCTTGACCTCTCTAAAATAGTCACAACACTCAAAATTATCTAACTCAGCCGGGTTTAAGATCTTGAAAGGAAATACCTACAAAACATCACATGAAGCTTGAAGAGCTGCATAGAGGGAAAGTGCGAACTTGGCTACTTAAGGCTTTTAATGTCCACTAAATTGCTTCAAAATATATGAAAATATTAATAATAGTTAGCAATTTATGATGCTCATCCTTTAGTAACTTAAATCTTCTTTTTTTTTTTTTAATTTCAAACAAGATCAATACTTTTTTATAAGCAAATTGATCAATCATATATTAATGTAAGGCACCTTAACTTCAGCCCCACTACGCCCAAGAACAGAATTAATTGCAATCTTAACTAAAAGTAAAAATAGAAAAGAGAGGAAGATGAAGTAGAAGACAAAGAAGAAGGACAAGTAATCCTTTAGAATGTAAAATAAAAAATGTAGGTGAGCCTCAGAGAAAGAAAAAACAGAGAACAGAAGTCACATGAAGAGATACAGAACCTCACCCATCAAAAAAATAAATAAATAAAGAGATACAGAACCTCTTGAACAAGCAGACACTCCTCTTCCAAAACCCATAGTTTAAAAGAAAGTCACTTAGCCAATAAATCAGTTGATTGGTTAGCTAAGCAAGAAATTAATCTGAAGGGGCAATCCACTTAGAAGAGAAGCCAAAGATTTTCTGCAGCAAAGAATCCAATTTCCAATGCCCTCTTTTCCTCTGAGGCCTAAGATGAGTAAGGCTTAATAATCAATAGCTGAAAAGTTATCAAAGCCACAAGTCTTTCCCAGAATCAAGCCTTCATGAATGCAAGTCCCTTTACCTCCAGAAAACCAGCAACCGCTGGACTAGAATTAGTTCTAACCATATCAACCCATAATCATGATATGCTCCACCTATCCTAGCCGTTCCATGAGACCTAGAGAGCACCCATCAAAACTTCGGCTCCAGAAACCCAGGGGCATGGGGAGACAATTCCTAGATGCATAGCAGTTCAGAAACCCAGCACAACATAATCACACTCAACAGAGTACCAATGAACTGTCAAGAACATGATACCTCTAAAAGGAAAAAGTAACAGATCTCTCCCCATAAAAACTTCAAGAACCTTTATATCCTCAAAGATTCTGGTGTTTCTCCCCAAATAAATTAACCAAAGTAAAAGAGAATTGATACATGCCAGAGGGCCTCGCACCTGGAATTACAACAAAAACAACAATCAGCCATTACCAACATATCTGCTTCCTTTAGGAAGAACCCAAAGCACACCTAGCAAGTCTATTGTATAGGTCATGAGTCCAACACAAATGGACAAAGAAGAAAAAGATGATCCACTGATACTCCTGTCACGGCCCAAATCCAAAGATATGCGATGGACATGCCTATCCCAAGCTAAAGCTCAGTTAATACACAATAATCAAAAGCACAAACATACTGATAAGCAAAACAGAAACAAACTGAACATCAACTGAAATAACAGAATAAATTATACAATGGAAACAAGATATAATAAATACAACGAATAGTAATTAAAGTAAAACATTAAAATTATGAAAGAACAAACTGTTCCAACAAGGAATGCTCTAACACTGTACAAAAATCACACTCTTATCACATCCTCAACCATAAAATGACCTAAATTGTCAATTCCATACCTTAAAATAAGCATTTGAACTAAGCAGCCTAAGCAATAGAACCAAGACATAAAGATTGCTAACAATGTAGCAATCAATCAACTGTTTCTCAAATTTCATTTCTGAAAAAAGTAGATGCAAAAAACCATCATTATAATTCTTAAACACGCTCATCTTCAAAATCAATGGTTTATTGCTAAAATATCCTGCATGGGGAAGCCCCTTCACCTCCACCAACTAAGGTCTAACCATCAATATCCATCAGGACCAAGTAACCAAATATTAATAAAAAGCATGGGATAAGTGCCCAAACATCAAACATGCATATATACAGATATCACTAATATATTAAGTAAGAAATGTTGGACTTAACTAACAATAATCAGTGTCCAAATACTGATAATCAATAAAATATCTTTATATTTTCTCCATATTGACAGGGGAATCAATATTCAGTAATTCAATTTATAACATGGTTTGTTAAGATAATAAAACCACTGAACATATATCTAAAAATACATAATAAATTATAATAAATTGGATCATATTAGAAAAAAATCAATTATCAAATGCTCCCCAAGAATTATAAATATAAAACAATTTACTATAATAGAAATCATTTCAAAAAATACTATTAAGATGATATTTAAGAAAAACGAATTAAAACTTTCATGTTAAGATTCTACCCACCTCAAAGATAATCGCAATGTGAACAAACAAGAATTTGATAGAAACTGAAAACTTTAAACAACTCAAAAATCCTAAGGTCATGTTTGGTTGGTTGGATATAGCATGAGATAGAATAAGAGAAGAGATAACATATCTTATCTCATATTTAGTTGGTAATAGGATAGGATAAGTTATCCCCTCGTTTATCATATCTTATGTTCAACCAAATATGGGATATGATAAGTGATAGGATATACTATTCACCCTCTTTTTTATATCCCTTTTACGTGGAATATATAATTAAAAACTAAAAATTATATATATATATATATATATATATATCACTACTTGATTTGCTAAACAAAAAGCTCAGGAAAGGGAACATCCCAACTCTCTACGCATAATCAAAGTTTGGGAAAGCAATTTATCAAAACCTTCATTACTCTCTTTCCATCTTAGTTACCCATGAGATGAGAAAGGTTGAATCCCCTCCGCTACTAGAAGGGAACAATACTTTAGCCTACATTAGGCCCTTGAGGTAGAATCTTAGCCTTAATAGCATAACATCATCTACAAGCTACATTGCATGGGTTTTGGTGTGTAGATATGGGTATGGTAATGTATCTAGGTATTTGAAACTTTACACCTACAATCATATATAAAGCACAAAATAGGAGGATTTGATAAGAATCTCACACCCACACCCATATATCGTATCATGTTCAACATGAGAACCGTGAGTGAAGTTTGAGAATTTGGGTGTCAGGTACAAGTTTCCAAAAGCTTTTCCTACCACACTACAACGATTGTTGAGCACCTCACCAACTCCTAGCTGCCTAAGATTACCCAAAGAGCATCTATCATCTAACACAACCCTCACAAGATGGAAATCAAATACGACATATTTCTACATCCATATACTTAGAAATACCTACACACCAAGTTCCAATCAAGCAAAAGAAAGCCCAAAGGATCCCTAACAAAGGTTACATAAGCCAAAGCCCACAAAAAAATGTACTCAAAAATCTTTGAATTTCTTTCTCATTAGATAGTCAAATTCAAAGTGAGGCTATCAATATTCCATAGAACTCTACCTCTAGGAAGTCCCTAAACCCCTAAAAGAAATAATAAGCATCTCTCCTTCACACTTCCTTTTTTTTTTTTTTTTTTTTTTTTTTTTTTTTGATAGTTAAATGAAGATTGTATTAATTTTAAAAAGTATACACGACATATATAAAGCAACCAAACAACCAAAAGGTGTGAATCTCCTTCACACTTCTTGTTGGAACCCAATCAAACCTTAACAAGTCTAAGTAGCCTACTGTTAACACCCTAGCATTACACCTATCCACAATGTAATGCTAGTAGAAATGCAGAAAAAGATAATCCATTGGTTATCAACTCTTTTCACCCATACACACCATTTTGAATTGATGTTATGCAAGGTCTTCACGCTTACAATAAATCATGAGTATTTACTTTCTTTTTCACCTCAAGCCATGTAAATAACTTAACTTTGGAAGAAGCTTTAGAAGATAAAATTGGTAGAGCCAAAAAGAGCTTTAAAGAATGAAGTAACTATAGACAAACTCAAGGAAGTCAATAACCAAACCCTCACATTGAGGAATGTAGGTAATAAATATATAAAGGTCATAATAGACATGAGGAGAGCTGATTCCTCAAATTCCTAATCGGAAAGGCTATAGGAAAAATTAAAACTCCAAAAGGGGGAAGAGGAAGGGGGAACTAAGACACGAAAATAAGAGCATCTCCCATCCTCGCTACCCTAAAGAGATTAGGGTATTAAAGATGAAAGACTAGACCATTACAATGTGTATCTTCCCAAAAGCGTATTTGGTGCCATCAACCTTTTAAGGAATGTGTAAGACAAGAGAAATTAGAGAGTATGACCACCTAACAATAATTTTGTCATCCCATCCATTTGGATGTGGCCCACAATACAAAAAATGAACCCATGCTAGAAAGTCTCAATCTACCTTGAAAGCCCCCGATGTCACATTCCTAAGAGAGCTCTAATTCCTCTTAAGATAATTGTACATACACCAAAGCCCCCTTCCCTCTATAGCCAATACAATTGGTCCCACCAACAAGCTATATAGTAAAACCATCTAGTAGTTTAGTGCCTTTTCCATGTTAAAGATTGGTTCTTAGATTACTTATGCAATGAAAGGTGGTGTCAATTTATTAGAACTCACCTTGCAAATGAGGGGGTCCTTTCCAAACTTTCCAAACTTTCCAACTCCCATGAATCCTTGACCCATCGACTATAAAGCTTACTAAAAAAAGGCTTAGGAACTCCTCTCAAATACCATTTTGGTTGTCCAAAATCCCTACCTAACTTCTCATTCACCAAAGACTTTGATCAGTTTCCTTCTTCCATTGGCTAACCAATGGAAATATTTTGAATTTTAAATCCCCCTCTTTAGCCCATATAACTCTAATTGTCTACTTCCACCATAACTTCTTCCCTTGAAACCAGATCTTCCAATTCCACTTTCTTAGTGGCCCTCAAAGATGCCAATTCACTCATTAGAACCTCTGCCACTTTGTGTCATGAGAACAAACCACAGGAATGCCCTTCGTAATGGCCTCCTTCCTTGATGTTTCACAAAATGATCGTGTTCCAAGTCTTCAATTCTGCTATAATACCTTACTAGTTGCAACAATGGCACAAATCTATGAACTTCTCAGCCTACCCTTAACATTTGGTCCACTATGTGCTAATACAATCCTCAAAATCAAGATGAAGCAATAGCATGTTTCTAAAACTAAAAAGAGTTCAGCGTCAGATAAAAGGATTAGGATCTAAAATCAGACAA
This sequence comes from Vitis rotundifolia, assembly GCA_030254885.1. Classification (NCBI taxonomy): domain Eukaryota; kingdom Viridiplantae; phylum Streptophyta; class Magnoliopsida; order Vitales; family Vitaceae; genus Vitis; species Vitis rotundifolia. Next base: position 225,744 of record CM058157.1, read on the forward strand.
GGCAAGGTTTCTTAGAGGCTATGGGGGAAACTAACATTCCTAACCAAAGATACAAAAACCTATGTAACCACTTGCAAATAGGAAACTCTTGCAAATATAACCACATGATGGTAGCATTTTTAGGAGACAGATCAACTTGCTTGCACTCCTTCATAACATCATTAGAGCCTCTCATACTTCAAGGAATCCTAGAGCCTCTTGCCTTCTTCAAAATCCTTCAAATAGGTTATAGATTAAAATTTTGGAAGGCTTGCCCAAAAAGGTCCGATATCTCTTCCAAAAAATCCCAAGTGCAAACTAAAAAACAACCTAGAATCCCAAAATATCATATTAGCTCCTAGTTCCCCACAGAGGAAGAGCTTTGTCCACTCCCAATTTCCATCATCCACTCACCAAAACCCTGTCATACTACTCCTTAATTACCATAAAATAAAAAGATAACAAGCAAATTTTCCACAAGCACTATCAAAAAAATGTTTTCTAAAAACACTAATTTAAGCATCACTCAAGATGGCAAAAGCTTATATGAAGGATTAATAATGTAAACTTCAATAAGGCTGCTTTAATAATCCACTAAGCACTTATATCAACTATCTAGCACTAAAGCCACAAATTCATATTAGGTGGACATTTGTCATCGGATAGAAAATTGCTAATGTGAATTCAGATTAAGTAGACATTTGTTATTGGATAGAAAATTATCGATCCAATAAAATAGAAGTAAGCTGTCAAATAGGTTAATTGAGGAATAGAGGAGATGAACCAATTTCTACAGCTTATTTACCCATTGAAAGTACAAGGAGAGAACAGGAAAGATGATACGGAGGGGAAACTTCAGTGTCAAGTCGTACTACAAATCCCTTAGTGTTGAGAATAATTTTGTATTCCAAACCAAAAAGATTTGGGGATCTCGTGCTCCATTTAGAACATGATTTTTTGTATGAGAGGTTGTTTAGGGTAAGATCTTAATTATAGATACGTTAATGAAGAGGGGATGACCCATGGTCAATTGATGCAACCTTTATAAAGATAATGAAGAATCGGCATATCACATCTTAATTCATTGTGATAAGACGAGAATGCTATGGAGTTTTTTGTTAGCAGTCTTTGGCTTGATTTGGATGTTTCTGGCTTTCATAAGAAATTTCCACCTCAAATGAAAATTTAAAAGGCAAGATAAGAATAAAAGAATAGTTTGACACTTGGCTTTGATTTGCTCATATTAGTGCATTTGGAAAGAGCATAACCATAGAACTTTCAAAGATGAAGAGCTCTCATATCAAAGATTGAAGGAGTTCTTCATTAAATCACTTATAGAGTGATCCCATGATACATTGGAAATGAAAAAAAACCCTCTATTTTGGATTTCATAGATGCTCTTTCTTATGGTTAGCTTGCCTTATTTTTTTAGGCTAACCTTGCACATGTTTGGTGCTTGTTTTGGGATGTTTTGCGCATAGCTTTATACATAGGATGGCCACCTCGCCACCTCTTTCTAGCGCTTCTTAATATATGTTTTTGTTATCTATCAAATAAAAGAAAAGAAAAAAGATTTTACCAAATAGCTTACTTGAGAATTCAAAAATCCATCATTGATTGCCCATAGTATTAATTGTATGCTCTTAAGTTGCACCTCAAAAATTTAAACCAATTGAAGGTCCCGCATTAATAACATCATGAAATGATTTAATATGATTTAATGACTTAATAATTTAATATGATATAATAACTTAATTTAAATTACTACGCATATTAAATGTATTTAATAAAATAACTTAACATTATAACTTAAAATTAAAAACAACTAAACATTTTCATGACTTTTTTTTATATTAAAAAATGTATATATATACATATAGCAAAACAAAGTGCACAAGATATATACTTAATCTGACTTAATAAATTAATAACTTAAATATGATCTAACTTGAAATCATCAAGTAATAAATACGAAGTTTTATCAAGACCCTTTAAATTTGAACTCATCAAGGAAAACATAAGCAACGACCAAATGTTAAAAAATTCAAACAAATGGATATCAACATTACCAAAACCCTTCCAAACCAAACTCTCTTCTAAGTTATTAGCTGAATATGGCATCCAAAAGTAGCAGAAAACTCATTTTACAAAGCTAAATCCACGCATTCCCAAAACATCAAATGAGCAAACCAGTTTTTGCCAGTTCTATCACTAACGTTCAAGGACAAATATTTACCTTCCATGGACAGCAGATTAGAACATCTTGCCTGCCAGATAACGAGTCCATCTTTACCACCCTAAATCCTGATACCACATAATAATTTCAAATAACCCATCATCAATCCCAAGGGGTTGGTTGGTTGATTGACTATGTAGTAGAAACAGATTCACCAACAGAAACATGCAAGAGAGCTAACTGAAACAAAAAGTTTCCTTGCTTACCAAGTATAAATAAATGTGTTTCCCAATCACCTCCATCCTTGAAACCTGTTCTAAGTAATCAGTTTCCTTGCAATAAACGTCTTCTATCCATTTGAAGAAATAAATAAATCATAAATGGTTAGCGACCGATCGATATCAAAAAATCTCTAATCTGCACCCTGTCCTGAGAAAGCCTGCTGTTATATCCTATCTTGAAATCCCGATCCAATCTTGAAAGAAAATGACTTGTAGCCATACTTTATTTACATGTAGCCAATTGCATGAAACTAATCAATAAGAATTTGCCATGAGATTTAAGCGCATAGACAACAATGGCGAAAGTCTTAAAGAAAGTTTTAAACTCCTCATATGCCTGGGAAAGCTACCATCACCTCTGATTCAACTCACGATTCCACTGATACAACTAACAAATTCTCTAAATCCCCAAAAAGAAATGAAAAAAGAAACTCTGGATATAAAGGAAATTAAAAAGGGAAGAAATAAAATCCGATGCTATATTTTTCCATGGGCATATGGCTCCTAATACACCCATAAAGTTAAAAACACAAATTTACAGAGCTAGCCCTACGAACACCACTGTCTATCCCTCTATCACTTCTTCGCCTTCTTGGCTGCGGCTTTCTTTGCCGGAGATTTGACGCTCTTGGGCTTTACACTCTTGGCCGGGGCTTTCTTCACTGGAGTTTTTTTCAGGGCTGGCTTCGGAGGGGCAGCCTTCTTCCCCGGCGAAGTCCTGGTGGACGTCCGTGCAGCCTTAGCTGGCTTCTCCTTCGGCTTAGGCTTGGGCTTCGTCACAGTCTTTGTCTTAGCAGCCGCCTTGGGTTTGGCAGGAACCTTAGGCTTAGCTGGAGCAACTTTGGACTTGGCACCTGCCTTCGGCTTAGCAGCTGCTTTAGGCTTAGGCACGGAAGCCTTGGGCTTGGCTGGCGCCTTCTTTGCCTTCGTAGTCTTAGCTTCTTTTGGTTTGGCAGCAGTTTTAGGCTTCGTTGCCAGAGTCTTTTTCTTAGCCGGAGCAGCACCCGTCGGCTTCGGAGCCGAAGGTCGACTGGGTGGAAGCTTGTACGAGCCTCTCACCTTCACGAGCTTCCCAGCAGCCACAAACTTCTTCAAATGTATGAGCAAAAGCTTCTTGAAGTTGGGCGGAAGTTGCTTATGCTTCTCCTCTATGAACTTCGCGATCGCGTACTGACTCGAACCAGTCTTCTCCTTTAATGCCACGATCGCCTCCGTGATCATCTACAATTCCCAAAACAAAACTCAAATTCACACCATAGAAACAATCCAAAAACTCGCAAGTCGGATTCAAATTCTCAAATCCGTTACCTCAATATACGGAGGATGCGTAGGAGGACTCCTAGGCTTCTTCGCACCGGCCGGCTTCTTAGCCTTCGGCTCCTTAGCCTTCTTGGTTTTTGCAGCCTTCGGCGCAGGGTTCTCCTCCGCTGGCTCGGCCGCCTCTAGTTCTGCCACAAGCTCAACAGCTACGGTAGGCTCATCGGATGCCATTGAAGAACCAGAAGATCGAATCCAAAATCAATAGGCCTTGTCGTAGGGTTTGAGGGATTGGATCTGGAGTATCGAACTATCTCTCGACTGGTAATTTTGTTGTGACAAGCGTCATCGAATTGAGAGGATTTAAATAGTCAAGTGTCTATGACCCCGTGTCCAAGAGTCGAGAGCTGATTGGCTAATGGGCCCAAGACACGGATCGCCCCCTCGGACAAGTTTAAATGTGAGCCCTTAGATTTGGCGCTATCGACGGTGGCTAATGCCCTAGATTGCTGCGGTATGGATAGGGAAGCTAATGGGAGGGGGTGTTTAGGACAGGTTGGGTGTGTTTCTAAGCTTGGTTTCTCAGGGCATAACTCGAGCTACACTTGATGGATTCGAGTGAAATTTTGATGGTGTGATAGCTTATTTTATAAGCTTTCCAATGACTATTTTTCCAGGTTCTAAGGATTACCCATTTGAGAGAAATTTAATTTGCAAGCGACATAGGTCGGGAAGAGGGTTCGGTTTGATGTTATTGTGGTTTGAGTTCATTTTAGAAGAATGCTTTGAATCAAAATAGGATTTTTGAGTTTGGTGTGATAGCAGATTAGCAAAGGAAGGTATTGGCCTAAGAACCATAAAAAACCAACAAGGATTCGATGGATTTTTATTGCTTAGAATGACACTAAAGTTGAACATGTTCTACAAATGTTCATAGTATAATGTAACAATATCAAGTGTATTCTTTTCTTAAAAACTATTTGGCCCATTGTTTCACATTAAAAATTGACTTACAGTATGATCTACAGTAAGCTTAGAATTTGAATCCATGTAAGTTATAGATTGATCAATATTAAAAACCCATTTTTATAATTCCATGTAATAGGATTTGATAAATAGTTCCTCAAACCTTCCTCTAACCATGATGGTATATACCAAAATTGCTTGGTGTATGTTTATGTCATTCTTCTATCCTTTTAAACACTATTCATTGTTAGACCAAAATTAGCTATAAGAAATTAATCCTAGGATTGTGAATAACCCTCTTAAATATGCCTAAAATTGCATTAGATTGCATAGCATAATCATATACGAAATTAGATTATATAGAGTTCACCTGTTTGAATAGAATGACCTAAGCTTATTCCCAAAACGCCGAGCATGCATTGAACCCAAGTAGGTAGGTTATAAACTACAGCAATTTTACATCCATTATCTAAACCATATTATTACTATGGCATGTGTTAGACATAAGAGATAAATCTAGTATGGTTTTTGTACTATAGAATTTGTGGGCAACCTATTGTAACCCATGTCATGAGTAAACATGTTCATTCCCTCTAAGTTGCGACAATGTTCCAAGTTAGATTTATTAGGCAATCCATCGTACTCATTTAGGCATTGAACTCATTCATATTGTGAAGTCAATTTACCATGCATTCTTAATCAACATACATATAAAATTTGGGTATTGTTTTTGTCACTTTGTAGCGAGACTACAACCCAACAAATTGGTTGGATTTGTGGTCAACATAAGCCCTGTTCAAATTAAGAAACTTTTATCTTAAATTCAATCTAATTTAACTTAGAAGTCTAGATATTCAACCCAAATACAACAACTTTTTTCTTCAAGGTCGAGTTGAACTCAGATTAAGCTTAGATTGATAGAATCAATCAAAATTGTATGAATCAAGCTTGAGTTAGGTAATGTTGAGTTGAGTAAAACTCACTTTAAGAATCAATACCAAATCGTACGATATTTCAGGTTAAGAACATAAAAAAGAAAACAAATCTATTGATCTTAGTAATAGAATGAAACAAAACATAATATAATTGAAGTCAACATACTTCCCTTTATAATATCTTAAAAACATATAAAATGAACGCGATAATATAAATTACAAATAGTATAGATATATTAAATTAAGTTGGCTCGAGCCCAAACCTGATTATTGAATTTGGATGGCTCAAGCCCACTCAAAAAATTCAAGTTGGGCTAGGCCCATCCATCCAAATTTCACCTTTAATTTGTTATATACAATGCATAGTTTTTATGCTATTATTTTCTTGTATGTGAAAAGCTTAAGCTAAGTAGAGAATTTTAATGAGCACTTTGAAATTTTGCTTTTTAGTGATCGTTGTCTATCAACTAAAATTAGTGGTCAACTCCATGTTACGAGAAAACTAGTAGATAAAAATAAATCATTTAGCCCTTGTAAAATATACTTTCTATGAAATTTATTCCAATGAGAGCCTTCTATTTGTCAATAAGCCAAGATCATCACATTAACCTCAAATACTAAATAATGGGTTTCTCAATTGAAACATATTTTAACTGTTTATATAGTCTTTCAAGTCTTGCTTTCAACTCAAGTTGGAGTGTTAAGTTTTGTATTTGAGAAATACATTCATTAATGTCAATCTAATAAAATAAAGTTAATTTCTTATTTCTTAATAAGGAAAGTAAGAAATAACCTAGCTCTCACTTACGAGGACTCGAGGGACATGCGATATAAATCATGCTAATAATCTCTTGAGCTACCCATGCTTGCATTAACCATTGAACATGTGGTGCATGGGATTGGTGCATGGTAAGAGTGGAAATTCATGTTGATGGGCTAAGTTCGTGTCACGTCAAAACTTAAACATTTTATTAAATAGGTCAACTCGAATACAATATAAATAATAATGGAGTTAAAAATATAAACTTAAATACTACCTAATTATTAAATAAGTAAGAGATGTTTGAGTTTAACTAAAAACTAGAATCAAATCCTTCTTGTTAATAATTAACTTGAGTTAGTCTTGTATAGGTTTACATGTTTAATATACAAACCATACATGTTTATCACTCAATTTACATATTTATTCAAAAATAAATTTAAAATAAGTCAAATATAAATTAAATAATTTAAAGTTACAATTAGTTTAATTAGCACAATTATTGAATGAGTCAATTTAGGTCAAATTATGCAATGCAGATAGGCCCAAAGACCACTTATTTATTTAACAGGTTATGCAAATCAATAGAATTTGTCTAAAACATGATTATACTCAATCCAAACCCATAAAAAACGTGTTGGCAAAGTATGTCAAACATTGTCACCCATATTACATGGATTGCAAGCAAAGCTGTTATGTTTGTATTAGTGGTGTTTACTTATCGATTCATCTAAAAGAATACTTGGAAGCAAATGATATGTAAAAGAAGAAAAAACTGATTCAGAACATTAATGTTACAAAGGCTTGTGGCATATTTTTGTATTTAATAATATTTGGCCATATATTTACTTATTATGAAGTTAAACCACAAGCTAAATAACCAATTTTTTTTGGATAAAGTTTATGAATTTGAAAAGGATAAAAACAAGTGATCTTCTATATAAGTGGTAAGAGCATTTGAAAATGAAATATAACACTTCATTTAAAATTAGTAAACAAGTTACAAATCTGAGTAATGATCTTCTTTCATAAAATGTACTAAAACAAATGCAACATTTTGTGTCCCATCTTTACATATTTCAAAACATTCATTTAAAATGAACTCATTTGGTATTTAAATGCTTTGAAATTATTGTGTCTTAAAGGTTACTATTTTCCATTAAAAGCTTTGAAATAATTATGTAATTAATTTTTTTTTTTGCTTTCAAATGTTGGAAAACCTTTTTGTCTTTCAAACATTATCTACAAACAAACTAGTTTTGCTTTTTAAGCTTGAGGCATCTAAACCTTCCCCGATTCCCTTGTTTCTTTTAATTTGAATTGAGAAGAAGATGGAGAACAAAACGGGGAAGAATATGAGATGGGATGAGAATAAGGTGGATGAAAGAAAGAGGCAAAGGGTATAGGATTAAGGTTAGGTTTTTGAGTATGGATGGAAGTTAGAGAAAAGAGTAATGAGGTTATTTATATCTTCTTTTGTATTTCAAAAATGTTTTTAAAAGGTGGGATCTATTTAGTCAAAGCCTAGATTCAATAATAATTTCTCTTTTTAAGTATTCTTATCAACTTGAGCTACCACCGTTATGTTAGCCTTTGTGTTTTTGAACCGTGGTCCAAGACCAAATGATTTAGGGTGTGTATAAGAGGGTGTTTTAGTGTTTTGCAACAAAAATTTCCAAAAATCCATTATGTAAAATACATTGTCATTGCCCTTAACCCTGTTTACATATGATCACAATCTTGTAAAAAAAAAAAGTCTTTAAAAGTTTAAGAGTTTTAAAAAATGATTCTATTTTTTTAATTTAAGTTATTTATATATTGTAAAGTACACATTTTTTAGTATGTTTAACTCATTGACATCTAAACTCACAAATGGAAATACAAAAGTGCAATCAATAGGAAATTCTTATTCTAATGATTGGTTAAGTTGGAACTTTGAGATTCCAATCAAGTTTTATTCTTATTCTAGTTTTTAGTTATTCTAGGAATTGGTTGAGACAATACAAATTTACATAGTAATCCTTTATATGATATTTTAAAATTAGATTCATTTATAAACAAAGGAAGGAAGAAAAGTTAATTGGTTGTCATTTTCCCTTTTGTTTTTTATTTTTCAAGACTTTGATTAAAAAAATATCAAATCTTACTTCAATAACATATTCTTCAAGTTTTGAGCACATATCCAAAGAAATGAAACTTCTAAAGCTATTTGCACTCAAACATGGTAACTCTATGTATGGATACAAAATAACCTATTCCTTAGTTAACTCATAAACCAAACACCCTTTGCTTTGAGACTCTTATGACCTCTGTTAGTGACTTAGACAAAGTTATTAGGCACTAAAAAAACAAAACTCAAAGGAATCCAAGTTGGATTAGAGTCTAACTGCGTTATGATTTAATTGTTCTAGAGGTGAAGTCTAATTTCCTTCCAAGCCTTCTTAATTATTTAGTCATCATTTGTTTGGATCCAAGTAAAGTGGAATTATTATTATGTAATATTGTAAACAAATTTACTAGTGATACTAATTCAAAGTTCTATAATATAATTTTTACTAATTTTAGTTAGCTGAAACAATTCTGTAAATTTTGTTGATACCTATGACATAAGCATGAAAAAAGAAATAATTGTAGTTAAGTTTGACGTTGTTTCATTTTCCTTAATGCATGTTTTTATATTTTCCAAACCAAAAAAGGGGGAGCACTTTCCTCCGCAAAGCACATGTTGGCTTCAATCCTATCAAAAGACATTTTCACTTGTATTTATTATTATGTTGCACATGTAGCCATTTTTTTAAAAGTTTTTACCTTCATTGTAGTAAAGTTTATAATGTTATGATAAAGTTCATAAAAACACGACATAATGTAATATAATAAGTTTTCATTAATAAAATTATTTTTTATGATTTTTTAATCTCATTTTTATCTTTAATTACATTAATTAATATATTAGCATTCACGTTGTATCACCTGCATTGTATATGATTTTGGTGTATTAGGAGTTGCACAAAAAATTCAAGTTATGAGTTCTTTGCAAGATGATAAGTAATTCACAATTAGTTTATTGATTTATACAATCTATCTAAAACTGTAACGCATTACCTCCTAATTGGATGAATGACTCGTTTTGGTGATTAAGATGAGTTTTCCATAGTGAGTGCACTAATGTGTGTGGTCACACATTGGACAAAATTTACAATGAATCATGATGTTAGCTGTCAAGTAATTATAATTCACCAAGATACTATGTTGCATTGATTTTTAAACTTGAGAAAATATTAAGCTAATGTTGAGGTCAATAATGGCTTTCATGTATGGGTGAGACTTTAATGTGATCATATATTCCTTATGAATTGAGTTATTATTGGTTAAGGTATGTGACGATAGGTATTTTCAATATAAACATCATAATATCTCATAGGGTTTGAGACAATGTGTTTTATTAGGTGATCTTAAAGACATATGGTCAGGAAATTTATGGTCATAGTATCTCTTTAACTAAAATTTGACATGTGCTATTGGAAAACTAAATTATGTCAGTTGTTCACATAATAAGCAGATTTGAGACTCAATGATTGAAGAGATAATAATGCAAGGTTGATAATACTTACATTGTTAGATTATGGATACTATTTTATGGGGAGTCTACATACAGTGGATAATTGGTCTCAAACTCAAGTTTATATCTCATTTTAATATCACACGACATTGAAATGCAAATGACTTTTTGTAGTGGGATGATGAGTTGCTAGGAACTTTAGATTGTTCCATTATCCAATCCTAAATCATATAGGGTACATGTTTTTCTACCTTAGGCCTCCCCATAAATTATTATAGTGGAAACCATGGCAATAAAAACCAATTATTATAGATTTAGAGAAGATAGTAATTGTACCTTTGATTTTGATGCTTTTAGATCATTTCTAAATTGATAAAGTCGTGGAAATCGTTTTAGAACTCGTCTACCTAGTGTTCTTCCACCCGATCACACTTTACATTGTCCTAGGTACAAGAAAAGTGTGGGTTTTTCTCTTTAAAGGGTGACTAGGGTCTCTCTCTAGAAGAAAACAAGCAAAAGTCTACAACCTTAACCCCTAAAAGGGTATTTATAAGGCTCTCTATGGGCTTAAGTGACTTAAGCCTAAATTGGTTTGGGTTACCTAATCTAGCTCATGTTAGTCCAAATTGATTAATTAACCTTATCGGGCTCCATTAATTAATTAGTCTAATCTATAAAAAAAATTCATAAGATCCAGTGCAACATTACGTTTTTATCAAAAATGCCTTTATGTACATTTATGAACCTAAAGCCCAAATCCCTCAAAATAAATGTGTTGTCATGAATTAGGTGCTCAAACAAGAACTACTATGATCTATAAGAAAATGCTTGACTCTCTCAAAATTCAATTCTAATATTAATTCAATATTTTACTTAAAAAAATCAATTACACTTCAGTATCCTATGTCAGTATAATAAAGTGAATGCTCAAATCTATGACCTACTATCCATTGCATGCAAACTCCTTATAAATTGATGTCCATAATTTAATAAGGTAGTATTATCACCTATTAAGATTACTTATGTAATCCTTGAGTTACAAATCTTCCTCATTATATGATCAATTAATATACTTTATCTCTAAGAAGCTTATGTCAAATTTCCTCTAAAAGAAATACTATGACTATAATATTTTAGATTATATGTGATTTAGATCACCTAAGGAGACACACTATCTCAATCTTATGAAATATCATGGTGCCTGTATTGAGTATATATATTATCACCAACTTTCATCAACATTGACCCAATTCAAAGGGATATATGGATCTCACTCACAAGTCAAACTCTTTTTGTTGATTTTGAAACAAATTTAATATCCTCTCAAGATTGAAAGTCCATGCAGTAAAGTAGTTTGATAAATCATGACAATTGATAGTCTTACATCATAATTTACCATAGTTAAATATATTTTCTCTTTCAACCTTTAACCTGTTTTACATTTTGTTCCCTCACATTCAAAATTCAACACTTTGTTTTCTAAAATCCGTTAAAGAGTAATACTTAACCCTTAAGTTACAAAACTTTTATAAAATTATAAAAAAAATTATTTTTTTTCTCTTTTTTTTTCGCACTTTGATTCAAACATTGGTTTCAATTTAAGTATAATTAACTTTGAATTGACAATCTTGAAGTGAAATTCCTTAAACGCTTTCAAAATATGACAACTACCATTTTTTTATTTTTTATTTTAAAAGGATGCTTGTATGTCCTATTCGTGATTTTTGCATGCAACTGCGAAGTGTGGTAGTTTTGAACTTGAAAAATAAATATATTTTTTTCATTTCAACCTTATTTTTATTTTTTAAATTAACATGTTATTTATTGATTTTTTATAATAAGTTTAGGAGCAAAATATTGCATTTTAACAAATTTAAAAGGCGAAGTATAAAATAGTTCAAAGGTTGAAGGGTAAAATACTAATAAAAAGATAAAGCAAATTTAAATATCTTTCTAAATTCGGGTTGAAGGGTAAAATGTATAATCCCAAGTATCTTTTTAAAGTATAATTTAATTTTTTAAATTAAAAAAATATTATTATACAGAATTATAAACCTTATAAAAATATTAAATCGGGTTTTGGGTTGGGATCGGTTGTGCAAATCTTCACTTGAACCCAACCCAAATTGAGTTCATCCAAGCTCAAACCCGATTATTAAAAATGTTTAGCAACCCAACCACACATCCGGTTGGGTCGGATCAACCCGCCTAAGCGGTATCCCTATAAATATACAGCAAATACTTCTCAAACCCTAGCCATAGCATTCGAACTCCCAAAGATTAGGGTTTGTGCTCTCTACACCTTCGGCCATGGTAAGACCTTGAATTCAAAAACGAACATGATGAATTTCTTTGAGAAAAAGAAGCCATTCTTTTAGATTTTCCTTTCGCTTGCCTTCTTTTTTCCGAGAATCAAACCGAATCATTGTATTGCTGCAGGATTCTCACAGATTTTATTTTATTTTATTTTATTTATTTTTTCCGTTTTTCAGGCGGATATCGAAACCGATGTTGCTCCGGGGGTTCCGAAGAAGAGAACATTCAAGAAGTTCAGCTTCAGAGGAGTTGATTTGGATGCTCTTTTGGATATGTCCACTGATGAGCTTGTCAAGCTCTTGCACGCTCGTGCTCGCAGAAGGCAATCGATCTGATACCGTCGCTTTATATTCATGTATATTAGTGTTACTTACAATGGGTTTTATTTATTTATTTATAGTGTGTATGTTGATGAAATATTAGGTTTCAACGTGGTTTGAAGCGCAAGCCGATGGCATTGATCAAGAAACTGCGCAAAGCAGTAAGTTTTATCTGCATTTTTTCTTGTATTCTTTTGATTGCTTGGCCACACTGGAGTCTGATAAATCGTTGGCTTTATGCTGGTGGGATTTGTAATTGTTTACCTGGATGTCCTAATCTCCGAATCAATCGGGAAATATGTTGCTTGCATAGTGTTTCAGAGTTTGTCTATTGGTTGCAGTTGCCTTCTCTTCTCAGCCTCTTAGAGTTGTTGTAAGCTGAACCAGAAATCTGAGTGTGACATTGTTTATAACAAATGCAGGGGTATTTTCTGTTTGTGCTTTCTATTTTAGTGGGTTGTATCTCAGGGTGTGAATCATGAAGTCTCATTCATGTCCGCTTGGGAAGGATTAAAGTTTTAGACTCATTGGACCTCAGCCCACCAAAGCAAGTTAAGAAAAGTGAGGTTTAGTTCATAGTTTGTTGTGACAATAGTTGTGGAAGTGTTCCTTACTCTTGTCTTGAGGTTCTCAAGGCAGTTACAGTGTCTATTAAGTCTGTAAGAATTTATCAGGTCAGTTATATGCATTCCCTGCGAACTGAAGGTTTGCCTCATGCACTTTCTGCCTTGTTTTATGAGGCACATAAAACATCTTTATATATACTTCTTAAAACTAACTATTTTCTTTTTACAGTTCTTCCATTTGGATGACTTTGAGTAGGATTTTCACAAAATTTAATCTGTAACAGAATGATAATAATGATAATTATGCTCTCTCTTTTTTTTCTTTTTTGGTTTCGGCTGTTAGTTATGAATGAAATGGATGGGCACAAAACTTTATCTGTGATGAAATGGTAATCATGCAATTTTGTGCTTCTAGGGTCATTTATAAATAAACCTTATGTGAAAAAAAATTACTACAGTGAATCAGTGATCATGCAATTTTATGTTGTTGGAGTTATAATAATAGACCTCATTGTGTGTTTATTTTGTGGGTTAGATTTCTCATTGTATGACAATATAATTATGAAATCAATCTAAGATTTTGGAGTTTGGGAAATGATGAGATTCAAACAGGTTAGCATAGGCTTAATGTTTTTTTGCCATGCTGAATATTTTTTGCACGTCAGTCTGATCCCAAACTCTGTGAAGTACAACAAATATGATAGTCTTTTTTTTTTTTTTTTGTTCTTGATGTTGTTGTTGTTGTTGTTGTTTGTTCAATCCTACTTTGGCAGGAAAAAAAAATTTTGATCACCCAAGTAGCTGAGCTAAGTTATCCCAGATTGACCTATTATTGATGCGTTGGAGTTATCAATGTGTGATATCATTTTGATACCATGGAGTTTGGGAAATGATGAGAGTTAAACAGTTTATCATAGGCTAAATTGTCTTTGCTATGCTGAATGACTTTTGCACGTCAGTCTGATCCCAAACTCCTATAAAAAGGGGAAAAATTGAAGTAAACACTTGATGGATTTAGGGTTGAAGGTTGGACTGGCTTCAGAAATCATTTTTAAGGCTCATGTCATTGAATTGTTGTCATAAATCCCACATGATTTAAGTTTAGCTGGTTTTCTTGTAGATTTGCACCACATAGCCTAGGTTTAATAAAAGAAGTTTAGCCTTTTGTAGTTTTGGTACGTTTACATATATGCGGTGCTCATGCAACTTGATAATCATATTTTTAATATTTTAAGTAACTAACCACACATTTGCATTTTGTCTGTGTCTTGGTTTCTCCATTTACAGTACATGTTATGTAATGAATGTTAACTTGTGGCATTAGTCCACATGTTAACTTTAGACTAATATTATATTCCTAAAAAGGCTATAAATGTTGAATTTTTTTTTTCTTTTTCTGCGTTAATTGTTGTGTTTTGCCTCTCAATTTCATAATTTGCGTTTGATATATAAAACTTGCACCTAATCTTGCTGGTTGGAAGAATTCCTTCCCCTGCATGTCTGCCTATAGAAAACATCTGCGACAATGGCAGTCATAGCTATGGTTCAGTTTGGGGAGTTGTTGCTTCAAACACAATCCTTCAAATGGAATTTGGCTGTTAGATTTGATTAAAAGTAGCTTGTATTAAGATCTTGTTGCTCTGTCATCTATTTCCGTATTATATTTCCTATTTTCTTCATGTATGCAATTTCATTTGTGTACCCCAGTATGCATGGTCTCCAATGCACATCATGCCATATCGATTGATTGTTTCTTTCTGTCGTCAATTTCTCTCTCTTATTATCAAGCTTAAAATTTATGGGACAGTATAATTTCCTTTAATAGCCTTTTTTGATTTCTCTTAATAGCCTTTTTTGATTTCTCATCACTCAAGTGTTTCTGTGTTTATCCCTTTGACATTTCCATGAACTCCCATAACATAAAGATTAAACAAGATTTTCCAGGATTTATTTATCTCTGTATGTGCTAGGCTATTCTTCTCTAGGATTTATGCATGGACATGAGAAAATGTTTTAGGCTAGTGACCTAATTGCTGCCAACTGTATTCTGTTTAGCATTTGATCCTGCAATACAAGAGCTCTGATGGAATTTTCATTTTTCTGGTATTCTTGTGTTTTTCATTATTTTCATTTTCCGCAAATTAAATAAAATGGTAGTCAGATAAAAATTGCATTGTTGTTTATGCATCAGTTAGTTATGATGTTTGCTATATAAAGTTCATTTTATTGACATTGGTTGGTGAGTACCCTTGCAAGAATGTGTGGTATCTGGTAGCACAGTACTGACATGGAGCCTCAAATTAAGCCTCTTATATTTGAGAGATTTAGTGCTGAAGAAAGTTTATAAAATGTTATTTATGCTGCCTTTTTTCCTTTTCTTTAGGGACCCCTAACTATGCAATAATTTCCTATCTTTTTGCTTTAATTTGTATTGATGATGAATCAGTTTAGTAAACCACAAAGGAAGTGGGGATTATTCATTAATATTTTCATTTTGGTGTTCTGATCTCCTAAAACAGAAACGGGAGGCACCACCTGGTGAGAAACCAGAGCCAGTTAGAACTCACCTCCGCAACATGATCATAGTACCTGAAATGATTGGCAGCATTGTTGGGGTTTACAACGGGAAGACCTTCAATCAAGTTGAAATTAAGCCTGAAATGATCGGTCATTATCTGGCTGAATTCTCAATCTCTTACAAACCTGTCAAGCATGGAAGGCCTGGTATTGGTGCCACCCACTCTTCCAGGTTCATTCCTCTCAAGTAAAAGTTTTTGCTTATGCCCATTCTATTGTATTGAGAAAGTACTCTCATTATCTAGACTGGATTTTGTTTGGTTTCTATCCGTTCTAGTTCTTTATTTTCTTGCACAATGTTAGCTCTAGTAAGAACCAAAAACTTAACTGAACTAGTGCATTGTTGACGCTGCTTTTTGGCTATTGATCAGAAACTTGTTTGTTTCATATAAAATTGCATTAATAAAATAAGTATGAAGAAGGTGTCCCATTCCGGGATCTGTGCTAAAGGCAAAATGGATTAGCATTTGGGGAGCTTCGTACCACCTAGAAGGGTGGGATGGCATAATAACGTGGACTGGTGGCACTGCGCCCTCAACCATGGTAGTTTTGTTGGATGGAATACAGGCATGAGAAAGAGAATGTGGGACATGCTTTGACCGGGGCACTTAGATTCTCATATTTCATGAGTTTGGAAAAGTTGGTGCATGCACATTGTTCTTTTATTTTTTGTGTTCAAAATAATGAATCTGGCCATATTCCTTCATGTGAAAGCTGTCACGAGCAGCGGAGCCCAAAATGCAGCAATTGTTGACCGCATTCGTTCTGTGAAATTTTTGTTGGTCAAATTACTGGGATATTTTTTCCCTGACATCTCATAATTGTATTAACAGTCTAGATTGTGTTGGTTCATGGACCATCTGTGTCAGATCTTTACCCGGATAAGGGTATTAGAATGAGATGAGTTATCCTAATAGCACGTGAATCTTGGGGTTTGTTTGGAAATTATTCTTAAAAACAGTGTTTTTTTCCTCCATGGAATAGAAATAGATTGCCTAACTTAAAAACACAGTATTTGTTTTGAAAAGAGGTTGGTTTTTTACAATAAATTAAGGGTATTTTTTATTTATTTTATAATATAATAAATTAAAGGTATTTTTAATTGTTTTAATAGATTGTGACGAGTCACAATGGAACCTATTTGTACTCTTTGTACCATGTAGGCCAGGAGGGTGCTAAGTTTTCTATATTCATGCCAGTGTGTGTATATGGAGTGCGTTTTCTCACACTCCTCTCTTCAATTGACATCTTATGAGATTGTTTCAGAGAGGATGGGTCTTTCGATCAAATTAAGAGTTTCCTTCTAAATTTACTTTAAACAGAAAACCAGACTCCCCACTCGTTGAAATTTGGTTATCTCACTGACTATTGAGGATCTCTTAATCCTCGGCTCTATGGCCTTTATTAGGTGGATTAGTGCTACTGCCCGGCAGTAATTTTGAGACGGGTTTCCCAATACTATCCCTTTAATTAATTCCTGAATAACCACTTGATAGATCATTTTTTGTTATATAGCATATAGCCAAAAACATCACCGAATTATATTTTTATTTATGTGTAGACACTGATTTTTCTTAAAGCCAATTTTAGTGAAAGCACTATAATACAGCTGTTTACAGAAGGTGAACTCGGTTTAGAGGCAACTATCCGAGGAGAGCGGGGGTGTGACGCTATGTAACACCCTGTGCCTCAAGGTTAGGGATAATCTTGTTAATTTTAAATATCTAATATAAAAGTGGAATATGTAAAAATGATTAAATAATAATGAGAGAAAAGACAAAAAAACAAAAGTGATTGATTTTTCTTCAGGGAGTTTATCGGGATTAACGATAGATTCACGTAATTATGAAATACTAATTCAATTTAAATTAACTTGATAATTTAAAACGTAACATATGATATAAATAAACATGTCTAAATAAAGGTTTTCACGTCACTCACCTCTAGGGATTTTTTTAAAAATCAAGGGTAACGAGTTTTTTAACTAAATAAGAAAAAATATACTAATACTTTCTTATATATATATATATATATATATATATATATATATATATATTAAATTAAAACTCCCTGTTTAAAATTTATAATTTTTATTTATTTTTAAATAATATATTTTTATCTTTATCTTTGTTGTTATTATTATTATTTGGTGAAAACTAAATTAGGGATATTACATGTTAATAATGGTAAGGAGGTGTAGACGAGGGTGTGACTTGATAACGCCTTTTGACGGGGCTCAGGACTTTTGTTCCCTAGGCAAGAAACTTGTGGCCTTAGCTTAGCCTCCTTCTCAGTGTGAGAGACCGCGTTTCGAGTTTTCAACAACCAAATGCATAACGTTTTGTTCATGAAACACACCCTCCCACCATTTTCTCCACTCTTCCCAATTTTTCTTTGACAATTTTGGCATAACTTGCTTTCACATTTCACTTTCACCTTTACCGGTTTTTGTATTTCTTTTAAAATGATGTCGTCAACAAATAACAAAAAATAAAAGGGGGAAGCTTGATACAGTCTTCAACTACTATAATACCTTGTTTCACTCTTTATTCTAAGGAAATTGAAAGAAATTGGATGAAGTAGAGACCAAACCAAGAAATAAATAAAAAATCAAAGTAAATATAACTTTTATGCCAAACCAAGTAAGTGGAACTTTTAAAATGTGAAAAATATTCCAAAAATGAGGCTGGACCTACCTAATCAATGCCACTTAAAACCTGGCAATGCTCCAATTGGACTCACTAGTCTTCCAATGTTGGCTGGGAATAGTTTTGGCCTGGCCCTGGACTACGCTGTACTACTAGACTCTCCCATAATTTCAGAAGCGTGTCAGAGTCTGATCTATGTGGGGCCCCCAATTACTCGACGAAAAGCTTTCAATGTAACCGGCGGCGCCGCGTGCCTCCGCGTGCCTCCGCGTGCTACTTGGTAGGGTTTTGGCTTGGCTTTGGCTTGCGCCGCCTCTTTAATTAATTTCCACAACTTAACTCCACGTGTCAACTGTTCAATTCATTTTGGGTCCTCCTTACCCACTGTACTTTTTCCTCAGGGACCACCCCTCACTTTATGACAAGTGTACATTTCAAATCTGATCGTTTTTGTTTCCGTTTCACTTATTTATTTATTTATTATTATTATTTTTACCTTAAATTCCTTTTAATATATGATGTCATATGTTTATATACCTATCATATTCCACGTATTTACAAGGTTGGTGGGTATACGAGTTTTGGTCAAAAAATATAAGTAATTTTTTTTACTTAGAAATTTTTTATTTTTCAAATATAAGTAAAGATAAAAACACTTTATAGAATACTTTATAGAGCGACATTTTTGCATTGGTAATTCGGGACAAGAAGACCAAAGTGGCATTGGAATGCTCACGTGATGTCTCTTGATTTTTGGTCTCTAAAACTTAATAAACCAATATGTTTTAATTTTAAAAAGAGATTATTTAGTAAACTCTTGATTTAATATTTGTTATTATTTGAGGGAAAAAAAAAAAAAGATTAGTTTTAAGAAATAATAAAGAATGAGTTGGGCGCACACAATAAAGAGAGAGAAAGCGAAACGGGCATGTCATCATTTCTCCATCCTCCATTCCCATCTCAACACGCATGCATTCAATGCATTAACCCATATTTATTTTTTTATTCAAATATTTCTAAATTATTAATTATTCAAAAAATGGAAAAAACGAAGCCTGTCGGCGTTAACCACGACTGTCTCCCTCTCTATAAATAATTAAATATCAAAGCACCACCTCCACAGCCTCTCCAAATCAACCAAATCTTCTCTCATTCTGCTCCGTCACCGGTACACTGCCACATGGCGGTCGAGCCCCTCAACCGCCGATCTCAGCCTTCCGGATCCGGCGGAGCCGTGACTAAGGAGGTGCACTTCAGAGGCGTCAGGAAGCGCCCATGGGGGCGGTTCGCTGCGGAGATACGCGATCCGTGGAAGAAGACGCGGAAGTGGCTAGGGACTTTCGATACCGCGGAGGAAGCCGCTAGGGCTTACGACGATGCGGCCAGGAGCCTCCGTGGGCCGAAGGCGAAGACTAACTTCGGCGACGGAGGACTCTCCTTCGCCTCCGCCGAGGCTCCTGTGGCCGGCGCCTCGGAGTTGTTTGGAAAGGGTCTGCAGCAGCATTGGCTGCAGCCGTCATTAACCGGCGGCGGCGACTCCGTTTCCGTGCCGTCGCGGTCGGAGTACACTGGATATAGGTTGGATGCGGTGGATTTGATGGTGAGTGAGGAGGAGAAGAAGATGAGGCAGGAGAAGGAGAAGAAGCCGTTCCTCTTCGACCTGAACCTCCCGGCGCCGCTCTTCTGAGGGTCCTTCCACGCCGAGAAACTCCCCGGAGGTTAGCGTTCGCCTTGAACTCCGCCTCTTCTCCGAAGCTTGATGGTGAAGTTTCTTTGTGTCTTTTTACCTTTTTACCCTCTGGGTTTAGATAGATTTTCCCTTTTTTTGGGGATGTACAGTGGGATTATCGAAGTTAAAAGAGAAATGGTTTAAAACTTGGAATAGCAGTTACTGTGGATTTGACCTTTGACTCATCATTGAATGCAACAGCAATATGACATGGCACTTTGCAACGCAAGCTTTTCAATTATCCCAACCTGGGATTTCCATTTAATGAATTTTTTTGTTTAGGCGATACTTGTAGTATTTTTTGGAATTTTATTTTCCCATAATTCAAAATAAAGCTTTCACATCCATATACCCAAAAAAAGACTAGTTTTGATTCTTGAAAAGTGAGGATAAAGTGTGAGAAAGAGTTACGTATGGATATGGTAAGCTCCAAATCCTAATAACTTAACATGAAGATTTATAGAGTCAGTCACTTGCCATGTTTCTCTTGATAGTTTTTTCTTAATCAATACACAATCCTTTTAAGATGAGAAGAAGAATCGCACTCCAACGCTCCACGGTCCATAAAAGATAAAAAAAAAGGGAAAATAAATAATTACCAATTGGTAGAAAGGGGGCATTGTGGGCAAAGAGGTAATCGAGTGTGTGTGATGACTGATGAGAGAGTAGTGGCCTGGTGTTTGACCGAAGAAGATGGTGGTGGCGGCGGCGGCGGATGCTGGCGAGTGGCGGCTTCTTCTCTTCTTTTACTTCACTGGTTGCCGTCTCTCTAATTTGCTTTTTATACTTTTATATAATTATTTGAAAGGGGTCACGTGACTCACCGCTACAGACGGGGCATTCTCCCATTGAATGTGAAGGGTGTCCACCACCATTTTTATTTTGAGAAGTGAGAAGAAAGGCATGAATCTTCAAGTGTATACTCCTCTCCAATTATTACTACTTATTTGATTTTATTTTAAAGATGAGAATGCGTGAATGTTATTATAATATTTGGTAGGAAGAAATTAAAGATAATTTTATTGGAAAGCACGACTATTTTTAGCCATAAAATACTCTCATGAAACACGTTTTGAATTGACCTTTTTTTATTATTATTATTCTGAGGATTATTTTGTTCTTTGATCCAAATCATTTCATTTTTTTTTCCCAAGGATAAAATTGATACTCTCCACAAACACATCAAGATCTTGGGTGTAATTGGGCTTGTGCACTGGGCAAGTCTAGGCCCATTGGGCTTCCTCACACGTCAACACACTCAACATGGGCTTGGTTCATGATTAGGGATTGCTAACCTACAAATTAAAAAATCAAAAATAAAATTTGTAAACTCACTTCATAGATGATGGCCCAAATGCCAGCAAAATCCAAAACATTTTCCGGGAAAATTTTTGGTAGCTTCAAAGTATAAAGAAAGAGAATAGTTAAAAGCAGTAGTTGAGAAGCATATATAAATAGAGCCAAAGATTGTCATATAGATGACAATAGAGGAAGAATATAGGAAGATATCAAGTATGATTGCCCATGTTTGGTCCCCCAATACTTCACATGCATTGTTGTTGGGGCCTCTTTGAAGATGGGTGACTTTGAATAATTCCTCTTACAAAACTAGAAGGAAACAAACTCCCAAAGGGTGTCTGGTACAAAGATTCAAGTTTGAAAAAGACTTTGTTTGAGCAACCTTACAAATTCTAAAGATTTGGGTCCTAGCTCAACCACTCTACTCTTTTGGTTGGGTTCTCCACTCTATTGATTAAGCCAATTTTTAATCCAAACCCAATTTCTTGTCACTCTGTCAGAATTGTCTAAAGTGCCCTACTATTGCTTAAGAAAGACCTTGACTCTTTAGTCCACTGATTAAGGCAAATCTTCAATCATATCTACTCTCATGCTAGACTTATCAAAGTGTTATTCCATTGCTAAGGAAAGATGTCAGGTCTCTATTCTATATGCTCGTGTTAGAGTTGTCCAAGTGTTGTATGTTTGCTTAGAAAACACCCAAGTCCAGGACACCACACTATTGTGCATTCACTCAAATCACTCAAATCATCCAAATTTGATTGGTTTCAAATAAAAAGAATAGGCATAAAGAGTACTTTTAAGTCTTCCGTTTTCAACTACTTGGACATCAAAAATGGGAAAAAAGGGGAGTAGGAAGATACCAAGAACAAAAGTTTCAAGAATTAATGTTGACATCAAACCAGGGTTTTAGCAGTTCGATAGTAGCTTCTGGTTTTGTAACGTATCCCAAATCCAGAACCAGAAACAGAGAGAAAAGGAATCAATCAAAACAAAAGCTGCCACACTGAAGGGGTATTGCATTCATTTAAAGAAGGAACACTAAAATGTTCAAAAAACTGACTGTAAATAAAAGATGAGAAACAGTTCTAACAAATTGAGATCCCCATTTTACTCAGATTTTGTGTCTGGTCCTGGGGTTCATGCCCCGCGGGCCCCCCTCCTCCACCTGCCCAACAACTAAAAAAGGCTTGGAAGCCAACCAATCCTCCCAAGCCAAAAAACCAAAGAAGAAGAATCGAAACATTAAAAAAAAAAAAATGCTCCAAATATGTCCCAAGCTCAAACCATGCAACATATGTACAGGAGCAAATGAGGCAGTCCATGAATAGGACTCTGATGTATTGAACAATGGGGGGCTTGGTGTGATCTCCGCTATGCTTCCCATGAAGTTTACTGGTTTGCAGATTGTGATGGTAACCTTGGGTGGTTATGCTCACCTTCATAAGTGACTATAAGCATTGAAGGGTCTTCCAAACATCGTTCCACGTGCTTCCTTGCTGGGCAACCTCTCATGCTGCTACATTTATAGTATCCCCTGCACCAGTTCAAGAATGGGTTCTCGGTCAATTTCCTCAAAATTTAAGCTTCAAGTCAATGGATTTCCCTAATCATAATAATCATGTAGATTTTAAGGTGCATACACAATCAGTTATGAATTATCCAAAACTGAGGATCGGAAGTTGATGAATTTCCTTAAATCAAATTTTCCTACTGATATCAAATCTACAGAAAGCAGTTCGATCAAATCAATATATAAAGCCTTAGTTGCTATCAACTCACATGGAAGAAACAACAAAATCCCATTGTCAAACCTTCATCCGAGAGTTTGCTCAGAATTTCTCCAAATACTATGAATAAAACATACTAACTGCCCTGAATCCGGCTGTCTAACAGCCCAATCAAGCACCAGCACCAAAAAATTGATTGAGATTCCATTTGGAAAGTATATCACTACTACCAAAGATAAAACATACACCTATCTCTCATCAGAGGTAATGGCATCGAATAATGCATTCAGATATGTTCAACAAGCCTCCTACTAATTCTGAATTATAAAATCTAGGGTGCTTGCTACTGAAAAAGAATCCACTAACAGAATATACCTAGGGTGAGGAGAACCCTTTATCGGCTTCTGCCCGTACTTCCTCCACGAGTACTCATCAGGAGGGATATCAGCAAGCTTGTTACTTATAGCCGGCACCTTGATTGATCTCTTCACTCTATGTTTCCTGTTCAAGCAACAAATAAAAACACACAAATGCAACAAATTAACACCACCACAACCCCACTAACTAGGAAAAAATGCGAGAAATCAATAGTAAAAGGAATAGGAACAATTTCAAGCTAATTGCTATCAATAGGGCATTACTGATTGAACAGAAAGTTCGGAAATAAATCGAAACTTCCCTTAATGACAGGAAAGAGCAACAAGCACAAGCAATTACTACCGATAGGGTATTATTAATAGAGCAAACCTCTTCTTTGAGCAGTGGCATCTGCCGCTGCTGCCGCATTTCACACTACCCTCTTCTCCCCTTGAGCACTTCCTTTTATGTTGGAAGGAGTTCTGATCGGATCGAGCCGGCCCAATCAAATGGAAGGCATTTCCATCCAAGTTAGCCACACTTCCATCCACACTCAGGGATGAGATAAAAGACCGGGTGGATGACATTGTTGGTGTGCAACTGGAGCTATCAAAATTGAGATTGATACCGCTATTGCTCCGCCGATACATGGTATCGGCCTGATGCTTCATCTGCTGCTGCAGCCTCTGCTGTTGCTGCTGGTGGAGGAACTGGTAATTTGTTGACGATGGTATGAGTTGAGAAAGTTGCAGAGGGCTTTTACCATTGGAGGTCAATTCCAACGATGGGTTTCCCAAACCCATGGTGTTCTTGGCATTTGACCCCATTTCTTGAATTGGCTTTTCAAGCGAACTGGAGTGGAGAAACTGAAAAGTCTTGGATGGGTGATCTTGTTTGGCATTTGGCTTGTCTAAGAGGATATTGTGGGGGAGAGGGGTTTGAAAATTTTTGGATTTTCTCACCCTGGCATGGCCCAAACCACTATTGAGAAGAGAAACAACTCTGTTAAACCTAACCACAGCCTCCCCAGTTTCCACCATTAATTTTTTACGCTGAATCTGATCTTGGGGCTGAGACAAGAGACCTAGAACCTTGTTGCAGCTCTCCACAGCTGCTCTGTTAGCTTTCTCAACCTCCTCCATGTGTTTTGCCCTACAACCAAAAACCCTAATTCTCAAAACCCAAAACGCCCAGCCCCAACAACAACATTAGCACCTGCAAAATCCCAAAAAGAATAAAAACTCACCACAACATCAAATCTTCAACAATCCATACCAGAAATAACAAAGACCCATCTGGTCAAAAGTCCATTTCCACACAAAGAAAACCACATCCAGGAAAAGCGTTTTTTTTTTTTTTAAATCAAAGTCTGAAGAATTCCAATTCAACAAAGGTCCAATTTTTTGAAAAGCATAAAGACCCAGATAGTGAGATTCAACATGGTGTGGGTAAAAAATGATATGAAAATGAGACAAACCCAAGATAAGGATGAACATGCAGACAACAGTTCCATTCCAAAATTTGAAGAAAATTCAAGGAAACCACCAAAGAACAGACCTTTGCTGTGTAGTCAAACCCTAGATTCTCCTCCACCCATCCCCGTGAAATTGAAAGGTGTGAAACAGAAGACTTGCTTCACCATATGGATTTCACACCCCCCAATAGCCTACAAACCCCCTCATTTTATATTCATATTTATATAATTTAGAGAGAGAAACTAGAGAGAGAGTCTCTCCTTTGGGAGAGAGACTCTAAAGAGAGAGAGCCTTTTATAGACCCTCTGAGATGAAACTGCTGTCTCTGTCACAGATTTGAGTGTGGGCTCCACCCCAAGACCACTGTTTCTTTTTAAATTATTATTATTTTCCCAAAAATATTTCAACATTTAATTTATTAATAATCTCTTCAGATTTTTTGTATTAATTAATTTTGGCTATTTCCCCATCTCGCATTTATGAATTATACTCCATCTGAGGTGTGAGGGAGTGTGCATCAGCAGGAGTTTCCCTGTCTCCATTCACATAAATGCTTTCTGTTCAATCTTTTTTCCTTTTAAAACCCAATCTCATAAATGCATCTACTCATTCAAAAGCCTATCAAAAAAAAATTCCCATTTATCTAAATGACTTGTAAAAAAAAAATAAATTTTGCCAAAAATGTTTATGATAATTTTATTATCATTTATACAAGGAAAACAGAGGCAACATTAAATTAGAGATAGAGGAGAATCATGGTGGATTATTTCTTCTTTTCAAGGCATTCTATCAGATTTCTGCAATATTTTAAAGGTGGATGAGAGGATTGTGTAAATGTTTTTCTATAAATCAATGAAAAATATTTTCTTTTTTTTTTTTCAATTTCAATTTATTACAAATTTAATTTATTTCCCATTTTCTTTTATTTTTTTATTTTTAAATGCAAATCCACTTTTTTTTTTCTCCGACCAAAATTAATATTAATATATATACATATATTATAAATATTTTAAGGGATAAAGTTCACAGGAGTCAAAACTCTTGAACATAGCCGTTGCAAAAGCCAGTGAATGGAAAGATGCCACGTGGAAAACAAGTATGAAAAGTGGACACGTGACCCAAGGCTTGTTGACTGGGAGAACTTGGCACTCTGTTAAATTGCGCCGGGGGAGAACTGTTAAGTCGGTGACTGACAGTCTCTGGGTCCCACTTTTTCTGAAAAGCGTTGACTTACATGCGCTCTCAACCAGAGAGGGTATTTTAGTACTTTTGAATTTCTGGGTTCTGATTAGGCTCCGTAATTGATTGAATTAAGTGAAATTAGTGCCCTATGATTTGATGGTCTACATCACTTCAATGACTACTATGCCCTTGGGAATGCAATTTAATTACTTCCAATTTATTTTATTTGTATATTTTCATGTCAAAGAAGAAAAATAAGGAATTATTCCACAAAACAAATTTTTAAACAATATTTTTTTAATTATTTAATTTTTTTTAAATACGTTACAATAATTTAAATTTATTTAAAAAATAATTTATTTGAAAACTAAATTTAAAAAAAATAAATTTCAATCAAATATATATTTTTAAGCAATTAATATTTTTGTTTTCAAATTCAACATGACACATAATAATTAGAATCGAAAATAAATTTTAAAATACTAATATTATTAAAAGTGAAATATAATAATTTAATATTATAAAAATTAAAAGATTTTGAAAATCTTATTGTATTCCTTAATGTAACTGCTTTTTAACTTCTAACTTATGCCCCCCCAAAAAAAAACCTTTTGTCGTTAAAATGAGTCTCTTTAACCGTTTGTCTAAATAACTGACTACGTCTCTTTCTTGCGGCCGCGTATTTTTAACTTTTGAGATTCATTACTTTGCATTTTTTTTTTTCCTCATTAAAAGTAACTAAAAATAACTATCTTTACCGTTAAAAAGTAACTCAAAAACTGACTCGACCGTTAAAATTTTCATCAAAATTCCCGACTTTCAACTTCCTAGTGGTATGGGAGAGTTATAGTTCGGTTTTTTTTTATTTATAAATAAAGTCATAACTTTTAAAATGCCTCCTTTTATCTAAATACCAAAAACAACATTTTAAAGATTCCATGATGCTGAAGTTTTAAGGAATATTTTAACTTTAAAGAAACCTACATATTTCATAAAATTCAACTACAACTTTTTTTTTTGTTTTTTATTTTATTTTATTTTATTTTTTATAAATGAGATATAAAATTTTAAGAGAACAATAGAAAGGTAAAATTAAATTTACATATATTTTGTAAAAGAATTTGAAAAGGTTTATGATATAGTGTATGTGATATTTTTTTTTTTAAAAGAATATTATTATATAAGATACTATATATTATAAATATTATGAAAATTTGGACCAATATGTTTAAGTTGTATCCTTTAATTTTCATCAAAGAATATTTTATTTAATTGTAATTTTAAAAAATATCATATTTATTAATAATTTTAAAATTTTTATTAAAAAATAATATTAATCATTAAATAAGATTTAAAGTTTTTAATATTAGAATCCATTTGAAAGTAAATTTAGAAGATATTAAAAATATGTTTAACTTTTTTACAAAAATGAGGTATTTAATGAAATTTTAAAAATAAAAAATCACTTGAAGTAATTATATGACAATTACTTACTAAGTATTGTTTTGTAGTACATTACAAATAAAATACCGTCAAAGCACTTCTTCTTTTTTTAGTTATTTGGATATACTTCTTTTTATTTTGAAAAATAAAAAAACTAATATAAAATATGGTAATATACATTTAAAATTTGAAGGGGTAAACCTCAAATTTTTTAAACAAATTTTAAAAAACATTATCTCTTTCAAGGTAAGTTTCAAATAGATACAAGTGATTCTTTTTAACCGTGTTTTTATTGAATGCAATACTAATAAAAATATTTTAATTAAAATCACTCCCAAACAGTCTTTTAATTTATTTTTTATTTTTTATTAAAATTATTTTCCTTAAAAACGTTTGTAATGAAAGTACGACTAATAAAAACACTTTAATCATTTGATATGTATCCACCATGAATATTAAACAATTCTTTTTAAAAATGCTTATACTAAAATTTAGTATTAATGAAAGCGCTTTATCTCCTTTTCTTTTAGGCTTTCAATTAAAAACAAACAAAAGCTTACCCCTTGTCTGGTTCTGGAAAATTTTTAAGGAAAATGGGTAAAAAGAAAGTAGAAAGTAGAAATGAAGAATAAATAACAAGATTTAAAATTAATATAAATTATTTTCCCTATTTCTTTAAATTCATTTCATTTATTGTTTTTTTTTTTCAATATGAATATTTAATAATTTAAAATATATAAATTTCTATTTTATTTAATTATAAATATATTTAATTTTTTCTTTTTGTAATTTTCCTTCTAAACCAAAAAAATGGGAAACAAAAAAAAAAAAAGAAGTCATTTTCATTGGGATTTCATTTACTTAGTGCAAGCAATCATAGCATAAAAGTTGAAAGGGAATAAGCTTAGCAAAATATCAGATGAGGTAAGAAGAGATCAACTTCAAGTTCCAATTTTAAACCTAAAAATAAAGAATAAAAAGGTCTTGAAGAAAAAGGGCCATCCAAGCCCTCCACATGGCGACAAGCCTTTGCATCATAGTTTTTCTTTTCATCACATCCAAGGAATATTTCCTCTTCAATGTCCTATACTTGAGAATCATCTGAGACCTCCTTTCTCCAGTCTTTGGGTACACACATGTACAAAGCTCAAAAGGCAAATAGCAACACTATTTCAACAATAAAACCCACCATAAATCTGTGGAAATTTACAAAATATTACAAAAGAAAAAAAGGGAATGATAACACATCTTCACAAAGACTTGATAATATGAAAAAAAAAAAAAAAAAACCACTTCTATTTTCATTACCAATAGTAGTTTTCTCAAAGCAAAACAACCGACACCATCCTGTATCACTCACAAGTGAAGCATCATCCAAATGGAAGCTTTCTCGTAACGATTCCTAGCATATATTTAGTGCAGACCCTTCTTTTGAGGGAAAAGAGGTTCACTAAAGTTTGGAACTCTACCTTGGAACATACCCTAATCATGAACAAACAATCCACTTTGTCCTATGCCTTTGCCCCCCATCAAAATTCTATCCTACTGTTCCTGGCTTTAATAGAAGAATATGTTCCTCCTTTCGAATTGTTTGGGAGGGAAAAGGAGCAGAATTTCACATGCTTTTGAGGCACATGGAAGTAACACTTTACCTTTTGAATGTGCTAAAGCGTAGAAAAGCAAAGAGCTACTGCTTTGGGATCCTACCAGTACCAGTCACATAGAACACAGAATTAGAAATGATAAAGGAAGGACTACCCAGATCTCCGTGTCCACCATGGCTTGCTCTCAGACAGACCGACAAATTGGAGAGGGAGTTTAAATCCACACATTCAAACCTGAACCAACCAATTGTTATCTAAGACAAGGACTAAAACCTGAATCCAACTCCATTTCAGCTTCTGAACTCAATCATCTAAAAACGAACTAGAATAACAAGAATTGTAAAGAAAATGAAAATAGTAAATACAGTTATGAACACACATAGGATCAACTTGGATTGTATTTACTTACTACATGGGTGAAAAAAACTCATTCATGAGAGTCATATTGTTAAAACCTGAATCCAACTCCATTTCAGCTTCCGAACTCAAATCATCTAAAAATGAACTAGAGTAACAACAATTGTAAAGAAAATGAAAAATAGTAAATATAGTTATGAACACATATAGTATCACCTTGGATTGTATTTACATACTAAATGGCTGAATAAAACTCATTCACGAGAATCATAACAATATCATATTAATCCATCATTTCTTGAATTTTCAATACTCTATATAAAAGAGCTTATGGCATGCATCATGTGGTTGTGTCACAAATTAAAGGCAACCAAGAACTTTACTGTCCGCTTGATTTAGTACGCAAGTTAAACTACAACCCCACAATGACAATGACATGCATAAAACAACAAAAGTATCGCTTCTTTGTTAACTAAGTAAAACTTTATCCACAAAAAATGGACACAAAGGAGAAAAGCATTAGTTAGAATCCCTAGAAAAAATTGCTAATCAGTATGCTATTTAAAGAGGACTCAGCAAAAAAGCAATGAAGTTGGCAAAAGAAATATCTGCAATTAAAATCCAATGGTTTGACAAATACAAATCTCCCAAATAATTCACAAACCCTGAATTATTGATCAAAGCCGCCAATCTGTGTGATAACAATAAATTTACTGTTTCCTTCCTCTTCCTTTCTTGGCAGGCTGTACTTCCATCGCTTCTTTTCCTGTAACTTCTGAGATGTCCACTGTATGATAAATTAAATGAAGAGAGAGGAAAAGGGAGGACTTGTTGTTAGAACAGCTTGGCAAACACAAGATCCAAAACAAAAAATAATTATATATGAAAGAATACTAATAATGGCCAAGTTCATATGGAGACAATTTTGAAGATGGCAAGTCCTGCTGCAGGTTCACTTTCACCTCATCTTTCTAACATTTTAGAACATGAAGAAACTTTACAAGGGCAGTGCATGGACATGCAAAGAATATCTTATCATCCCATTGTCAACTACAGAGTAATCCAAATGAGTTTAATTTTTGGAAAGCCATAGCATCTGCTTAAAAAATAGAGATTATTTATTTTGTAAGCATCAGATAAATTTTATAGTACTGTAATTCTAACAGTTTATTAGAATTGTGCCCAAATATTAGAAAAACCAGTGGGGAGGTTTCCGTTTCCATGCAATGATCACATCCATCCTGAATGAATAATACTATAATAGAAGTAGAAAAAGGTGAAAAAACCTTCTGGACCCCTAGCCATCAGAGTAAAGAATATGTTATTGAGCTTCTCCATCTTCTTTGCATCCTGTGCCTGGTCTGTCTTGAACTTGAGACACTGGGAAAAACAAAAGGATTGATGACATAAGTTAACTTAGTATACAATGTCAGAAACATAGGTTCTGGACAACATGGCTATTCATTGACATGAGTGATATCAAAACCCTTCTTTACATCTCCTGTATACATATTTATAAACGCAACTGAGCTCAGGTCCATGATGTAAAAGCAGTGGCAATGTGAATTTAATGTAACTAAAAGCTTTCAGAATAAAGGGGCACCTCATTATAGGATGGCCAGAACTTACAAATACTTTCATAGAGGACAATAAGAACAATAGAGACAAACATATGGGAACTTGGGATGGATATGGGGTATCTGTCACTACCATGAGTTATTTAATATGCCAAACAAGAGTCAAGTCACACAGAGAGCATCACTAAAACAATGCAAAAATAGTTGAACAATAGTTTTGCAAAGGCGTAAAACAACACCACTAGGCCAGGAATGTTAAGAAAGTGAATTAGCCATCTGAGTTAATCTAATTTAAGGTTGAGAGGAGAAGATGCCTTTTCTGAATTGAAACATACTTTACAAGAAGAAAGTCATTCGATTACATTGAAATCAAAGGCAAACTGCAAGGGGCATCAATGAGTATCTATTTAGAGAAGAAATTTTCTTTTTTTAAAAAAATTTATTTCTAAAGCTACGGATTCCAGAAGCACATGGCCTCTCAAATATACTAAAATATCATATGTCATCAACCAATGATTTAAAAACCAGTCTGGACCAGCTGGCTCGACTTTTTAGCCAGAACGGGACAGAACCAGGTTGAAGGCGGTTGGACTGTGAAATTGGTGAACCAGTCCAGCCCGGTTCTGCACCCCCTGTCCACCCCCTTTTTTATCAGCCTAATCTGCCCCTTTCTTTTTTCCCCAAAAAGTTGGGCCTAGGCCTGCTTTTTGGCCCAGGGTGGCTGCCTTGTGACTTGCACATCACATTCATGCCACTAATGGAATTTAAACAACTTTACATTCTCATCAGATTCCGATGTGGGATGCATTTACAAAAATTCCAAAATGGTTTCCTCACCAACAGGATTGAGCCTTGGTCTGAAAGGTTAAGGAGTAGGGGCTGACCACTGGGGGCCAATTATAGTTTATGGTACAAATTGGCAAGTTGCTCTAAAATAAAATAGCTTTTAAAATATTTTCATTAGAATAAGTATGAAAATAATATAAATCAAATAATATAATATTTTTAAAAAGCACAAAATAATAAAGTATATAACTTTTATATATAGATAAAATCAAATAATAAAATTTTTCTTTCATTTTGAAAGTCTTCGCATTTAAATATTATATCATAGATGTTTTATTTAATAAAATATAAAATATTAGCATATTTATATTTATCCTTATCATGATTTTATTTGATAATATCAAATATTAAAAAACTATTATTAAATATCTTGATTATCTATATATGTTTTAATTTTTATAATTATTTTTAATTTTAATAATACATCAATTATATATTTATAACATCACAGTTCAATCACTAGTCCAACCATTGAATCTCACATTTCTAATTCAATGACCAATCTTGTTTTGAAAACATTGGCATCAACTATAAACTCCATAAAGTACAAAGGATAACTCATTTTTAAATGCAACACACCAATCTCATACACATAACATCTTAATTACTTGCTATAAAAACTTTTAGAAACTTATAGGCACTTACAATGCATTAAAAAGCTTCAACTCCAACAACATGATAAGTTTAGGATATCCACCACCAATGTCAACAATTTGGTCCTTGACAAGTTGAACACGAGCTAATACTCATAGACAAAGGTATCACGACCCTCATCAATCAACTTAACAAATATTAATGTTGCCGCCTTCAATCACCCAATGCCACTAAGGACTTCATTTATTTATTTACTTATGTGAACAGCTTAACAAGTTTGAACATTATCATGTTAAATCATTAAAAGGACGCTCTCTCCTGTCCAAGTTCTTAAGGTGTCCAACTTCCAGGAATAAGCAAGGAATATAATATCACTTAACACCCTATCATCAATCAATAACAGGTTTATGCCATCTCCATTATCCAACAAACAACAAAACTAAACCCCTAAGAATTTGACCAATTTTCCCATTCTACCACCAATATAAGTTAATGACCATTCTTTAGGGACACAAATTTAGCTAATAATATGTTTCAAGAAACATCTCATCAAAAACCAATGCTACTGCTCAAAAACATCATGAACATATGACCCATAGACACACATGGATTTTGGACGTCAACTGTCTATGCTTTAATGATAGCACAGGCCAATTAGAGAAGACATGACTAATTATATATATGTATAAACCCCCATGTGTTGAAAAGGGAGTCAAGTGGTCAATCCTAGCCTAGTACAGACCTACATATGTTGAAAAGGACTCAGTGACACAACCATAGGTTGTCTCAATGGTTTGCTTGTATTGCATTGTAACGTAATAGACAAAGAAATTGCTATTTCACATGCAAGCTTCAAGCCACCCTGAGTTTTAATGAACTAACCAAGTGGCACAGAATATTAGACAAGTAGTTCATCAGATGGTTTCACCATACAAAAAAATAAAATAAAAGAAGAATAAAAACACACTTAAGCTTTCAAGGTCTTAAAAATGAGGGTGTTTAGATCCGAACTCAACAAGCATACCAGTCACAACAAGGAATTCACCCTAATCAGAGAAGATTTTGTCAAGGATGATGGTTAAGAAAAGACAAGAAAGCAGTGATAATTATGCTGGTGCAGCAGTAAGGCTTGCTGGATGGAGATGTTACTTTGAAAACCACCCAAACATTCTACATTCCCTGTCCAAAAATCTTTGGAGTTTCAATATCCTTCAAGTTGGATGAAGTCCCTTTGTATCAAAAGGGAGAGAGATTTTGACCCCTTTTCATCAACAAATTTCCCTAGAACCTCATGTCATCGTACAGAGATCAACCCACCCCACCCCAAAAAAAAAATAGAAAATTCAAAACACCGAATTCAAGGCATTATAAAACCAGGAACCAGCAAGCACGGACATCATACAACAAGACCAACCCCAATATACAAAGATCAAACACGCACCATCCCTATGCACTGAATTCTAGTATACAAACATATAAGCATTCCAATACAAGGCAAGAAACCCACAATGAGGCAATGAGGCAATGAGGCAAGGCAAAATAACGCCCCACGCATTGCAATAAAGAAAAAAAATCCCAAATCAAATTTCCGAATATAAATCAAGAATTTAAGATTTTGGACCTGAATCTTAAGCATACCTCGCGGTTATCAGTGACTTTCAGCACTAATTTACCATCACAGTGCCTGTACTTCATCACATACCGAGTCTGCAGGGTCAACCACGAAAATCAATCAACCAAAACGAAAACAATCAAAAAGACTACATTCAAACAAGAGTCAACGATGATCGGCGATAACAACAAAGACTCCACGAACAAAAGCATATATATGAAATGAATGAGAGAAAGGCGATTACAGAGTCTGGATCGGCACGAAACAATTGAACAGATCGGTCCACGAACTCGTCCCAAGATTCTATGTACACCATTGTTGGAAGCGAGAAGCAGTTTGGTAACAGGGCGTCGAGATTTTCCCGTTGTCTTTCTCTTCTCTAGGGTTTATGTGGGTTTGAATCAGTGCGGTTCCGTGGCAGGCAAGGATGTGAACAATTACAGCGGGTGGGTTCTGATTCGGGTCGGGTCTGGCACGACAAAAAACCAAAAAAAAATGGTAAATAGAATGAAAATTAGAAAACGTACAGGATATCTCTATGTTATTATCCCAAATTTTAAATCTAAGATCAGGGTGTTTTGATAAATCAAATTAACCACTGAATAACTTAATTTAAGTTATGTAATAGATTAGACATGTCCGATAAAATAACTTAATATATAACTTAAAGTTAAAAATACTTTCAAGTATGAAGTTAAAAGAATTAATTTAACTAGGATCTCAATTCTATTTTGACTCATTTACTCACATATGGTAAAAGTATATTTTATAATTATGGGTCCATGTCATGACTTGTGTTTTTTATAGTAAATATTCCATAACTATCTCATGTATCTGCAATATTTAAAATATAGATATTTAACAAACAAGTTTATTACTTAAGATTAATAAAATGAATATTAGTTAAAATTAATAATGATAAATAAATAATTGATAATTTAGAATAAATTTTAAGTTAAAATTTTATTAAATAACTTTAATACTTAAAGTGAAAAATAAGTAATAAGTTTTAAATTAGTAACTTAAAAATAATTTAATTTAAAGTTTTTTTAAGTCATTAAATAATAAGTATTAAGTTTTACCAAACATCCACTAAGTTATCTATTTTGATTTAATACTTAAAGTTACTTTTAAGTTTAAGTAGTTATATTAAATTATTTTACTAAATATATTTAATTTATTTAATGACTTAAATTGGATTATTAAATTAATTTACGAAATATCCTTTAAATGTATATTAAAATCTGAGCCAGTAAAATACAAAGTAATTACAACTTGTACAAATTACAATGCAGTTGAACAATAATTACAACACGAACTTATTGGAGTACACACATGACACCCTAATTGGCGTTATACCGTTGAGATATTGCTATTGCTATTCTTGAACCCTTAAATCTATCAACATTTGAAAATTTTATAAAAAAAAAATTATTCTTCAAAATCTAGATATGATTTCTACTACCTAATAAACAAAAAATGGCTATAAAACTAACTTATATATTAAATAATTTTTATCTTTGTAATTAATAAATGGCATCATGGTAGATATAATTTATGGACAAAGATATGGTCTGTAAAGAAGAACGAAAATTATATTCTATTAAGTAAAATGATGGTTGATTAGATTTCGCTACACAATGAAAATGGTCTCATTTGTTCTTTCAATATCATATAGAAATGTTATCAATCAAAGTAGATCATTCATCATGTAATTTGAATTGAGATCTCATATGATTGATTCTTTTGTACTTAGATTTTTTTTTTTTTTTTAAAGTTGTTTTAACTTTGATATAGGATCAACTCAAACCCAAAATTGAATATAATATGTATAATTTTCCCAAGTAAAAAAAGGTTAACTTTTAAACACTTCACAACATTTTAAATTTGCCACTATTATCAAAGTTATTTAAATTTTTATTTTAAAATTTGAAAAAAAAAAATCATATTGAAATGTGTAGATTAAAAGTATAAGCTAGATGAAACTTGCATTGGAAATAAAAGCTTAATATCAAAATATGAAAATGTGCCTTACAAATAAAATATTTCATCTTCTAAATGCCTTGTTCAATATTTTTTTATTTTTTATTTTTGCATATTTAATGGCATATATTGGAATTTTGTACAAGATTATGAGCACCATTTATTCAATTAATTGATTTAAAGAAAATATCACTTGAAGTTGGTGTAAGCATATAAATAGCTCTAAATATAATTATAAAGAAATATAATCCAGTTTTATTTGATAGACTATGGTATATTAAGCAAAGATATAAGTATTGTCTTTTTCTCTCGTATCTTCCATTTGGTGGTTTCAAATTACTAGAGGGTTAAAATGAAGTGACAACTAAATTGAGTCCAAAACATGACAATAAAGGGAAAAAAAATAAAAGAGTCTGACATTTATCAATTTAAGGAGGTCGAGGCATAACAACGTATTGTCTTTAAAGTAGATTCATTTATTAATGAGATCAATTTTAGTGCAACAGGGAGTTGATGTTCTAACTTTAGAATTCAACAACTAAGAACTCAACTCAACTCACCTAGGTGTACTCCTTGGACGAGAACTAACATAGTTTGAAAAATGAAATGATTGTAGCAAGAGTAAAGTCTACTGCAACTATCAAAAAGTGTTAAACCTATAATAGACTATAATAGTGAAAGTGTGTTGCTGTGGGAAATGTGGTATTAGTGTTCCAGCGGCTAAGGTGGTATGCAATAGTGATGGACGAGATTGTAGTTAGATGGGTTTGCAGTAGATAGGGTTATGGTTTATTGCACTACAACAATGGATGAGTTTTCTATAATGGTGGTATGGACTATAGTAGGTAGGGAATGGTGGAGCAGAGGTGCAAATTTTATTTTTTATGGAGACTTTGAGAGTTGGGATGTGCGTGCAAGTTCTTAGATCAAGCCACTTGAAATCCCATTGGATGAGCTTGGGTCCAAGGGGCACACAAGGCTTCTACTTTCCCCTTCATAAGCTTAAGAGGTTACGAAAGTGGGACATTATATAAAGTGCAAATGGTTTCAATCCCTTTCCAATGTAGGACTGACACCTTTAAACTCTTGCACTCTAACACATACATCCATGCATTCTTCCAACAAGCCCTCGCATAGTGCATGCGTGAAGAAGAGAATGAAGAAAACGATTGGAGGAATATTAGAATCCAATGCATTAGCATTAGTATCCATGGGCTATGAACTAGCCTTAGAATGAATAAGTTTTGAGTCATACAAACCTAGTAAAATACATTTTTATGAATTAATGTTTCTTTATATAATTCAAAGAACCTATTATCCATATTGGTTTATTAATTTTGAGGCATACACAACAAGTTAGCAAAAATAGACCATGCACTTTGCTTGGATATTTCGTAAGAGCTTTAGAAAACCTACCTAAGTTCTCATACTATAATCCATCAAGTAAAACTAAACACATCACCATGATGAATATAATATTCGTTAAGTATAAATATTCATTCTCAATCATTGTGTAACATATTTTATCTACACTCTAAGGATAGACTCAGATATAACTAACTAGTAGAGCATGTTATAGTCAACAAATGACTTAATTCCTAAACCTACTTTTGTGAGATCTCCATTCTTGTAGGTTGGATTATCATCACTCTTAAATCGTATATTAGACATAAGCTTTATCCACAATATTGTGCTTTAAGCATTAAGCATGTGTCTATTCTTCCCATTAAACATCTAACTCTTAACCTGTGCTATTGCAATTTGACTATCATAAGGCATATATAGAGACAATGGTGGCCTTATCCATAAATGGATATCTAATAAGAGATTTTTAAGTCACTCACCCTCAAAACTTACCCTTTCTATGGTAATAAACCCAGTCTTCGTAATAGGCCGAGTAATGTATGTTTGATTGGCTCCTCCGAGGGTAAAACGAGTGGATTTCATCGAATTTTAGTATGAGATCGAATAAGCATACGCTAGTTGGAGTGACATTCAACGACTGAAAAACAAATGTAAACAGAAAAAAATATCTGAGGAGTTAAAGAGGCCGTCCTTCCATTTTTCAACATGAAACAGAAAGAAAGTCAAAAATGCAAACTGTTGTGGTGACTGGTCTCGCATAAACTCCATTGATGTACTTTTCAAACAACTTCCATCCACCACCGGAGCTGAAGAACGCCAGAGATGGCTTCACCGCTACCAACAACAACTGCAGAGAAAATCAGGGTCGATGAAGAAGAAGGAGAAGAAGCAGCCAATGAAGTTGCAGTTGCAGGAGGAGGAGGTAGGGGGACGTGGAAGCACGCGGCGTTCCATGTGGCGACTACAATCGCCACTCCAGCTGCCTACGCTCCGCTTCCCTTTGCTCTTTCTTCTCTTGGATGGCCTCTTGGTAATTTCATTGCTTTCCTATTTGTTTGGTTGCCGAGAAAGTGCAGGAAAGAAAAATAAAGGAACTCTGTTTTTAAAAGTCTGAATACGGGAAACTAGAGAAGTAAAAACCCAATTATATAACTTGGTTCGCTGGAAATATATAGTGGGTTATGGATTTTTTGCCCCTTGTTTTCTTATCTTTTTCTCAGCAGCCAAACAGAGGAATTGTGAACGCGACTAGAAGAAGTCAAGTACTGAAATAAGTTGTCAAAATCTATAAGATTGATTTGGTTTATCCTTTGAAGTTAATCTTAAAATAGCAACAAATTTATCAAATATTTCCTGGGTTTCCCCAAATTTATTCAAAAATTTTCATGTTCAAGCTTCAATTTTTTTTTTTTTTTTTTTGTTTAAAAACTGTTTCCAATACAATTTTGGTTGAATGTATAAGCTTCAATTTTGTTTAAAGAAAAACTGTTTCCCATGGATTGAGTCCCTAATTTGCAATTATTTGTTAATTTATTCTTTTAATTGATTTGGCCTGCTGGTTTGAATTGAATATGCAATTGTTTAAGCTTAGGCTTTAAGGGTTTACTCCCCTCTTGAAAACTTCAAATCACTCTCTTTACTGTTTGGTAACCCTGCAGATGGCTCTTAAGTTTAAGCCCATTGAATCGTTGTTACTTTTCACTCAGATTTAGGGCTACATTAAATTGAGTATGAAAACTTGACTGGGTTGAGTATCAAGAGGTTGATTCACATTTCTAGAAAAATTTCTCCAAATTTTCACCATTTTAGTGGTGGCATTGAATGCCTTCTTTCTTTTACCCTATGTTTGGTGTTAGAAAATTTGATAGAAAATGTAAAGGAAAGAAAATAGAGAGGAAAAGTAGAAAAAACTTTTGCCATCTCAATCTCATCTGGGATTTGTTATTGCCATTCCAAACTCAGGTGTTAGTAGCTTGGTGGGTGGAACACTGGCCACATGGTATTCTAGTCTTTTGATCGCGTCTCTATGGAAATGGGATGGGCAGAAACATATTACATATCGGCTTCTTGGACAGAGCATTTTTGGTCAGTATCCCCTCCTTCATAATCACACCAGTGAAACAAAAGACACAACGATAATAACAAAACCAATGTGGAATTTTCAGTGTTCGTTATGTTTGATTATGCGTTTATCTATGACCTGTCTCATCTTGGGCTGCTTTGTCAGTTTTGGATATGTTTTCTTCAATATATACATGTTTCATAAACGGCTTTTGGTCAAAAATACCAAAGTGCACAACTTGCTTGAACTCATGCTGAGGCCTTATAGCTCACTGATCTGTATGTTTCATATTGTAACAGTTACTTATCTGTACGTTTTCTTAGCACAAAATATTTGTAGACATTGGAGCTAAAAGAACCAGATATAGGAGAACTCAATCTAATGCTTTTCTTGCATTGCATTTTTCCCACCAGTTTTTTATTTTCCTGGACTATAATGATATCTTCTGATTCT
Organism: Vitis rotundifolia; assembly: GCA_030254885.1. Taxonomy (NCBI): domain Eukaryota; kingdom Viridiplantae; phylum Streptophyta; class Magnoliopsida; order Vitales; family Vitaceae; genus Vitis; species Vitis rotundifolia. The sequence continues at coordinate 265,752 of CM058157.1, forward strand.
TGAAGGATTCTGGGGTTATTGGTCTATTGCATTTTTTCAGCAGGTGGCTTCTCTGGGCAATAACATTGCCATCCAAATTGCAGCTGGCAGCAGCCTTAAGGTCGATTAATCTTTACAGGATCAGTAGTATTTATCATTTCGTCTTTTCATTTTTTCAGGGTTGGTCTGTTAGGGTTTATCAACTTCAATGTTTTGTGCAGGCAGTTTACAAGTACTATCACCCAGATGGTGCCTTAACCTTGCAGCATTTCGTTATTTTTTTTGGGGCCTTTGAACTTTTTCTTTCACAGTTTCCTGATATCCACTCACTGAGATGGGTCAATGCAGTGTGCACTTTCAGTACAATTGGCTTTGCCGGTACAACCATTGGGGTGACAATTTATAACGGTGAGCTTGAGATAAATTTTCTCATCTTCTTCCCTTTTGATCATGTTCCAATCTGATTCAGGTTTTCCTGAACCTTTGCCTGATAACATATCTCATTTTAGGCAAAAAGATTGACAGGAATTCAGTTAGCTACAGCTTACAAGGAAGCTCCTCTTCTAAGGCATTTAAAGCCTTCAATGCTCTTGGCACAATAGCCTTTTCCTTTGGAGATGCAATGCTTCCAGAAATACAGGTAAAATATTCTCCTTCACAACCTACATTTGGTTAAAAGACGTTCTTTCTTTCCTTTCATGATCTCCATCACAACACAGTGAATGCGATCATTCTCTGGTCAGAATACTGTGCGGGAACCTGCAAAGAAGAACATGTATAGAGGTGTATCAGCAGCATATGTCCTCATAGTCTTGTCGTATTGGCAATTGGCCTTCTGGGGCTACTGGGCATTTGGATCACAAGTTCAGCCTTACATTCTGTCTTCACTCACTATCCCACAGTGGGCAATAGTCATGGCAAATATTTTTGCCGTGATTCAGATATCAGGGTGCTTCCAGGTTAGCTTTGTTTGCGAGTCCATCTGAGTTCTAAGTAATGCCTTTATTTTCATGATTTTATTTACATAGAATTGCATTGTGAAAATAACTTCATCTATGTTGATTCTTCTTCACCTAGATATATTGCAGACCAACATTCATCCACTTCGAAGAAAAACTCTTATCCCAGAAAACCACTAGCCGCATCCCCTTCAGAAACTACCTCATCCGTCTTCTTCTCACCTCAGTCTACATGGTTGTCATCACTATCATTGCTGCAGCCATGCCATTTTTCGGGGACTTTGTGTCCATCTGTGGGGCAGTTGGGTTCACACCTCTGGACTTCGTCTTCCCTGCTTTAGCCTATCTGAAAGCGGGAAGAATGCCCAAAAACACAAGACTTCGCCGCTCAGTGCAGCTCATTAACGTCACCATAGCCGCATGGTTCTCAGTTGTTGCAGTAGTGGGCTGCATTGGTGCCATCAGGTTCATTGTGATAGATGTTAGGACTTACAAATTCTTTCATGACATGTAAGGCTTAGGTATGTTGTTTTTGGTTTACTGAATCTTGTATTTGATGTATTATCATGGAATTCATCATATGTAGGTTTGATCTTTCTCAGTTTATGATCACAAAGTACTATAAAAACAGAACGATTATGGTGTATCCAAGTGCTTGGATTTAGAAGTTTTTGGGGTTTTAGGTTAAAGTAGAGCATTCCATTTTTTGTGGTATAGCAAAAAGAATTACGTTTGAATTTGATCCTTTGAAACCAAATTACCCTAGAAAACGAGGGTTCAATTTTTTATCTCATCTCGAATATTTTAACGGTCTAGATTTCATCATATATTTTAACGGTCTAGATTTGAATGGTGCAATTACGTGGCTTAGAACTTTCCTAAAAGCATGATGATTAAGCGTTGAATATTTGGTGGGAAAGGAAAAATGATAAAGAGGGAAGGTAAAAAACAGCTTAAGTTTAACAAGGAGGCGGTCTCACAACTTTCAATCATGAAACGACGTCACTTTCTTCAAAATCTCCTCAAAACGCGTCGTTTTGACCCCCGGTGTCCGTTGTTCTCCCTCACAAATAGGAAAAAAATCAAATGAAGAAACCAAAAAGCCTCCCTACTGTTAGGGTTTTACGGAACATATATATCTCTGCGTGCGAATCTTCAAGTTCATCAATCTAGGGTTGGGGTTAGGGTTTTGGGCTCTAATGTCGATATCATCATCCTCCGGTTACCGCAACATCCCCTCACCCTCCACCTCCGCTCCACAATTCAACGTCCGGGCCCAATCCTCGCCCGCCACGCGTCGTCCATGGCGCCAATTCGCAGATCTGTCGTCATTCTCCCGTCCGTACGCCGCCGGGGAAATCACGATCCGCGTCAAGCGAAACGTCTCCTATTTCCGAGTCAACTACGTCATGATAGCACTCTTCATTCTATTCGTCAGCCTCTTGTGGCACCCAGTCTCCATGATCGTCTTCTTGATCGTCTTCCTCGGTTGGTTCTTCCTCTACTTCTTCCGCAACGCGCCTCTTATGATTTTCAACCGCACGATCGGTGACCGGACGGTTCTGATTGTTCTGGGACTCGTGACAATCGTTGCTTTGGTCCTTACTCACGTTTGGTTGAATGTGGTGGTTTCTTTGGCTATTGTTGTTGTGGTTGTTGGTCTGCACGCCGCGTTTAGAGGTACGGAAGATCACTTTCTCGACGAGCAAGATGCCGCCGAGGACGGTCTGCTATCGGTGGTTGGTAGTCCAATGCGCCGAGTTTGATTTTCAGGTTTCCCACGGAGATTGTTGTTGATTCGGATCGGATGTATTATGTATTATATGGAGAATTAGCTTGAGTTCTCGGGGAAGACGATCACTACATTTGCATGTAAGATTTCTGTGATTTGGTTTATTATTCTTTATAAGCATTATTTGTTTGTTTATAAATCTTGTATTTGGTAAATCAAACCTATATTGGTTTTGTAGATGAAAATGATGGAAGGGAACTCATACTATGATTTCGGTTTAAGTGTGATTGTTGAAGGAAGGAGTATTAATTGTTTCAGGTTCTTTGGTTTTTTGTTATCATATTAGCGAACTCTGCTTAGATTTCCTATGCATGATTTATTTAGGGGTTCAGAATAATGCATGGTTGCGCTGTCAAGCTAAGGGAGGGGGGGGGTTGTGGGGGTTGCGGGGTTTAACAAACCCTTATGATAAGCGGTTGCCTTAAATCCTTTTACAAGTTCAGACATATGCTTTTGTTGAGGTGTGCAAGGGTTGGGGGGTTTAACAAACCCTTATGATAAGCGGTTGCCTTAAATCCTTTTACAAGTTCAGACATATGCTTTTGTTGAGGTGTGCAAGGGCGTTCATGTTATCAACTAATCATGTGAATAAGCTACTGCCTCATGCTTTTAGAGTGAAGTTGAATGGGGACAATTTAATGTTGTTCATTGTAAAATCATATAACTTGCTATTCAATGGATTGGTGCTTTTACAACCGTACTTCTTTAAGTAAGCTACCAAAAACAATTAGTTGAAAATATCAGTCAGTGCCCCTTGAAGATGTTTGAAACACACCTTTATTTGATATATATATATATATATATATATATATATATATATATATATATATATATATATATATATATATATAATAATAAACCATGTAAGAAGGCTTGGTGTTTAGCTCTCTTTTGCTTGTTTTAGTACATTTGGAGAGAGTCACAAGTCTTTAATGGAAAAGAGCATTAAGATCAAAAACTAAAGTAAACTTTTATTTAAGTTTAATTGGGAATGGTCTATAGTCCCTTGGAAAATTGTACACCGATGAAACTCATTGATAGTATAAACTGTAGATGGTTTGGTTGAAATGTACTATTAGTATATGAGCTGACTGAGAGCGACTAGAGTTCACTTCAGGAATAGGGGTTGTTGATGTAGTTGCTTGTAGTTTTTGATTTCCCTAATAAAACATTCTTCTGCACAAATGGATTTTCTTCTGTCTTGTAATTCACTTTATTTTATAATTGCTTGTAGTTGGTACCTCCTGTATGCTCCCCATGTACATAGGGTGTGTCCCCTCTTTTTGTTTGGTACCTTTAATCAGATGCTACTTGCCTATGTTTATATAACAAAAAAAAAGCACCATTATTGCATGGGAATTCTGTAGTTTCTTAAATTCACATCAGACTGAGCTTCTATGTTCTAGTGCTCATCAAGTCAATTTACCACATATTTATATACAAGGAACAAAGACTGTGATGACCCAATCCTAGTTGGTGGAAAGTAGGAGCTGATGGCCATGACATTCACATGCATGTCAAGCTATTATTTGCCCAGTCTGTTTAGGCATTTGATGTTGTGATTGATCATGTGTAATGGATTGTGGTAGACCAATGTAATGTGTTTTCCTTTATGCCCCATGTGAGGAAAAGTTGTTCATAAGGACAATAAAAAGTGAGACAGATAAATAATGGAAGCCAAAAGGAGAAAGCTATGAAAGTCTTTCGTCTGCATCATGGTTCTCAGTGAGTCTCTCAAAAGCCAAAGCTGGTACTCACATGGGCCTCCCCTTTCATGCCCATTACTCTGGAGGAATCTTGATCCTTAAACCATGTTACCATGGTTAAATGGGTAGGCCTCACCAATTTGATGCGTGGTTTGAACAATAGTTTTTGCCTTTCTTATTTTTAATCCACTAATACAGCAGATATGATGAAGCAAAGTGCTCATTTCAACATGCTCTCATATATTGGTTAGTGTACCTCCTTAGGGATAAGTGTTAGTACACCTCCTGTTGAGTTATGCCTGTTTACTTTAAAAGGAAAATCTTGTTGCAGATGTTTGTGAACCGGTATTCTTTATATTGATTCCAGTTGAAACTTGGTGAAAACCCCTTAAACACAGACAAAGAATCTTGGCCTTGTACTCTTTTTATTTTTTTTCCCCGTTTCATTTCCTATTTGAATGTTCTTTACCTTTTGGATCTTTGAAGAAAGGCTCGTCCTCCCTCTTTTGATAGGCATGGATCAATTATATTAACATCACCTAACCAAAGTGCCCACAAGAAAGGTCAATGATGTATTGACCTTGCCTGTGGAGGATATCTTGTCCTTAAATGCACATTCCTACATGTGTACTCTCGTACCCATTGCTTGTTATTGATTTAGTTAAAAAATTTAATGGGTCTTTCCACTTCAGCGAAAAAGGCACTTTTTGGCATTAACCATGTAATTTAAAGGATTTATATTTTACAAATGATCTTCCTATTTCTTCACACAAAAAACAGCATCCCTCTCCTTCTTTTACCTACAGTTTTACTCAAATCTTCGGTATACCATTCTTTTTTTTTTTTTCACTCTTTTGGTATCTTACACTCAATTGATGCGGATTATGGCACAGTGCTATAGCTTGTTCCAAATTTAGCATTCAGTGCCGTGGAACTATATTCTGAATTTGCTTCACTAATTCTGATGTTTGGCTTGGCCAATATTATATATGCTCACGGACTGAAGGTCAACTACAGGGTTTGCTTCCCTGAACTGAAATTAAATTCTAGCATTGAGGGAATTTGACAGTGCTTCACTTATGGAGGAGCCTTGCGAGTGTCTATTTTTCTTGATAAGCACGTGATCTTGATTTCTCTGCCTGGTCTTCAAAGGGAAGTTCATCAGTATTCTTTGGTCGCCAAGCTCATATCTGCGGCTTTACTTAGGAATCTCAGCGAGTAGGATGAGAACTCGGACCATGCCATCATAGGAGGCACACCCTCCGAATATGCTATAATATCAACATTTGCAAATTTGGAATAAATAATAGGTTTTTAATTTCAAAAAATGCAGGCTTTCGCTGTTTTTAAAAATAAATTTGAAATATTTGAAATATTTTTTTTTAAAAAAAAAAAAACTATTCTGATTAATAATTGAAAAGATGAATATTTTGAACATTAAAAATTAGTGTATACTGTATAGTAACCAAAAATAAGTTGAAAAAATTATTTTTCATATTTGAGTTTTCAAACAAACAATTTTATTCTGAACAATCATTTACTGATTCAACGATGTTCACCACAACTAAGATTCAGCGAGCAAAATAGAAGCTCTCCATGAACTTGAATGTAAGGAATTTTACTTTTTGAGAAGTCAAAAACTCGATAACAAGACTAAAATCTCAATTTCTACTCGAGATATATAGTCCTTTTTACTATAGTTTACAATGAAAATACATGGAAATTATAGCCGAAAAATGTGAGAACAACAATTCAATTCACAACAAGCATAGGACATACCTTGTGGGTAGAATCATGCAGTTACAGGGACAAACTGCTGAATGAAGGACAAGTCTCAATAAAAAGAAGAAAAAAATGTAGGCATTTTAGAATTTCATCTCCTATAAAATCTGCAGCAGGGGAATATAGATTATTGATGGTGTGGAGAAGAAGGGGAAGATGCAGATTTTTTTAGGGGTCTAGGAGCTTTCGAGCGTAAGCCAGCACCATCACGAACTCCTTACCGGAGGAGCCGATTGATGCTGGTACCCTTTGTGATGTTGATGCTGTTTGTAGCCATAAATCAACTAAATTATGCAGCTGCAATGTAGGGAGGACTGGTTGACCCATGCATTTGATCTCAACCTGCAACAGAATCAACTCAATGTTCAGCAAAAATGTAAATCTTGGAACACGCAACTTCCTCAACGCTTTAAGCTGACAAAGAGCAAAACGGGTTAGTTTTCTCGGTCTATTCATGGTCAAGACACACTGCAATGATGTACAATACAAAGATTCTCGATCTATTCTCCATAAATCCAATTGTTTCTCAGAATACTCCATAATTAACAATTGAAAACAGTCTAAAAATCTCCCTATTTTCAGAACAAATTATTTAAATTCAAAAAACTATTTTTCGTTTTGAAGAATAGAAAATTATTTTTAAGAAAAAATTCCAAACAAAACCCTAAGATTCCTTGATGTTTGACATCATGGCATTATTGTATAATCTTAGCAGATGTTTGGAGGCAAGTAACATTATGACATCTTAGCATAAACTTTGGAGGCTCCATTAGGACTTTATAATCATAATAATGCTTCATTGAAGGCTTCTTCAGAAACCGCACAAAGCATGATGACTTTGGTTGTCTTTATTAACATCAATAAAAAATAAATAAAAACTAGAAAAAAAAAATAGAAGTAGTAAAACTAAGGTTAACATAGACTTGATGCATCCTAACAACCAAATAAACAATGAAGTGTTCATTTAATTATACCCGTTAAGTACAAATGATCTTTCTAGATTAACAAACATAAATTTATTGATTGTAAAGAAGTCAAGGACAGATCCGCTCACCTCGGTTTCACTAGTAAGATCTAGTTTCCTCATCAGGTACTTTTGGATAAAAGATACAGGTACATTCACATCCCTGTTACAGAATGAAACAAATATGACCTGAGATATCTCCTGGAAATCAGAGGATTTCTTTTTATTTTCCCACTAGAGAAAATTAAAATAACATTCTCGCATTTCCAATTTCTAGATTCTAAAATAAGCAACAATTGCACAACGTTTTAGTGCCATTGATAAATCCATTTCTAACAATTGATCTCATTTGTCATCTCTTGGTGCCAGTGACAATAGTTTTCTGTTTACTTTTCTGCTAAGGCTGTGTGCTTCAAGATCTTGATTTTCCCTAAACATCAGCAAGTTGTCACCCATTTCCTGATCAGTTCCATCTTAAGATTGTTCATGTGTCAAACAAAAATGTTTCATGCCTTTTTTCTATTCTACATCACTATTCTTTCCCAGAAGGCACCGTCCTTTCTATGGTTTCTGACTTTCTGTGAAGCTAGTATCAGAATCATTTCTGTTCTTTAGGGTAATACATTCAATGTGATCATACAAAGCATGCTTCCCACTTGAATTAACCCCCACATCATATATGTATTCAATCAGGCATTATTGTCATTATTTCTCACAGGGCAAGTTCTAGCCTATGGTTTAATATTTTTCATTTGATAACTTGCCCCACTCAGAATGTCTTATGTCCATGTACCATAGAACGGACCAAGGCTATTCATGGATTTAAGTTGCCATGTTATGCATGTTTTGATGAATTCAATAAGTGGTTATAGCCTAGGTATTTTGTCGCATTTATATTGATCTTTCAGTTTTAATCTGAAAAGGAATACCTATCAATTTTAGCAATTAATGCAGCAGGAATTAATAGAAGAATCGTTTAAGCAAATATGAAGATCTTAGAATCAGCTAGGGAGATAATTCAGTCTCACTTCATTGCCTCAATAACCAAGGGGTTTATACGAGTCCCTATGCCTTCGATTATCAGAGAGTTGTCATTTTGCTGGTTTTGGCTGTGTGCATTCACCCATGTGTATCTAGATTCCTAGATCACTAGGTAGAGTCAAAAGCCATCCTTGATGGATATTCCTGAGAGTCCAGGTCAATTAGGTATTTCTGAGATTTTCATGGATAATGTGAGGCATCATATTATGCATTTCTAGTTAATGTGGGGCAGGTGAAGCTGAGATTATGGCCTTAGGGAAGCTAATCACCTCAGCCTGAGAAACATTCTAATCAAACACAATTCCATATGACAGTACTAGACAGTTAGTAATTGAATGAAGGCTATTTCGGATTGCCAGGCCTTCAAGAGAAATTCACTTATTTTGCATGGGATTTTTAGACATCTCTTTGTTTGCTTTACTTGTTCTATCAGGTTCATCCATCTGCCAGCTTGGAAGCAGATTATTGGGAAAAAGAGAATTCTTTCAGGGGGGTGAGAGAAACTTTATCCACTGTAGACACTACCATGCATATGGCAGCTGTAGAGTTCAGCAAGGAATGTTCTTTAAGTAACCTCAGATACTAAGGAATACAAGGCAAGCAAATTAATTTGACTGGGAAAGAGTACCGAAACAAACATAGCCTTAGCAATTAGTGTGGTAATTCAGTTCATGCATTCCAGGGACAGCCTCATTGGGATGTGGTATCTCCAACCAAATATGAAGTTTCTCCAATGTGCTACAGTAAGAAGTCTAATTTTGAACCAAGCCATAAGCCTGATATTGTGTTCATATGTTTCAAAAGGTAATAAGCAGTAATGTGATTCCACAACTGGGAACTGCACCATTATCAGCAAAACATTGGTCGCTTCGACAAGCAAGAAAAGAATTGTTGCAGCCAAGTAGAGTGTCAAATAATTCAGGAAAATGGCACATATTTATATGAATTGATGCAGCTAAATGCTCTTTTGCAAGATATTTTGATTTAACAATTCAAGGAATTTTGAAACAGGGCTAAAATTGAAAAGTCGCTCAATGGTGAGATGATGGAAGGATTAAAGTTTCTACTTTTCATTTTTATTGGATACAAACATTGATAAAATTTGGCATTTAAAAATTTTTCAACCCTTGACAGCAAGGGTATCTTTAGGGGGGTTGAAGTGATGCCTCCCTGGATATCCCCTTACTGTTAACTGGCGCAGGAAATCATATTTTAGTTTCTGTGTTCCAGTGGCGTCTTGTGTTACACGAACAATTCAGTTGTAGTGTTCTAATATGAGATGTTCAATTTCAATCAATAGAACACCCACAGGTTTCTTTTAAAGTTCTACGAGGTTGGGTCAAGCTGATCCATTCTCTCCTCACCTTTTTGTTTTGGTTATGGAGCTGTTTCTTTTTTGGGGGTAGAAGGGAAGGGTGGAGGCTTCCCATCTACTCTTTGTGGATGGTACTTTGCTATTATAGAAGGCTAGTGAGGATCAATCAAGGCATTTGAGATGGGTGCTGATTTCCTTTGAGCTAGCATCGTGGTTTAAAAATGCAAGGTGATGGGGCCAGATATATTTACTTCTTTATGATGCAAGATTGGACACTTCCCTTTACATATCTAGACTTTCCTTCAAAAGAACTTTTTAAGTTTGATGTAGTTTGGGTTTTGTGGAGGAACGCTTTAAGAGAAGATTGGCTTCTTGGAAGAAAAAGTACTTGTCAAAAGAAGGAAGATCTACTCTTATCAAAAGCACTCTCAATATACCAATATACCACATGTCCTTATTTGTCGTTCTCAGGAGAGTGAGAATCAAAATAGAAAAAATTCGAAGAGATTTCCTATGGGAGGGATCACCTGGGGGGAATTTCATCGGGTGAATTGGACAAGGGTGTGCTAAGATAAAAAAAAAAAAAAATGGTGGTGGTCAAGGCATTAGAAAACTTTCTACCTTAACCAGAGCCCTACTTGGAAAATGGACACAGATTTGCTAACGAGAGGGACTGTTTGGGTAGAAAGGTCATTAAAGGAAAGCTTGGAGAAGTGAAAGGTGGTTGGGGCACTCAAGTGGTGAAGGAGGCACAATGTGTGGGGTTGTGGATAGCCATTAGAAGGGGATGACATGACTTCAACCTTCAAGCCTCCATTTTGATTAGGAATCTTGAGGACAAGGTTTTGGTTAGATAGGTAGGGAACAGCTTCTTAAAAGAAACTTTTCCTTGTCTTTATAGTCTTCCTACTGCCAAAATTCCAATTGGTGGGGGGGAACACTACTGGGTGGTTGAGAGATGTTAGGGTCATTGAAATCCTAGTTTAAGGAGACATTTTCAAGAGTAGGAGCTAATGCCAGTGGATAAGTTTATGAAGTATATCCATTTGTGAATCTGATTGGGGAAAGAGAGGATAACCTATCATGAATAGCAATGAAGAAGGAGAGATTCCAAATGAAGTCTTTTTAGAATTCAATGTGTTCAGTAGGCCTCACTCTTTTCCCTGCAAAAGAGATGTAGGGTTCCTATGCCCCTTTGAGGCCTTGTTTTTTTGTTTGGAAAGGAGCTTCAAACAGGATTTTAACTACAAACCAACTTATCAGGAGGGGATGGTCTTTATTTAATAGATATAGCCTCTGAAAAGCTAATATAGAATCAGCACTATATTTTAATTCACTATAATAAAGTTCGATTATTGTGGGATATTTTATTTGCCATTTTTGGGTTGGAAGGCTCATGGCATGAATAAGAAGTTGAGGAAGTTGTGGTGTATGACTATTCTTGTTTTTCTTTTGGTACAAATCCAGAGAACATAACAACCGGGTCTTCAATAAGGAGGAGGTTTCCGACTATAAATTGAAGGAGATTTTCATCAAATCCCTCTGGTGGTGCTCCAAAGTCCTGCTTGGGATGGTTAACTGCACTTTTTTAGAGTTCATAGATGGCTTAAGTAGAAGCTGATAGGTTTCCTTTGTATAGTTTTCTTTGATAGGTTTCCTTTGTATAGTTTTCTTCTTTCATTTTTTCCTGTGGTTCCCTTATATAAGGTTCCTATATACATGGGGTGTGGACCCCCTTTTTACCAAGGGCTATTTAATGCACCTGTATTTGCCCATAAAAAAAAAAAAAAAAAAGGTTGCACAACAGCAAAATTTCTTATTCAGTTCCCAAGTCACAACACCACAACCAGCCAAGGACTGTTAGTCGGGTACCATTTTAAACAAACACAAACAATAGTGTGTTTCCGAGTTGAGTCCCTATTATATAAGATGTCAATACCACAACAAGAGATATCAAATAAGATTATCAGTTCTCTACTTTTGTCCTCATGAGCAGCAGCACAGTGAAGGATAAACCCTAGCAAAACATGGTGTATTAATCTAATTATTTAGACAATCAGCTGTATCTAGGGGCATATTGTCTGCTAAATCATATGCAAACATATTAGCTCAATTCATGTCCATTTTCAGATTCCTCCTATATGCTGAAGCTTCCTTAAGCCATCTATAATATGTTCTATGCAATTTCTAGTCGTCATTTCACATGGTCAAAACATCTTGAGTATTTTCCCTCAACTTGCTCCTTAGTTGTGCCTACCCCTAGGTTCTTCTAAATGTACTTATTTTTAATTTGGTTATTTTTTGTCTTACAACTCTCACCTTCATTCTTCTCAACATCCATCCTTGATGCCTGGCTTAAGTGGTTAAGGGTTGGGATGGGGACATAGGAGGGATCAAGTCTTAGCAGGAAACCTAAAAAGGGAAAGACCTATCATAAAAAGATAAAAACCAACAACTTTCTCAACAATTTCAACATCATTTCATCATTGCTCATTTGATGACCATCTCAACTACTCACGATTCTATAAAGCATAGCTGGTTACATGGTGGTTTTGTAAATCCTCCTCCAATTTGACAGGCGAACACCAATTGTACAACACTCCAAAAAAACTCGTCCACTTCAACTATTCTTCTCCAATTCTATAGATAAATACAATGTTCAATCTCTCTCCCTGTTCAGGACATCAAGTCTAGGTAACACAAATAATCACTTTTTGGTATATTCTCAATATTTTTTACTTTATTATTTCCATTTCAACTTTACAAAGGTATATTACATATATTCAGCCTCAAACCTACTTATCTGGAGACTCTTTTAATTTCAAGCATCTTCCATTGAGGCCAACTAAGCTTTCACCCTACTTTAGCTTCATAAACCAAAACTATATTCTCCACAAACAGTATATACCATAGAAACTCATCCAGTATGTGTCCAGTTGATTCATCCATGATTCAAAAAGAAAGATAGGGAGTTAGTCCTGATCCTTAATATATCTCTAGTTATGCTCATGATGGTAACAGATTCATCATTCAGATCCATAGACATATCAAAATACATCTATTTGGTCCTCCCTTCTTTTTCTAAAATGCTCTATATTATATCTCTACCCTATATATGCATCATCTTCATTGATAAAGACCATATGCAGTTCTTTCTTCATCTCTCTATACCCCCCACATATGCTACAAATGTTGACATTGCAACTCTGGTAATTGCTCAAGGGAAAAAATGGTTCCAGTCTTCCATTAGTTTGAAGGCCACCCATTAAATTACTATTTAGCCAAAGGAAGAATCCATTTAGCACGATATGATAACATTCATGGAAATGAAAATGGACGGATACATGTGAAATTATGTACTACTTAAAGTAACATTTTTATGAATATAATGTAGATAAAAAATAAAAACTTCAAAAAAATGGACTCATTAATCAAATGTAAATGGTGCCTAGTGCCAGAAGAAATGTTAGGGGCCCAAAAGGAACTCACTTTATTCTTAAGAAACTTGAAGATATCTGTGGCAATGGTACATCCCCTTCCCTGCAACCATTTATTATGGAACAGACAATCAGCGTAGGAAACATTTAATAAATTTATTCAATCTCCCTAGAAGTGACAGCTTAAAATAAATTCATAGATGAGTTCCTCACTGGTCTTCAGAAGCTACTAAAGAGAACCAAATTGACCCAGCTCTTCTTTTATGGTTATTGACAGCATTTAGCACAGCTTGGGGTGAAATGCCTAGCTCCCCAAAAGCAGTTGCCCTTCTTCGGCGAACCCTGCACAACTTTTTAGGTTTAACCGACTCTGCAGAGACAGGAGTGGTGCTTATTTTTTCATCTTGAACTTTAGATTTACGTCCATGTTCCTTAACTTTGGTTTTGCGCACTTGTGATTCACCATCAGGAACATGCATAGGTTCCGATTTAACAGCAGACCCTTGTGAGTTAAACTTAAGAGACTTAGTCCTATTTGCAACTTCCACCAAACAATTTAAAGGTTTCCAGAGATCAAATTTCCCTTCCCATGATTCAGCACCATTCTCTGTTTCTTTATTGGGTGTGGAGTGGATAGATGGCTCTGCTGAGGGTGAATTCTGCACCAGTTAAATAAGTAAGCTTGCAAATCTTTTATAAATTAAAGCATACACTTAACTCTTTTAAAGTTGGAAAGAAAACCAAATTAGCAGCCTAAAAGAATAAAGTCAGGGCAGAATCGACAGATCATGTTGGCCTCCTTTACCTGCCTTATGTTCTGAGTGAATTTATTTAGAGTCTCAGGTGAGCTTGAGCTCGCTGGACGTTCTCCCACTGAGTCTTCCTCCTTTTTAATGAGCTTCTCAATTGAAAAACCGGAACCTCTTAAAGCAGTAGCCTTTCTTGCAACAGACTTTGTTCTTCTTCCAGTCATTGTAGTCTGTGTTGATACTCTGGGGGTGCTGACCACCAAGGATGAGAGTGATCTCTCCTTTCTTTTAACTGGTAATGTAACTGGAAGCACAACTTCAGGTGCCTTCACCTTTCTTCTTTTGAAAGGGAAAATCTTGGCCCTTACATCTTGCAAATTGTGGTCTGGCCTGATGATTGACAAACATGCTTTAATATATAAGAAACACTCAGTAATGACTTCCATTTTACTCAAAATGCATAATTTATCTACATAAGGGCTTGTGCATGCATGCCCAAAAGGTGGAATCCTTTACCAATCAGTGTGCAAAATCAACAAATAGCTAGTTCCTCTCCAGCTTTTTATTTATATCTATAATAGCATAACTCTTCTAATCAAATCATCTTCCATGGAACAAAAATTTAAGCACCGATGAGACATAACTAAATTTTATAAGAGGTAAATGAAAAAAAGAGAAAAATGGATATGCATGTGAATGCATCAATTGATAATGGTGGATAAAAATAACTACATGGTAATTGAGGACTAACAAACCATTTCTTCATGATGCATGTATTTTGCATCTCCACATAAGTTCTGAGGATCAATTCATCTTATGTTAAAAGACCTAGAACTCCCATATGGTGTGTTTCATATGTGGTTTCTTACGCCAATAAGTAAAAGGAAAGATGAATACCATGCAGAACAAGATGGTGAATGATTTTTTGAAGCCTTGAAATGATGGTCACAAGTGATGCAAAATCATCACATAATGAATTTCCATTTGAAAATAGGATGGAAGTTAAAAACTTGTATCATTAGATCAGATTTGGTTTAGGAAGATTACCATATTTAGCAGAACAACACACTGTTTCAGAAAAAAAACTTCTTTAACAATGCCAATGTTCCGATCAGACTCAACCAGCCAAGGTAGCAGCCATCAAAGTTCAGATTAGTGCTTTCAGGACGAGGGATCCAATAAAAAGGAGATGAAGTAAAGACTTCCCCTATAAGAACAAGCTAGGATCTAACAACCATGCAGAACATCCCTTAACTATTTGGTAATTTAGGTCTAGAAAAGCTCCAAAAGAAAAGTGATATTCTCCTGTATTGAGTCAGCAGAGTTGTGTCTCTCCTAAAAAATCCCTTTTTTTTGCCCAAAAATTTATCCAAAGTTCTAAACCACTAACAGAAAAGCACCTTTTCCCTCCATTCCCTAAAGATGCCAAAAACAATCCTAATCATGGAGGAAATGTACCTAAGACCAACTTTACCAAAGCACAACCACTAAATCATATGCAAGAACAAGCACTGCATGAACAAGTTACCAATCAGTCCACTTGCAGAAGAAACAAATCCTAAGGAGCAAAGACTAGTTTGCCCCTAGATTGAAGTATATCATTAACAGCAACCTTAGGGTAAACTACTAACCAAGCAACTTCTTCACATCCAGGGTGAACTTCATAACCCTTGTCTTTGTATAAGGATGAAAAACTGAGGGGGCTTTGCTAAACTCACTGTTATAAAAGTGAACATATGCCTTTAATTTACCTGTGTTGTCAGAATATTTTGTTATAATCTCCTAATGCAAAGCCACTTGTTCTCAAATTCACATCCATAACTCGCAAGATGGTCATTTGTGAATAAACTAGAAAACTGTTAGCCTAATGGTTGAGTAATCCTAGATTTGACGATAACAAAATAAAGGTTAAAGACACTAATGAATTTATTCTCTAAGTACATAGGCTTAAAAGGAACACATTATTCCATATGCCAAAGTTCAAGTGATCCTCACATATCTAAAGAAGCAAGTCAAAGTGCAATTAAAAAAGGAGATGATTTTTAGCAAGAAGACCAGTATATCAAGACTAAGACCTTAGTTAGGGTATTTGTTCGCCTTTTTGCATGTAAAATAAGTGAGAGTGCACCACGTAAGAATGGCAAAGCCTTACCTAGCTTAGGGAACCACCTTGAACCTTAGTTTTTACTCTCCCTTTTTTTTTTCTTTTGATAGGCTTGAATCTTAGTTTTTACATGAAATTCTTTTAAGGCTAGTTTTATTCTTTTTTCCCCCTTTTTGATAGACTTGAATCTTGATTTTTACATGAAATTCTTTTAAGGTTCTTCAACTTAACCAAGACATTGTACATTTGAGAAATAGTCAAAACATCAATTAAAGCATTCTTTAAAATGGTCTGGTTTTAGATATCAAATGATTGATAAACTCCTCATTTAGGGCCATTGGACCATCAAAGTGCATGTGGCGGATACCCATATCCCCTATTCTTTGTGCTAAGAAAGGTAAAATGGAGTTTTTAGCTACTGCCTAGCATGTGGACATCCAGGTGGACATCCATGTGTACATGTTTCAGCCTATAACGGTTGCTTGTTATACATTAAATGCTCTGATGACTAGTAAGCGAATGGCCACATGAAGTTTTGGTTCTAAGGGACTTTGTGTTTGATGGCTAATTTGACTCCAAAAAGTACAATGCTTTAGACACATTTAACATAAACCTAACACACGTCCAAATCTTTTATATACCATTAAGAGTGATCTTAAAATCATTAAGAGTGCTTTGAATCTACATTTGCTAACCCTCATTTAAAGCTCCCATGCTCGAGCATGAGTTGTGTATCAATTCCTTTTAAGAATTCTCATTGTATTTCTTCACAATTGTAATCCAGTGAGATTGTGAGAAAGCTTTGTGAATAAAACCTTAAAGTTGTAAAGATTTATTAGAGCCCAAGGAGATTAAGAAGAATCATGGTTGAGAAGGATCTTGGTATAGTGAAAACACCTCAATGGATGTAGGTGGATTGTTGAACCACGATAAAATTTCCTTGTTTGCAATCTCTTTTTCTTTATTTTCTTTGTATTCAACAATTTATTCTTCTTGTTTGCAAACATACACTACTTACATTGAATTTTGGTAGAAAATTGAAAATAAGACCATCACCCAATTTATCCCCCTATTGGGTGGTTACCTAGGTTTACTTAGTAAGACTTTTCAAAAACAAGTGGCGACTGGGGGAAAAGGGAAGAAGGGAGTTGATGGCATAACTCATGGCATCCTGTTTCTTAAGACCAAATGAAAGGAAATGCATTTGAAAAGACCAGTACAAGTATTATAAATGCTAATTCATTTGAACTTCTTAGGCCATAAGTCCTTCTACCTAATCAAGGTTAGCTCTAAGAAATGGAAAACAAAAACTTTACTTTTTCAGTTTCATGGGTTTGTACTTGTATTTATCTAAATTCTTAACTTTATACTATCTCATCATTTCCAGCCAGTTAAAAGAAATCTCCAGTAGAAATCTTATAAAAAACCAATTAAGAAGCTCACTTTGAATTTAATATATATCTTAAGAATTGCTCCTATTCCATTTTTTTTCCTTCCTTTTTACTAAAGGGCGGTCATTGAACTCCATTTTTGAACATTATCATCCCAAATGTTCTAGAACCTGAATACCATAACAATCTTCAGTAATCATGTGCATGTGCATGGATTAACATCCACCAATATCCACAACCTCCATGTCAAACAACTATTAGATTCATCATATGTTTACATTATTTAGAAATAAAAAGAAGCTAACATATTGTGGAACCACCACCTAACACTATAACACACACAAAACTAGACAAATAGCAGAAAGTCCCTGGGGTTTCATGAGCTACTCACCCATTATAGTTTTTTTTCATAATTATTTCTCATAAAAGATAAAAATGCCATTAGTTGAGTCATAGATGCCTTGTACATTTGCAAGGCTATTGATCATGCAATAAGTGCATCTTGTGAGCTCCCCTTTCATATGATACAATCTTGTCAAAATCCAAACATCTCAACTTGAAGTAATTGCTTCTTTTCCATGATACTCCGCTATATATGAGCAACTGACTACCATTTGAGAAAGGAGAAATATAAAGATTGAAAGAGAAGGTGGCAAAGCAGCAGGTAAAAGAAAGGTCTAACCTCAGTTTCTCCAATGGAACACAACCCAGATCTGTGTTGCATATTGGACAGCATTCTAGTTCCTCATCCGATATCTTGTTATATATGCATTTTCTGCAAACTGGATTTAATTCAAAAGACAAAACCGTAAGAAATTCACGGTCTATAGTGTCAAAAAAGGTACTAAAAAGGGCATTGCCCAGTCAAGTTGAGTTAAAGACGTTCAGAAGGGGCATACTCACATGGACCTAACCTTATCCAAATTTGTGCATCAAGAAAGTACTCAAAAAAACTTAGGATTCCAGAGAATGGACTTTACAGATTTTTGCATAGGGTTAGAAAGTGATTATAAAAACTTATGCCAATCAAATATTTGGAAATTTGAAATTCACACAACAGTGTGCAAGTTACATTCTTCTCCAACAGAATAAAATAGAAAACGAGAGGCAAATACAGAAGATGCCCTAGTCCCAACTAAGCATCGAAACAAATTCAAAGATAACAATCTACTCATAAGCATTAATTTGAAACAAACAGATACCAAGACTGTTCAACAGAAACCTATGAGTGAAAACTAGATTAAAAAAGACAGATTGCATTCATGAAAGAAACAATAAGACTTTAGATAAACTAAACCTGTAGACTGCTCAAAGAATGAACTTTAAAGAAAAGGGCTTTTGACACCAAGGTAATGGATAAAAACTTGTGCATGAAATTTAACAGGAAAGCACCCATGAACATCTTGATACTTAATTCTCCAATTTCTGAAAAATACTAAATCGTAATTGAATGCCTAGATCAATGAAACAGGAAGGTTACTTACTTTTAGTTGTTAAATTCAAATCTCACCCATTAAATCTTCAATATTGGATAGAGAAAATATCAAAAGCCCATTCACAACTATGAAATACCCAGATCAATATAGATCAAACCAAACCAAGGCACACCCAGATGAGGGAAATGCCAAATAACCAGAACCCAGATCATAAAAAATGGAAAATGCAGAGAAAACACATAAAAGAGATCAAAGATTTGAAGAATTAACGTCAAAAGAGGGTTACAGAAACAGATTAGAGAAACTCACACGTATGGAGACATTCAGAAATGGTGGTAGCATCCCTCAAGAGCTTGTTGCAGAGAGGACATGTCATGCATGCCGCAATCGTCTCTCTCCTCACCTTCACCACCTGATTCGACATCTCCCCAATCCCTCCTTCAACCCTTAAACTTCACCCACGTGCCCACTTGGTGCATGTTAGCATCAAAGACAACAAACTCATGAAATTTACGTCCATTCTCCTATCCCCACCTGCATTAAACCCAAAATACCAAACGAAAAACAAAACATTACAGATAACCACACCCAAAAATACAACATCAAATAGAAAAGAAAAGGCAAAAAAAACCCAGAAAATAAAAACAATAACTTCCAGCCTTCCACACACACCAACAAAAAGAAAAATATCACATGGGAATCATGAGCTGGGTGCATAGAGACCTGCGAATTAGAGAGAGATAAGGGTTTGAAGGTTAAAAAAATAAAATGGGTAGGGGTGATTTGCTGAGAAATGAGAAGGGTTTGGTGGATTTGGAGAGATGATGATGAAGATGATGATCTGTTTGGTTTGGAAGAGTCGAAATGTAGAGAGAGAGAGAGAGGCTAGTGAGAGAAACAAGAGGCTTTTGCTTGTTTTTATATTATCCTAGAAGTGGCCAACACGCAAATCTACAATTCCATCAATACTAATAATTGTTTCTTCATGTGCTTATCCAAATTATTTTCCCCAGGAAGTCTTCATCATTTCTTACCGAAATTTATATTTATTTTTCCGGTTTTTTTAATTTATATTAACTTTATTAAATCAAAATTTCCCTACAACTACTCTTTATTTCATCTACGCACCTTTTCTAATAATTTCATAAATTTTAAATTATTTATTGTTAAATTTTTGTTTTTGCTTTTGTTTAATAGTTTAGGAAAAAAATCAAAAAGAAAAACAAAAAGAAAAAAAAAAAAACAAATAACAGAGGAGACTAGTCAAAGGTAGTTGCGGGAATAAAGTGCACCGGGGGTGCGCAGAAGTGTAAGATGCGCACGAGTCTCGTGTCTACTACAGGAAGTTTCGGGTGGATGAGGATGTTGAATGTCACTACAGGCGCATGTTAGAGATGCATTCATTATCATTTTCTTATCCTTCCGCTCCAATTTTCTACTTAAATGTAGATAAATTTTAGATCTTGTATTAACATGAAAATTTTAAAAAAATAGAAAGATTTAGGGTCTGTTCAATAATATTTTCGAAAATAATTTTAAATTAGTTTTAAAAATAATTGAAATTTCAAATATAAAAAATATTTTTAAATGACATGTTTTTCATAGTGAATTTTTAAATATGTATGCTAAGTCAAAATTTTGTAAAACATGTTTTTTGAATTAAAAAATTATTTATAATTAAAACATATATAAAATTATTTTTTAGAACAATTCTCCAACAAATCTTTAATTTTTTAATTAATAGAAAAATATTACTAATATGTCCAGCTAAATTCAAATTTTTATTCATTTGGCTAGAACGTTTATTTTCTCAAATATTTAATAGATCAAAATTAAATGTTATGATTTTTAAATCAAACTAATTTCATCTCTCATTTTTTTGTTCCATAAAATAGTACCCTACGCTACAAAAACAATCACTAAAACATAAAATGAATTACATGTTAAATTAATCGTAAGCATGATGCTGATTGGGTTTGTCACAATGCATTATAAATATATTAATTTTATTAAAAAATGTATTTTATATCATTAAATAACTAAAATTAAGTAAATTCAAAACTGTATCCTTTCGTATTTGTTTATCTTTTAGCCACCTCAAGAATATATATACATTGTAGGATATATTAAATTGAAGGATAAAAGGAAGTGATATAATGCATGTAAGCCAAGGAACGCATGAAAACAACAGCACTGAGAAAATGTCATTTCTTTCACATGAAGGCCATGGGAAAGGACAGACACACTGCTGCATTTGAAGGATGGATTTTACAAGCTGTGGGAAGTCAAAAAAGGCGATGCCAAATGGCATTTCTGTGTGGAAAAGCAGAGGGCATCAATAGTCTGATCCTCCATCTCACCAAACCACTGAAACCAGAGTCCCACTGCCTATGTATGTGGACTATGGACCCCTTTCACCTGCCCCTTGGTGTTCATACCTTGATTCTTCAAATACCCCTAAAATTCCATATCATTTGATGGCCTTGGGGGGCCACTGCCCTTAAAAAGTGTCATGCTTCATGGGGTGGACCTCTCTTTCTGGGTCTTGGCCTGATGGTAAAATTTGAAAGGAAATGGGAACAAAAATGAAAGACTAGTGCTCCATATTTTGGTCAAATTGAATGAGTTGGATACAAGGCACAAACACCATTTGATATGGAAGTTGGGACACTTCCTTTAGTTTTGGTGGGTGGGGGCCGTTTCGGGTCTATAAAGATGATACCACCTGCACCAACCTTATCATCACTGTTTCAACAAACCAACCATCAATCATTTGGATCAAAATGAGTAGCTATACCTAAAATGAGGGAAAAATCATCAGAATTGTTGGCACCAAAATGCCAAAGAAGGGTTGTCATTAATTCATCGCATGCCCGTTCCTCATGTATGCCATTCTCGGCTTAATTCACAGGGTAATGGGAGGATCATGTGTGAGAACTAGTGTGGCAGAACAGTAACTCGAGATCAGGCATAAGCAAATCTAATACCCTCTTCCATTAAATGTGAACTTCAATAATTCACTTCAATAAAGTTGAATTCACACCTACCAGCTATTTTTACGTCTTTTTCTTACAGCAACAACTGAGCAAGTCTTTTAGATACCCTATGCTACATCTCTAGCTATATCACATCACATTCTAATAACATGATATACTGATACAAGTACCTTTTCATTCATTGACTAATGCCACCTGCATTGAATGGACTAAGTTGTTAACCAGCTCCACTAGCCCTCAAGTAATGGGCAATGCTTCATTAGTCTGATCTGCAGGCTCATTTGGCGCGGCTGCACATTATGTTTCACCTCCCAAATGATTTTATTTTTCAAGACCCAACAAGACCTTTGCACCGAGCATATGAAATTATTGACAAGAAAATGGATGCACAAGCCATTCCTGAGAGGATGACCACCTAGGCATAAAAGTTGAGGGAAAAAACAAAACTAAACAATCAAAACCTTGGCAATGTGTTTTTTGATTTTATTTTATTTTTGGCAATGAGATGATGAACTCCACATACCCATTTGAACATGTATCCATGGTCCTCCTTCCATGTATATGGAATGTTCATGCCAAATATTGCAGCCACCAAAGAATATATAGACAAACAGACAGTTCCAGAACTTAGAAAGAGCTCAAGCTGCCGCCATAGAAAAGGGAAAATTGATTATGACTGAAAGTTTATATGCATAAAGGATCTGAATGGAACTTTTCAAGTTACAGCACCTGAATCAGCTGGTTTCGATGATTGTCAAGCTGCAACAAGGAACACACTAGATCACAAAACAATAATATTATCTTTAAATACTTCTTAAAGTAAGAGAATTTTTCCTTTTTGTCTAATACATGTAAAAAGACTCCGTCAATATTATCATCCAATTTAATTCTGTTTTTGGTGTCAAGTACCAAGTTGTCCTACCATTTACCTGAATATTAATGTAGTCTTCAGTGTCATCAATGTATTCACGCAGCTGGATATGGAAAAAAGGCCAAAATATAAACCAAAAAAATATATATATGAAAACACAAGCAGAGAGATACCAAAAATAAATAAAAATCCATCAGACTGCAATATTCCAGGTGAGTCTGCTTCAATCAGAATGAGAATATCCCGGCACTGCTTACAAATGCAACTGTTCAAATAAAAAAGAAGCCTGTATACAACAAATTTGGTGCATACCGTGGATAATTTATTCAATGTGCCGTCAATTTGCATAAAGTAAGCCTGCAAATTTAGGAGGATTCATCTTAGAATTCAGCATGTGTTTAACAAAATAAATGGCATTTGGATAACAGTTACAACCTCAAGCAACATCTCCAGCTCCTCAACGTCATTCTCCTCATGAGTTGTTACTGCACTTGCTCTACTTGTTCTGGATATCCTTGAGCCTATTGTAGGAGATGCAAGGAACCAGAGGGGAGCACCAGAACCACTGGATGATGAAGAAGCCCTAGTCAATTTTCTTGATAAGTACAGGTCTGCCATATCATCATCATCATCCAGAAGTTGTTCAAGCTCATCTCTTACCTGGAACCAAAAGCATCTGATAGGATAAGTATAAAATTCCAGGTACAGAAGTCCTTACAATAACAATATTTACTAATTTCAACCGACAAACATACACCAAGTATGCATATGCATCACGGATATGAATTGAGAATACAGTCTGAAACTCAGGCTGATCATATATACTAGTACAAGAATTGAAGTCTATTTTTCAGGTGTGCGTCCTCTTGCACTAGTATTAGTTCAAAAATTTTCTGCTCTGCCTAATATCAACGTGGAAAAAAAAAATTAGTTCATTTAGAATACGCAGTTATGAGAATGAGCCATAATCCAATCAATTCATAACCAAAATCTGATTATCACAATAAAACTGAGCACATTGCAGTGCATTGACATTTTATTAATGAAATATAAAGACTGATCATGTACCCCTGAGTCTGTTTCATCTCTCTTCTTCCTTTATTTTGCTAATGTTTGAGGAGCATCATAAAAAATGAACAGAAACCTAACAAAACATAGAGCATCTTAATATATCATTGAAGAAAGAAAAACCAATCTTGCATTTGAAACAGCTTATCCAATTTCAATCAGTGATATAAAGTATAATTTGTCACCACATGCTCATTCACCTTCCGCATACCCAACAATCCATGTATCAGGTAACTTTTTTTAATCTTTTTCCTTATAAGCGAATATCAAAAAAGGGAATTTCGGGTAATTCAGTTGATAGCTTACCTACCTAAACATGACAATGCCTTCACACCAGCTACTTGGGGCTTATAATTCAATTAATAGGTTGAGGTGAGCATATAAAGTCAAAATTATTGCTTTAGGAGGAAGGCTTTTTTATTCGTTGGAGTTCACTTAGGAAGTCAAAATTACTGATTTAAAAATTGAGGAAGGCTAGACTTGACAATGCCTTCACACCAGCTACTTAGGAGCTAATAATTCAATTAATAGGTTGAAGCTAGTATATGAAGTCAAAATTATTGCTTTAGGAGGAAGGCTATTTCTTCATTGGAGTTCACTTAGGAAGTCAAATTTACTGATTTAAAAAATTGGGGAAGGCTATTAGGAAAGGCTAGACCTGGCAATGCCTTCACACCAGCTACTTGGGGCTAATAATTCAATTAATAGGTTGAAGTTAGTAATATAAAGCCAAAATTATTGCTTTAGAAGGAAGGCTATTTCTTGGTTGGAGTTCACTTAGGAAGTCAAATTTACTGATTTAAAAAATTAGATTAATTAATGTACTTCAGGTTAAAACGATGAAATGTCCAAGTAAACAGAGAATCATTTAATGCTAACTGATATAATGATTTAACCTCTTCGTTTAAAGGGAGGAGACTAAAATACTCTGGTGTCCAATTCTTCCACAAAGATTATCTATAATAAAGAAAAATGATTCACAGACATCACTGAACAGTTGAATTCTCATTTCCATTTTTATTTTCTTAAAGGATTGAAATGACCATGTCATTAAAGATAATAAATCAATTTTCATGGGCTCACCTCAAAGTAAAATGCTTGAATTGGATCCCATATAAGTATATAATTGTAATTTAATACTGAAAGAAAGGAATCCAGCCCAAAATTGCGAAAAATATTAGTGTGTTAGAGATGTAAACATGCCTTCTGAACTCGATTGGTCAACCTTGTCATGGCACTCTTCAGTTTACGAACCCGATCCAAATTACGACTGCTAATCTGCACGTAATTGTTACTGTTTCACTACAAATGATGAAGGGGAAGAGAAGTATCTAAATTGTACACAAATTGGACAAAATGAACATCATGATCAAGATAGTAGCAATCATATGAAAACCCAAATACTCATTCCAATTTAAAATATCATATCAAAGACTAGCACTCACTAAACCTTGCAACAAGATTGCAAAAACTAGCAACTCTGGTATATGGTCGCAAAAAAGATGACTATTAAATTATGTTAGAACCAGCATGATACAGGGATTCTACCCCAAAGCTGGAACATGAAGTGATTCTACTCCAAAATCCAGAACATAGTCTTCATGAACAAAATTTCTTTCTTTTTGTGTGCTTTTTATTGTACAGTGCTGATTGCAGGGTCAAGAAAATTGTCAGATGAAGGGCCTGGAAGAACAGCAGATACTGGATGGTTGTGATTGCCCTTTTGCTCGATTTTTTAGTTTGAACTCTCATGTTCCTAACAATGCTTCCTTCCACTACAGCTGTACAGGATGTATAGATTCATGTAACTATTCTACCTAAGAACCAAAAGAAACTTTTAGCTTGGTAACAAACAAAATTTCAATTTCAACTCGAGGTTAGTAGAATAAGCAGTTAAATTTTTCTATCTTCCAATATTATTCATCTCCCCCAAAGTCTGATTTTTCCCAGAAGTAGACTATCCTCAAAATTGAGTGTGATAACAGGCTTTTCAGTAAATAATCCCACCAATTGGACTTTAACCTCAATGAGGGTACCTAAAACAACATAATGCTCTTACAGTGAGAGAGGAAAATCCGAGCCCCTGAAAGTTATCTGCAAGGGTATGTTGATGACAGAAAATCGAACTCCAGTTAACACTATCAAGGGATTTGAGACATGATAGTCTGGAAAATAGAGTTGCTAATTCCTAGATGAATTGAACTATATAGATCAAGCAGAGAGCACTTTGTTAACCAAGCCCTTACCTTGGAGGTTAGCTCATCTAAAGCTGGGTAAGCAGCAGTTTCCAGCTCCCTTGTCCGCGCATCAAGAAAGCTACAGATGGCTTCTAGTGCTACTTCAAGAGCCCGGAATTCAAATGGAAATTCTATATTGAATGACTCAGTGCATCAGGATACTAAAAACTCGCATGATAGAGCAACAAAGAATAATAACTGGTACCAAAATCAACCCTAAACAGAAATAATTAAGATGTGACAACATTTCCATTCTATCATAAATTGTTGAAGTCACAAGGAAAGACCCCAGAAAGGAAAAACTAACTGCAATTCACCATTTTCTTCAGCAGCTTCAGCATCATTTTGCGCTCCAAGGTCTTCCTCTTCTCCCTGGCCTGGGAAACTGGTACTTACTGCTGGCAACCGTCTTTGGAGCTCCTCAACAATAGGAATAACATTATCATCCATCGGATCTCGAAGCAATACCTGCCCCAAAAACAAAGCACAATTTGCCTTAAAACCTGTCTCAATCTACTCCAGACTAACCCCAGTTCTGCTCATTTACTTGAGATACTCCGAGGAGAACAAAGTAAGAATCCCAATTTTGAAAATCAACCCAAACAACCCAATTTTTTATTCCAAAATGTTTACATAAATTATCCCTCCACAAACTCAGACAGAATGCACTTAGAGACAAATCAGTGTAGAGAGATTTACCTCATCTGCTGTGATAATTGCTTTGATGTGCTGAAACCGGAAAGAAAAAGAAAAGAAAAAGGCCACAAAAAAACAAAGGAAAATCAACAACAAACCAAACACTGAGATTGCAAAGGGAAAGAGAAAAAAATCAAGAATTCACCTCCAAATTGAGAACAATAGCTCTTTCTCTTCCAAGAATGGTCGAAGGATATGACAAGAGAGGATCAAGAATGCGCAGATCTCTGGCATGAATATGCACGCGGCGCATGATGGCATACTTGTCCACATCCAGAATTGTACTCTCCCCATTGTCATTCATCAAAACCCAACTACTAACGGCAGTCTTCTTCTTCGAAGCCAGTTGAATATCCCCTGGAACGACAAACCCGTCTCGACCCATTACCAAACATTCAAACCACACCTCTGGTACATAAAAACAGACACCACATCTACATGAACTTATATGGCAAAAGGTAACGAAACCAGACAATTTCTGCAGTTTGATGAAGTGGGGTTATGAAAAATTCACATGGTTTGGGGCTGAGCAGAGTGGTGGGTGTGGGAGAAGGGAGATTTACGGTTTTGGAGGGCGAGGGAAAGTGAAAGGCACTGGTAAAAGCTTGGCGGCTCTGTGATATTTGCATGGCTTAATGGCTGGTAGTGAAGTTTGTTGAGTGCGAGTTAAAAATGGAGGGGAAAAGGTTACAAATAGTCTCAGTAATGTTCATTTCACTCACGTATGTCAGCGCGTGTCTGCACGCTCCTATCATTGCGTGAATATTGACCATCATCCCCCTTCCTTTCTCCGTCTCACTCCAATCCATTTGGGGTTAAAAAAAGTCATTTAAGATGCCACCCACTGAATTTCACGCGCTACATCTCTTCTAGAAAATATCAATTATTTTTTAATTATTAAAAAGGCATTGTCCTTTTTTTTTTTCATGTCCTTTCGTGGAAAAATATTTGTTTAATCAGCATTTACCACTAAATAAAGTGGAAAATAATATTATTATGCTAATAATGGAAGTCCTTTAAAAAGGCCTTTTTTTATTTTTTATTTCAGACCCCTTTTTTGAAAAGGAAAAAATGAAGATAAGTTTAAAAATTAGAAACAAAATATTTGCTTAATCATCATTTATCACTTAATAAAGTGAAAATAATATTATTATGTTTTGCATTTTTATGTCAGTATTTGGAGGATGATTATGATTTTATCATATTTTTTAGAATTTTCTTAGTAATAGAATAAAAATATTAAACCTATTTTTAGATTTTCTAATTTTTTTTAAGTGAAAGTGAGAGAGGGCATATTTTTAATTATTATTAATTTAACTTTTAAAAAATTTATTAAGGGAAATAATATAAACCTAAAAGAGGAATATTAATGTTAAGCCTTGATGGAAAGTTGACTAAGATAGGCAAATTAAAAGTGATAAAAAATATTTTAAAAACTATATATTTTAAAACTAGTTATTATTTTTGTATGATAAATAATGGAAAAAAAAATTAAGTTAAAGATTGTTTTTATTTCGTATTTTTTTCATAGTTCTATAAGTACCTATTCAACAATATTTTCAATTTTTAAGAATAATTTCTAACAAACAATAGATTTTGGAATTCTAGTGTGAAATAGCTTTTCAAACTATTCCATAAAAGACACATGAAAATCATTAAATTTTATTTTAAAAGTCATCATTTTTAAAAAAATAAATTGAAGATATTGTTTTTTTTTTCCTTAAAAATATATTCAAATGAGAAGTGGGGAAAGATATTTTAAAATAAGTTTCAAATTATAACATCTTGTTAGCTACTTAAGAGGAGTTTTTTGATTCATTGAAACTATCTAAAGTTTATTATGATATCTTGCCAAGTATAAAAATCACAAGTTTGTTATGATGTCCAATAGGAAAAAATTTATTAAATTATATATTTATTAGGTTTCTTTTTATAATATACATTTATTTTAAATTTGTAAGAACCAATTATGTATAAACTAAACAATATATACATAAAAGAGAGTAAGTAATCCGTATAATATAACAAGAATATTGTGTCAGCATACAAAATAAATGTAATATCTCACTTTTAACTATGTAGACCCAAAAAACATGGATGTCATTACATTAATTGATTGTATAATCTATTAAATATATATTCAAATTTACATATTTCAAAGCAATATTGCATGGGTACTTGAGATTCCCTATTGGAATTTTAGAAATATCCCTATCTAGACATGTGATTATTTTGAACAAAATAAAAATGAATTTAGTGTTGATTTGGTTTGGACCTTGGTGTCTATTGGATTTGGACTTTTGTGTTTCAAGCTTAAGCTTGAACTTTGATATGTTTTGTGGATTGTGCTTAAACCCTGATGTGTCTTGAGTCTAGGGTTTTAACCTTAGTGTGTCTTGGACCTAGGTTTGGAGTTAGGTCTTCTCCAATTCTTTTAATAACTTGTTTGAATTAACTTCCGATAAGCTAGAAGTTCATTATTAAGCTCACAAACAGTATATATGTTTCTATAGCTAATTTGTTTAAATAGCTTATAGCTTAAAAAATAATTTATATGGTATTTAGACCTAAGTGTGGAAGTCCCCTCACCATGATTTTAAAAGCTAAAAAGGCTCTTTCAAAGGTTGAGAAAGCCATATAAGGATAGTTTTTTTTTTCTTTTTTTCTTTTTTTAATCACTTATAATTTTTTTTTTTTAATTAAAGTTAATATTAAGGGAGATTTAAAAGACTATATTTAACAGCCTTAATCCTTTAATATATTATTTTGTAGTTAAAAAAAATAACATTTGATTTTAAATATAAATAAAATTATGTAATTCTTTTATATGCATAATTTTTAATATTTACATGCAAAGAGAAAGAACCATTTTGTTGTGTAATTGCACATATTTCAATCCTGTAAATATGATAGAAATGATAAAGATAGAGAAATAATGAAAGCATAAAAAAAAATAAAAATAAAAATAAACAGTAAGTTTGACTTTAATAATTTCTAATTCATTTGCATTCTATTCTATTAATATATATATATATATATATAATCTCAAAGTTACATTTTTTTTTTCAATCAAATGGCACCGTTTGGAATTTCTACTTATACACGTTTGTTTATCAGACTGAAAAAAATTAAAAATAGGAAAGAAATGGGAAAATATATTTGAATTTAGGAACTATGCAAATGTTTAAGTAATTTATATTCTATTTGATTTTTCATCATATTTTATATAATAAATTAAATAAAAGGTTTTAGTTTTTTTTTTTTTTTTTTTTCTTTTCATGGTTAGGGAGAGCCAGATTTTTTTGGGTACCTGCCCCACCCCGCTTACGATGAGATAAGTTTATTTAAATAAATAAATTAGGGGTGACTTTTAGATTTTTTTAAAACACAAAACAGGTTTAGGTATTGCTTTTTCCTTTCCCACATTGATTATATATAAAATTAAATTTAAAAATTAATTTATTTTATTTTTTATTTTTTTATTTTTAATATTTATATAATAATAATAATAATAATAATATGCTTTTCAATCAAATTATAATATTATAATTAATTATAAAAATATATTTATGTTAATGTAATTAAAAAATTTTTAAAATATCTTTAAAAAATAAAAAACTTCAAATAAAAAGTTTGTCCTATTTATTTAATTTTTTAAATGGGGTGGAGAAATAAATTATTTGAATAAATAAGATAAGGTTAGGATGGGACGGCCCGTCCGAAGTGGGCATGTTGCCATCACTATTTTTGGTTCTTTGCTCACCTAAGTTAAATATATATAATACTTCATTGTTAATCCAAGTTCAACATGGATATATAATACAAATATTCCAAAAAAAATGAAAAATAATTTGACCTAATTTAAAGCAACTTTAGTATCATCTAGTCCAAATGAAAAAGTGTGCAGTGTTCACATTTCTTCCGCCAACCCCAACTCACCATCACATGTCTTCAGGTGTGATATGGTTAGCCCATAGCATGAAATAAATTCTCACCTGTCATGATTTTCCCTTGACTTTCGACTGAGTGGCCCAAAAAAAAAAGGGGGAAGAGAGGGATTGTGAGGCCATACTCATTCAAGGAAAAGTTTGGACACTTCGATATTGTTATGAAAAACAGTTTTTGTGATTTAAAAATAGTTTTTGAATTTGAAAAACAAGATTAACAAATGTTGGATTGAGGACATGGTTTTGAGAATTTGTTGGGAAAAAGAATAATGCTTTAAAATAAATTTGAGATTTTATCATATGTTTGTAAATAATATTTTAAAACTATAGTTTCTAAATGTTGCAAAAACCATATTTTTAAAATGGGATTTCAAACTGCTATTTTCCTTCTAAAATGTTACAAGTAGATATGATTATAACTTTTGGTTTGATCAAAAGGCCTTGCTTTGTACAATTGAGTGTTCCAAGGCATTTGAAAGTGACCAATCATGTGCCCAATATTTTATGTCACCATCTGGCCTGAATCCCAAGGGGGACCTTGGGCAATACCAGGGAGAAAGAATAGAATATTTGTACACGGAGGAAACTTACCAATTACTTCACTTCCCTCCACCAAAGCTTTGAGTTGGAAGTCAACGTAAATTTGGTTAATCTCATCAAGAGCCTCAAAGGTGTAATGTAAATATATTAATCCATGTTGGGTTTTAAATTTCATCCAATCACCTTTATAAATTTATTTAGTTTATCAAAATTAACTTTTTAAGAGATAGAAGTATTTAATAATTTTTTTTATAAAAAAATTATTTATATATGAAATTTAAAATTTATGATCACTTAATATCTTTTCAGTAGACATCAAAGAATAATCTTATAAATTTTGAACCACAATTAGAGTGTAAATACTAATAATAATATTTTAGAAAAATAAGAAATTGTTTTATATTTTCCATAAATATTCCAAATAAATCACATTTACAAAGATTTTACATTTAAAGAAATTTTGGTATTTTTGGTTTTAGATTTTGTGATAATTTTCTTTTTATTTCATATTTTGTCATAATGAAACAAACAATGGATTCTTTCATGATATCATGCCTAATATGACAAAATTTTCACCATTTATATAGCTTAGGGAACCATCCAAATGACCATGACATCATACATTATCATCATCATCCATGTCCCTACCACCATCCACATCATACATCGCCATTCACGCGTCTTCAATCTCGACGCGACTCCGGAGTCCGGAGAAGTGTAAAATTTCCAAACTAAAAACAAATAAAGACTGTTGCTTTTAAAAAACAAAGAAAACAAAAAACAATAAAAACACTTTCTCTCAGTGTCCGAACATGGGAGAAGCTCTCTCTTTATAGATCTCTCCTACTTCTCCGCTTTCTCTCTCTCTAAAAAATTCTCTATTTCTCTCTCTAGAAATCCAAGAGCACGGTGTTGGATGCGTATTCAAACAGGAACGAACCAAATCAATAGACCAAAAAACCCCTTATTTTTTCTCTCTCTTTGAAGATCCTCTCATTCTCTCTCTAGAATCTACATAGCCCATGTTCTTGTTGCTGGGAGAAATTGGAAACCCTAGAGTGAGAACGGGTCTCATCTGCTGCTGATCTTGATGAAGCAGTCTTGGCGATGGAAGAGGATCGCCATCCTCTATTTGCTCTCTCTTTCTGTCTTCTGTCCACTTATTTTACTCTCTGAAAGGCTCAAGCATGTAGTTTTTTTAGGTGAGATGCATATGCATGTTTACATTTGGGTTTTTTTTTTTTTTTGGTCACATGATGAATTGTGTTGGATTATTGATACGTATTGGTTGATCTTGTTTGTGAATCTGTGGATGCAGGGAAGAAAGAGTTTGTGGAGGATTTACCGAGTATTGTATGAATCCTTGTTCTTTGGTTCCAGTTTGCTGTGTTTTCTAAATGGGTTTCTGTTTGGTTGCGGAGAAAATCGAGCCAAAGAGATGGAAAATTTTGAATAGTTGTTTTGCATTAGTGTTAGTGGAGGGGAGGTTCCTTATTTTGTTGGGATTAAAAAAAAAAGAATCCATTATTTAGAAATCTTGATTGTTTTATTTTCTTAGATTTTCTTAGCAACCAAATGGGGTAGGTAGTGGTTTTTCTAACAGAGACTGAAGGTGGGGTTTGTTTGTTGGTGCAGAAGTATAGGAGAGATGGTGAAAAACTTAGTGTTGTCGAGACGGTAATTTAAATTCGGTTGGATCAGCTTTACATTTGCAGTCTGAGTTTGATTAGATACTTATTACTAGTGGAATAACTTTGCGTTTTGATTTAGGAGGAGGATGAAGGCTTAAAAGAGCCAGACCTAGTTGTGTACAGAGACGGATCCAAGGAGAATCCCAATTCCAACATTTCCAATGGGTTTACTGCTGATTTGTTGGGAAAAAATGGTTAGTCTTGCTGGGTGTATGTAAATTTCTCTGTATAAGTTAATCAGTATTTAGTATTTTGAATTTAATCATATTTTGCATTTGGTTTGAATTTCAGGTACTGAACACAAAGTGAAGGAAGAAAACAAGAAAAATCCACAGAAAAAATTAGCAACAACTTCTGGAGGAAAGGTATGATTGTAGATTTTATCACATTAATGTTGCCTTGAAACCTATAGTGTTGTATATGCTAGTTTTATCCTATTGATTTGAAATCAAGGAAAATCTTATTGCTTGCAGTTTGAAATAAAAAATCATTCTACCAGATTCATGCTGCTCTTTATAGAGCTATCTTTTGTGAGTAAGATCATGCTTAAAATGTTTGTATCCTTAATTGTGAAGATAAATACCTAATTGTCATCAACCACTCCCCATTCAATTAGTCAATACAGATATCTGGATGGTGGAATCTGTAGTTGTTGTCTGATGTTGTTTGTGATTTGTACTTTGTGCTATGTGCATGCTTGCAAACAAGCTCAATCATCTAATTCAAATATATAGAGAGTAGAATTTATATTACATATAAGTCCAGCCTGTTATTTTGGCTGTAGTTTTGTACAAGTTTGTGACTGAGGTCCTTGCCTATAGGCTCATGAGTTGGTGGATAGAATTGCCGGGGGTCTTTTGTGTTTATCACGAGGGGATGCATCTTAGATTCAGGAGGTCATAATGGGGTATCTTGTGAAAGTGACTTGGAAATTTGATAATATTCATTGAAGACTTGGAGTTCCTTGATCAAAATGGCTCCAAACTTTTACCTGTCAGGTGAATTTGATCAGAAGTATTAGTACTGCTGGAAGGATAGCTTGTTTGGCAGTGAGATTTTTCAATACTTGGTATTTGGGAATTGCTTCAGCATGGATATCATTAGGATGATATTGAGATTATCTAAATCCTTATCCCCTAGTTCTATCTGTCTAAATGGATTCATGTGGTCCAGCCACATGATGTTATCTTTAATCAGGCAGATCTCATATAAGGCACAAGTGTGCCACATCATTCCAAAGAATGTATTAGATTTATTCCCCAGATGCACAAATATGTTTGATGGAAATTAAATAAAATAAATGTATGTGTCAGGCATGCTCACACATTGAACATGCCATGCTACAAGTTAGAATGACTAGAAAAAATGAAAATACTTAATGGCATTTGCAACAGTTGATCAATGCCACTAGGTAGTATAACTAGATAGAATGAATATGTTTTATGGCGTCAAGTTAAACAATGCTAGTGCAAATACATTGCAAATGCCATGCCACTAGTTAGCATGGGTAGAAAAAGTGGAAGTATGAATATAGTTTATGGGGTTGCAGCAGTTAACTGATCTTAAGGCAAACTGAATATGCAAGAGCTTAATTTGGTACTGTTTCTTCTTTCTTTTCTAAAATTTTTTTCCCTTTTTTTCCCCTTTGATAGGCTTAATAGACAACCACTTGTAAGAATACCATATTTGTGAAGCATCACCAAAAATTTGAGGACAAAGTGATGTAGAACAGTAGTGGAAAAATAAATAAAGGAGAGATATATAAGTAAAAGAGAAAAATTCTAAATAATTATGATTATTATTAATCAAAAGTCTAAAGTGTTTAACACCACTAGCCCTATATATAGACAGACAGTCCTAACTCTATTAGGAAACTGGTTCTAATAATAATGTAAAGAATCATAACCATAATAAAATTCTATCACTAGATAATAATAACCCTAAAAGAAACAACCAAATAAAAACATTATTATATCCTATAAGTGCGCAATTTAACATCTTTATCTCCATCACAAAGATATCACTATTCTTATATTAGGATCTCTACAAAAAACCAGGGAAGGCATTATTTTTATATTAGGACATGTCTACAAAAAGGCAGGGAGGGTTTGAGGGGTTGACTAATGTATGGGAGAGCGATGATTCATTGATTGGTTGGGCTCTCCTTGAGGGTGGGGTTGTTTTGCACCTCTGTCTTTGACAACTTTTTCTGTTCCAACTGGGGAGAAGGGGGGGATCTATTTTGTATACTTTGAGTCACTGTTTTGGCCTTTCTTTTCAATATAGTTTTATCTCTTTCTATTTATCAAAAAGAAAAAAAAAAGGGAGAGCGATGATTCAATTTCTTTCTTAAGTTAGTTTGAACATGTGGATTGAAGCATCTATTAGCATAACTGGAATCATCTCATATGTTCTTGATTCAGCCATTACTTGCTTTGAGATCTTAAAATCATCAACTCTATCTAAGAGTTTATAGGAGGGAGTTAAACATTTATTTGTATTAACCTTGAAAGAATTATAATAATGACAAGATGAAATAAGTATGAGAGCGGACTCTTTCCCTCAATATAGCATGAAACTCTTGTGCTCTTGTAAGAGCTAGCTTTTTTGTTTGGGAAGCGACTTGGGCTAAGATATTGACTTAAGATCAGCTTACAAAGAGGGGTTGGAGGATGCCTAATAGATGCTTTTTGTGCAAGACAGAAGAAGAAATGAGGGATCATATCCCCCTTCATTGTCCAAAACCGCGTATTTTATGGCAATTGATTTTTGCTCTATTCAATGTACAATGGGTGATGCACTCTTCAATGAGAGGGATGCTCTTGAGTTGGAGCCACTCCTTTGTTGGCAAAAAAAGAAAAATGACTTGGAAAGTTGTTCCTTTATGCCTTTTTGGGTTTATTTGGAAGGAGAGAAATAGGAGAACCTTTGAGAATTGTAAAAGCTTGGACCAAACAATTAAAATTTTTTTTTGTATCATTTTTGGGATTGGGTTAGATTGTACATTGGGGATGGTTCTATGTCGTTGATTGATTTTGTGGACTGGTTAGGCTCTCCGTAGGGTGTGGTTGCTTCTTTTCATGTATTCGCACCTTTTGGTTTTTGTTGCTTTGCATATGTCGTGTATTCCTTTTAAATTTAATACAATCTTCATTTACCTATAAAAAAAAACAATGGAACATTTTTTTCCCTTTGTGTGTGTGGTCTCTGTTAGAAATTTATGGAGTTAGAATTTAGTTAAGCTTGTGTTTCTTGTTTAAACCTAGACCAGAAATAGTAAAAGTAGGAGGTTTCTGGATTTCTCATTGTGGTTTGAAGTTTCAGCTGCAAAGATCTATTGGTTGTTTATTGAGTAATTCTGTGGAAGTTGTTTCTGGATTGATGTATTTGTCATTGGTTTTTTATGATTATGAAAGGAAACTGAAAGAAGAATCCTTATTATAAGTAAGAGACAAACTTATTATAGTCTTTGCTGTTGGCTTATCAATGTGGTTTGGTCTTGGTAGCAGGAGCAATCTAGCTTGACAAAAGTTCAACATGACCAGAGTGTACGGTCCCAACCACAGAGGGTGACTGATGAGAAGATAAAACAGATAAGAGATCAAGTGATTAGGGCAAAAGCATACTTGAGTTTTGCGCCACCAAGCAGCAATTCCCACCTAGTGAAAGAGTTAAGACTACGAATTAAAGAGCTGGAGCGGGCTGTGGGTGAAGCCACCAAGGATTCAGATTTGTCAAGGAGGTAAAGCAATTCACTACTTTGTTTGTACACTTGCATCTAACTCTGAAATATACAATAGCCCAAAAATGGAGTTGAATGAGAAATTTAAAAATGACTGGTAAATAAGAATATTGTAGAGTGGAAGTAATTGTATGTCACATATAAATTAAATGTTTTGACCAGCTCTGCTTTAGGCGGAGAGAGTGCATAAATCCATTTCTCACATAACATCAATGAATTTTGCAGTGCTTTTCAGAGGATGAGAACCATGGAAGCATCCTTATCCAAAGCGAGTCACGTTTATACAGATTGCTCTGCTTTAGTCTCCAAGCTCCGAGCCATGACTAACAGGGTAGAAGAACAGGTTCGGGCACAGAAGAGTCAAGCAATGTATCTGGTTGAGCTTGCTGGAAGGACGACCCCAAAAGGCTTTCACTGCCTTACTATGAGGCTGACAACTGAATATTTTGCCCTGCAGCCTGAGGAGCAGAATTTCCCTAACCAAGAAAAATTGTATGATGGAAATCTCTATCACTATGCTGTCTTCTCTGATAATGTTCTGGCCTGTGCCGTGGTTGTGAAATCTACCATCTCCAATGCTATGGTAAACTGTCCTATCTCTTTTCTTCTGAGTTGTATTACTTTTTATAACAATTTGAAACTATTGTTAATAAAAGAAAAATAAGAGAACTAAGAAGAATGAAAGAACCTTGAAAGTGAAATGGAAAAAATAAATAAAACTAAGTTGAAGTTACTACTAGAACCAACCGAATAATGATCAGAGAGGGGGTTGGGGTGGGGTGCTTAATGGTCATCCAACTGAATATTCTCTAGCACCCGTCTACTTTGGAGAACACTATTGGCGTTTCTTTTTTATGATATTCTCTTGCTTTACCAATAAAAAAAATGGTTATCCACAAATCCAGCAATAGAAAAAAAAAAAAAAAGTTCCCCTTGTGCCAATTGTGTTCTTGTTGAAGTTTGATAATTATGTCCTTTTCCAAATATTATAATAAATCATGGATTTGGGTGAAATGCTTTATAATTTTAACAATTGCAAGAGTTTGGGTTTTGGTGCTTATTTCAATGTACCACTAGTAGTACATTGCTGCAATGAATCCACCACTAGTAGAGCCACATACTTAGGAGGCAACTGAGCAGACTGATTACCTTATTTTGGTGACAATAAGGAATCAATTATCTTTGTTTGACCACTTTCAGGATCCAGAGAAAATTGTGTTCCATGTGGTGACGGATTCGCTCAACCACCCAGCAATGTCGATGTGGTTCTTATTAAATCCTCCTGGTGAAGCCACTATACAGATCCAGAGTGTAGAGAAATTTGAATGGTTGGCTGCCAAATATAATTCAACATTGAAGAAGCAAAACTCCCACGATTCAAGATATACTTCTGCACTGAACCACCTTCGTTTCTATCTGCCAGATGTCTTCCCTCAACTTGATAAGATTGTGCTCCTTGATCATGATGTGGTGGTGCAGAGAGATCTGAGCAGACTTTGGAGTATTGATATGAAGGGTAAAGTAAATGGAGCAGTGGAGACTTGTCAGGAAGGTGAGCCTTCATTCCATAGGATGGATATGTTTATCAACTTCTCTGATCCAATGGTGGCTGAGAGGTTTGATGCCAAGACATGCACATGGGCATTTGGGATGAATTTATTTGATCTGCATGAGTGGAGGCGGCAGAATTTGACAGCTGTCTACCATAAATACCTTCAAATGGTATGGAATTCATGTTTTTTGGGTTGTCCTTGCATCCTTTCTTTTTAAACCCAACAGCCTAATCTACCATATATCTCCTTAAGAGAAATATTTTTAGCCAAGAATCCAACCTATTAGTTCTCCTGATTAGCCCTAGGTACTTGCTGTCCTTCATTATCTCAGCTCTCTGGATTGGATTAAATCATCCATGCTCATCATCTGTGTATGTGGTGTTTCTGTGGGAAATTATATTTCTCCGGAGGTGGTTTCAATTTATGTTTTGTCCTACTCTTTATTGGTAAAGACAGAGATGATGGGCTGTGGGGGACATATTCCCTTGTGTCCTACTCCAACAATCATGATGTGTTCCCTTGTGTGCATAGCCCTACATTTTTTAATAATAACTAGTTGGCGAACAAGGCTTTGTTGTAAATAATGGCCTTGAGATACTAGTTTATTCTGGTTTCAACCTAGCTTTACTTTTGATATCAGGCCACCAGCCTAATTATATTTCTTTTTCTGTTTTAGCACTTCATATACACATATTTTATGTAGTTGTAGATATGGACAGATTCAATGATACCTGATGTACTATAGAGTTGCTCATTTGTCTTTCAATTTGAGTATGCACCTAATGCCTTTAAGTTTGTTTCCCCCATGGTTGGTTTGCAGGGACTTGAGAATCCGTTGTGGAAGGCAGGGAGCTTGCCCTTAGGTTGGGTCACTTTCTATAAGCGGACAGTTGCTTTGGACAGGAGATGGCATGTCCTTGGATTGGGCTATGAGTCTGGTGTGGGGCGGAGCGAGATTGAGCGAGCAGCTGTAATCCAGTATGATGGAGTCATGAAACCATGGTTGGAAATTGGAATTTCAAAGTATAAGGGCTATTGGAGCAAACACCTGAACTATGACCACCCTTTATTGCAACAGTGCAACATACACGAGTAGTTAAAAATCCACAACATGAGAAGTGGTATAGATTGATCCACTCCATAGTACGTACGAGTAACGTCACATGTTCAATTAATTCTTTTTCTTCAATCATTTCTCATGTACATTTCGGCTCATTTTTACCCAATTTTTTCAGCTATAATCTTCTTGGAGTTGAATCAATTTATACGGTTATACCAATAATGGAAATGAAGTTACCGTCATTTCTGGATTTTGTAATTCTGCTACTTGTGTACATAATTCATCTCAGATATTCATGTAGTCTCAGACAGATGACTTGCTTTCAACTTACTGATCAACTTCTCTGCTATTTTATGTTCGCATCTGGGGTTTCGAGAAAGTATGATGTTTGTTGCTATGACAAATAGTCTCTTTATTCCAGTAGTGTTTGCCATCTAGTTTTACTAGTTTGAAAAGGGGTTCCCCAAACAGAGCCTTGACTTCTTGTCAGGCCAACACCTGCCGTTTACAGATATGATGCAACACGTGGAGGAAGCTGGTTGGATGTATTCAGATATGAGATTTCAAATGAGGGGCTATCATTTATCCAAGTTGTGTGGTTCATTGGACAGACTTGATGACAACAATATTAACTTTAGTTTGATGCCCTGAATGTGAATCCAACTGATCCTCTCCATTTGTGAAGAAAAATGGCCAGCATCACAGCCAGCACTCCAACCTCATCCCTCCCCCGCGTCGGTCTCCGCCCCAATGGAGGAACAGTAGGGACTTCATCGGCCATTCTGGGTAAGATTTTCTTGTTTAGTGTAGAAATTCTCATTCGTTTTCCAACATCTGTCTTTGCCTTAGTTTTATGGATTGATGATTGGTTGCAGGGTTGCCGGTGATGGCAAAGAAGGGAAGAGTCACATGCTCAATGAAGGAGAAGCCAGGTGTGGAGGATGGAAGCTTCAAGATGGGGATGGGGGCATCACTGATGGCAGCAGCCTGTGCTGCAACCATGTCAAGCCCAGCCATGGCTCTGGTGGATGAGAGGATGAGCACAGAAGGGACGGGACTTCCATTTGGGTTGAGCAACAACGCTCTGGGTTGGATCCTGTTTGGTGTGTTTGGTCTGATTTGGGCTCTCTACTTTGTCTACACTGCAACTCTTGAAGAGGATGAAGAGTCTGGGTTGTCCCTGTAACCAACCCACACCCATTCATGCCCTTCCTACTTTCTTCATAAATCTGTATCTCTGGTTGTAAAACTACCTCTTGAATGCCCAACTCCTCTGCCTAGTTTTATAATTGTTCTCTCTTCCTCTTGTCAGCTTTTTCTTTTCACTTGTTGCTAAAAATGTGGGGTTGGAGAAAAAAAGGAAAAAATTATGTGGGGGAGTAACTCTAATGATTCTTGAAAAGGTGAGAATGGATTCGGGAGTTAAAAGGTTATCTGGAAAATGCATAGGTCTTTATTAAGGTAATTGAGACATCAGAATACAAGTATATTTGCCTTTGAGATGTAGGCGTATGGGTAAAACAGATCCCTGTTGAAAGGCGCACACACATAAGAATGGGGATGGGCGTGAGCGTTAGGAGCAATTCTCGCTTGGGGCACCTACCATTACAAACCAGTACTGTAATGATGTTAGAAACTTAGAACCTGAAT
This sequence comes from Vitis rotundifolia, assembly GCA_030254885.1. NCBI lineage: Eukaryota > Viridiplantae > Streptophyta > Magnoliopsida > Vitales > Vitaceae > Vitis > Vitis rotundifolia. The sequence continues at coordinate 306,458 of CM058157.1, forward strand.
ATCCTATATATTTGCATAGGACAAATTCTTTTACTTGTATAGTGTCTTAAGTTCTATTTAAGAATGTTTTTATATCTATTACCTTCTTCTTCCATTTTAATTTAAAAGATTTATTTGATATTTAAATATAGTTGGATTAAAATATGATATGATTGAATTAAAATGGGTTAATTTCAACCCTCTCCTTTCTAAATTTGACTAAATATACAGAATTCTCGTATATTCAAAATAAATAACAAATGAAAGAAATAAAGTATATTTGATGAAATTTTAAATTAATAAAAATTAGGTTTGATTAATTAAAATCATAAGGAAAATCCATAAAATTTATTTAATAATTGGATGAAGTACATAAATCGGATGGAAAAACCTATCTACTCCATTTCAAAAATATTAAAATCATGAAATGAAACGAACGACAAAGAAAATTGAAGAAGAAAAAAATGTTGAAGTTTCTCAGCAAATTTTTGGGTTTTTGATTCATGGTTTTCATGATCCATGCCCCAAATCTCAACCTACCCTCCCCTCTCCCTTTTCCTCTGTGAGAGGTTCTCTCTCTCTCTGATGGGTGGACCCAGTGTCGCCTAGAGGACATACTCACCCGCCGCCCCCCCGCCCCCCTCTCTCTCTCTCCCTCCCCCTCTCTCGCCCTAGAGGACATACTCACCTGCCCCGCAGCGCCACCCCACCCCCCCACGCCCAACCCCACCACCCCTCTCCCCCTCTCTCTCCCCCTCTCCCCCCCTCTCTCTCTCTCTCCCCCCCTCTCTCTCTGAGAGGTGGACCCAGTGTCGCCTAGACGACAAACTCACCCCACCACCCCTCCCTCAAATTTTGATACAGAAATAATTATATTTAAGTTGATGTATCCAATTTTCCCATTTTCCCATTTCTCATATAAATATTTTTAATATTTTGATTATTTTTAAGTAAATTTTAATACGAATGAATAAACCTATAGAGTTGAGAATTGAGATTAAAAAATCTCTCCCCTCTCTCAAATTTTGATTAAAACTCCCCCCTTTCTCAAATTTTGATTTAAAATAAACTAAAAAATTATCCCCTACAATCTCTCGTTCTCTCTACATCCAGGAATGTATGCCCCTTCCCTTGAAATCTCTCCGTCTTCTCTCTCCCTTCCTTCACAACCCCCGCCTACAAAAAATTCTCTCCCCTCCCCCTCTCTCTCTCTCTCTCCCCCCTCTCTCTCTGAGAGGTGGACCCAGTGTCGCCTACTTTCCCCCCTCTCTCTCTCTCTCTGAGAGGTGGACCCAGTGTCGCCTAGACTACAAACTCACCCCACCACACCTCCCTCAAATTTTGATACAGAAATAATTATTTTTAAGTTGATGTATCCCATTTTCCCATTTCTCATATAAATATTTTTAATATTTTGATTATTTTTAAGTAAATTTTAATACGAATGAATAAACTTATAGAGTTGAGAATTGAGATTCAAAAATCTCTCCCCTCTCTCAAATTTTGATTAAAACTCCCCCCTTTCTCAAATTTTGATTTAAAATAAAGTAAAAAAATTACCCCCTACAATCTCTCGTTCTCTCTACATCCAGGAATGTATGCCCCTTCCCTTGGAATCTCTCCGTCTTCTCTCTCCCTTCCTTCACAACCCCCGTCTACAAAAAATTCTCTCCCCCCCTCTCTCCCCCCTCTCTCTCTGAGAGGTGGACCCAGTGTCGCCTACTTTCCCCCCCCTCTCTCCTCTCTCTCTCTCTCTCTCTCTCTCTCTCTGTGAGAGGTGGACCCAGTGTCGCCTAGACTACAAACTCACCCCACCACCCCTCCCTCAAATTTTGATACAGAAATAATTATATTTAAGTTGATGTATCCAATTTTCCCATTTCTCATATAAATATTTTTAATATTTTGATTATTTTTAAGTAAATTTTAATGCGAATGAATAAACTTATAGAGTTGAGAATTGAGATTAAAAAATCTCTCCCCTCTCTCAAATTTTGATTTAAAATAAAGTAAAAAAATTACCCCCTACAATCTCTCGTTCTCTCTACATCCAGGAATGTATGCCCCTTCCCTTAGAATCTCTTCGTCTTCTCTCTCCCTTCCTTCACAACCCCCGTCTACAAAAAATTCTCTCCCCCCTCTCTCTCTCTGAGAGGTGGACCCAGTGTCGCCTACTTCCCCTCCCCCCCCCCCCTCCTCTCTCCTCTCTCTCTCTCTCTCTCTCTCTCTCTCTCTCTCTCTCTCTCTCTCTCTCTCTGTGAGAGGTGGACCCAGTGTCGCCTAGACTACAAACTCACCCCACCACCCCTCCCTCAAATTTTGATACAGAAATAATTATATTTAAGTTGATGCATCCAATTTTCCCATTTCTCATATAAATATTTTTAATATTTTGATTATTTTTAAGTAAATTTTAATGCGAATGAATAAACTTATAGAGTTGAGAATTGAGATTCAAAAATCTCTCCCCTCTCTCAAATTTTGATTAAAACTCTCCCCTTTCTCAAATTTTGATTTAAAATAAAGTAAAAAAATTACCCCCTACAATCTCTCGTTCTCTCTACATCCAGGAATGTATGCCCCTTCCCTTGGAATCTCTCCGTCTTCTCTCTCCCTTCCTTCACAACCCCCGTCTACAAAAAATTCTCTCCCCCCTCTCTCTCTCTGAGAGGTGGACCCAGTGTCGCCGCCTAGACTACAAACTCACCCCACCACCCCTCCCTCAAATTTTGATACAGAAATAATTATATTTAAGTTGATGTATCCAATTTTTCCATTTCTCATATAAATATTTTTAATATTTTGATTATTTTTAAGTAAATTTTAATACGAATGAATAAACTTATAAAGTTGAGAATTGAGATTAAAAAATCTCCCCCCTCTCTCAAATTTTGATTAAAACTCTCCCCTTTCTCAAATTTTGATTTAAAATAAAGTAAAAAATTACCCCCTAAAATCTCTCGTTCTCTCTATATCCAGGAATATATGCCCCTTCCCTTGGAATCTCTCCGTCTTCTCTTTCCCTTCCTTCACAACCCCCGTCTACAAAAAATGTAAAACGTATTTGCGGCACACGACAAGCCTCTTCCCTTGAAATCTCTCCTTCTCACTTACCCTCACCTAATTAAAAAAAAAAAAGGAAAAACGAATTTGCGGCACAGGACAAGCCCTGTCCTTGGAATGGAATCTCTCCTCGTGCACAACTCCCACCTAGAAAAAGGAAAAGCGTATTTGCACGCACGCTTCCCTTAGATCTTTCCCTTCTTCTCTCTCCTCCTTCGCAACCCCCACCTAAAATCAAGGGAAAACGTACCTGAACCCACCCCCAAAAAGTCAGAAAATGTTGTCTGGGAATTATTTTCTAAAAAAACACATCTAAAAAAAGGGAATTTGCCTCTCCTTCTTCATCTCTCTCCTCCCTCATTTTTTATATATTCATGCATTTGAACCGTTTTATCACATTACTTTAAACTCCATAATATATTTTAAATTTGACGAATATATTAGGGGTTACATGGGGTGGATGAGAGAAAAGTTCCCCTTTTGAAGAAGTTTTTCTCTCCTGCGTCCCCATTTTATTTAATTTTCAATTCAAATTCCATGCGGGGCTATTTTAAAACGGGCTTCAGCTTCGTCTTTGGCTTCTCCTATTTACCATATTTATTATATCAGCACAGAGAACCTGCCCTTATTCCTACACTTTCTTCCACGTGAAATTTCTTTTTCTGCAGAGACACATTGCTGCTCCCTCAGAACTGTTTTTACTGACAAGAGTTTCCTGCACAGAGATATGGGTGCTCACTAGTCACTGCTCCCTCATAATTGTTTTTACTGACGAGAGTTATATCTGTTTCATGCATAATTTATTGAATATAAGACAATTATTCATTTATTTGTCTTCAGATCCAAAGATTACCTTAAATTGCTACCACCACAAAATTTATGAGCACATTGAGACAACATTGCCATCGTAAAGGGCCAGCATAATAAAGTAGAGATAGTTTTACTAAATCAACCTCTTTATTTTTTGAAATTTTCTACTATTTTGACTCACTTCATTGAACTTTTTTCTATTAACATCTTAACCCATAACTCTATAGTCAAACGGGCATTTTTGGGATTAGAATTGATTGTTTCTCACTTTATATCTATACATATGCCTAGAAAATAAACATAGTTATTCCCTAAAACAAATCTATATTTCATACTTCTGATGAGTGTTACTTGACAGACACGCCGTATATTCATATGATGTAGTTGATTTGCCATGTTAAAACCCTTTTTACCATTTGGCGTAATCCACAGGCGTGGTGAGGACTGAGGACTGAGACTGAGGAGTTCCCCACTTTTTTTAAGGCCACTTGACACCTAAATTTCAGGATGGCACCACCCCGTCGAGCCACAGGATGTGTTGGATGGTTCCTCTCCTAAACGCCAAGTCGGTGGGGTTATGCCAAATGGCTTCCCACGTCTAGGGCAGGGCAAATTACTTCCCCTCACCATCCCACGTGAACAGCCACATAACTGCGCCGACAAGAATAAAATCAACACAGTAGCTTTGATTGATCCCATACTCATCTAAACTGCCCCAATTACGCCAATCACTAAATGCCGCAATCTACTCTCATGCACTGTTCCCCTCGAATGGCACGTTTTTCAATGCAACTGCACTGCTGGCTACTCCTTTATTCAGGTCGACACGTACCCCGGCTCTATAAAATGCACAGGCCACAACCCTCTTCACACATTTCATTTTGCCTCCTTTTCATAACATGAAGACATTCAACAAGGTCATCATCTGGGCGTTCATCTCAGCCTCTCTCTGGTTGATCCTTACCACGGCTGTTGCGGGAGGCGCTAGGGTTCATACCAGCCTTAAGGTCGCTGTTTTAATGCGGAAAGGTCCAGTCCCTCCTTCTGCTAAATCTTCCTGTACGCATATCGGCGGCGGCAATAGAGATGACGATAGCCCCTGCCCCCGCTCCCCCCCTTTCCTTCATCATTGATGCTGATGCCAATGGCCGGTCGAGACGCTTCTGCTAGCTTTATCTTGTGTGTTTGTGCTAATAATACAATGGGTTCATGTTTTAGCTTTCAACAACAATGTTATCTTTACTTTTATGGTAATCGTATAATAAGATTGCAGACTGGTTTTAATTAATTTTGCTGTGGGTATCTTTGATCAGATTTTTTTCTTCTTCATCTGCAATGATTTTTGTTTTTTTGTTGTTTTATTTGTTATGTGACTCATGTTGTAAGTGGAAGAACACAGCGCGCGTGATAACACGCCTTGAAAATTAAAACGCTCGTTTTGATTTTTCTGTGGGTTTCTTCTGTCAGATATTTTCTTCTTCATCAAGCAGTATTTTTTTTCCCCATTTGTAATGTAAGTATGTAACTCATGTTGGACGTGGAAGGAGTAGGGGCGCGTGATACAGGGCCCTGAAAATTAAAAGTGGAATTTTATATGGGGGAAGTGCATGGGTGTGTAGTGTGCGTACGTACTCTTTGCCTGCAATAAATCATAAAAGGATACCTTCATCTTCACCGGTTGGTGCTTTTTCGCGGAAAGTGGAGTTGGAGACGAGAAATCGCTCCCTCCGGAGACCTGACTTGTAAGATGCATGATTAGTGTTTTTTTTTTTTTTTTTTTTTTTTTAAGTATCTGAGATGAATTTAGTGGAAAAGTCGAACATCATTTTTTTTTTCTCTGTTGAATTTCTTTAAATAGTTTGGGGAGAAATGGTGGATCGATGAAGGAAATGCTGGTGCTGGCCGTGAATTGGAGGTGGCCTCCATATTTCCGCTCTCTCAACATGTATACAAGTATGCAAAATTTTCCCTAGTTTTCTTTCATTTGTTGATCTCTACTTTTGGTTGATTTGTAGGTTCGTATTTCACCGAAATAGAGATCGGTGTTCCTAGATCTGCAATTTTGCAGCGGTTGGTCTTCAAATTTCTGTTGTGATTTGGCTTTTTCCTTTTCCCAATCGGACATCAAAGTGGTAACAAAGGCTGCGTTTGATTTGAAGGGGAATGGGTAAATTTTTTTGCTCTTTAGATCTGCAATTTCGCTACTATTTCTTCCAAAAATTTGTGCGAAAATAGTAAGGAATAGAAGAAATGCTGTTACTGGCCGTGACCCGATCTTTCCGGTACAAAATTTCCTTTTTCTCTTTCTTCGCGTTTTTAGTTGAAAGTGAAAGGAAACTGTACGTATGTGTTCCCAAAAATTTTGTGCAGAATGGTGGGGTTGAACCAGCAGAGTGACAGAACATTAAAGTCTTCGACACTTCCGGAAGCGAGTAAGTGGGGCGAGCTAGATTGTCATTTTCATTCTTGTTGAACTATTTCGTCTCCATGTTGCCTTGTCATTCATGGATTGTTTTGGGCCCATCACCAGGAGGTCCACTTCTTTATACCTTTATAATGATTTATAATAATTCCCATTTCTTTATATTTGATTCAAATTTTGAGTTGGAAATGCTGTAATTTCCATAGAAAATATCATTGCTTTCGGTTATATGATATGTCTGGGTTGTCCCTGTAACCAAACCACACCCATTCATGCCCGTCATTATCTCTGCTTGTAAAACTACCTCTTTGTATCTCTAACTGCTCTGCCTAGTTGCTTTGTAACTCTTCTCTCTTCCTCTTTTTAGCTTTTTCTATTTTAGTTGTTGCTAAAAATTATGCGTCATATATAAAAAAAAAAAAAAATTAAGGTTGATTTGATCCCTTTTTTTTTAAATAATTTTATATTTTTTAAAATAAAAAAAAAAACAAGAAAATAACTATAAAAAAAATAAAATATAATTTTATATTTTTAAAAATAGAAAACATAATGTTTTAACTTCTTTTAGTTTCTTTTAATTGTTTTAACTTATTTTTGAGTTATTTTAAGGAATAATTTATAAAAAATATTTAAAAATAAAAATTTAAAACATATTTAAAAATATAAAAAAAATATTTATAAAAAAATATCCACATTGATATGAGTGAGAAATATTGAATTTGTTGCTTTATATAAGTTTTTTCATTCATTTTTTATAAAAAATTTAAATATTTATTTGATATTTAGACATAATTTAAAGTTGATAATACTTTTAAAAACAAATACATAAAAGAGTAAAGTGATATTTGTAATTTACTATTTCTACACACATGCCAATTTGTTTCAAAGAGGCCATTAAACCCATCTCATAAATATTGAAACTTTGTTTCAACTTTGAAGATTTTGAAATGAATCATCAGCAAAAGAAAATAAAAAAATAAAAAAATAAATTTAAACTTCTCCTTCTACATTTTTCTATTTTTATTCACTTTTTAGAATAAAAATAATAATAATTAATAACCGACTTTTACATGAAATCCAAGAATTTTTTAAGGCTTATCTATATCTATATTTGTATTTATACCATATATATAAAAAAAAAAAAACAGCCCACTTTTGAGACTTTTGATATCTAAAAATCTTATTAAAAAAAAAAATTATTATCTTAAAAGTCTAAAATTAAACAAAAAAAAAATCTTTCTACCCTCTTTCAATTTATTTGCTTTATTTTTTATTTTACCATTTTACCATTTTACCCATGTGCTTTAATTTGGGTGCATTGTATCCGGACCATTTTCCATCCATTCAAGTATAAATTTTTTTTTATAAAAAAAGAAAAAACATTTTTTGTCTTCACGTATCTCCTCTTCCCTTCTTGTCGACTAAACTCTCTTTACAGCTGGCTTACGATCCTCCTTCAATTCTAAAGTATATTTACCTTCTCATTCTTATTTTTATTTTTATATAAATTAAAATTACTTGAATAAAAGATTTTATTATACATGAATTACTTTACTTGGCAAGAGTGAGTGAGACTTGGTCAACAAGCATCTTTCATTCTTCCACTGTAGGCAACGGTACACGTATACTCAATAATACAAACCCACGAAAGGGCAGCTCACACTTTGTCTTCTTGTGTTTGAACACTGTTACTTCTAGTAAAAGGAAGCGGGAGTATAAGAAATAGAATAAAAAGAATGCAATGGCATGAATTCAATGGGCGGTGTACAATTTACAAAAACACCCATCTTTATTGGGTTGTAAGGAGAAATAGAATCAAAAGAGTGCAATGGCATGAATTCATTTGGAGGTGGAGTTGTTGTAAGTTGTAACTGATAAGTGGAAATCTTTGGAAGCATGAATTGGATGGGGGGGTGTGGTGGTGGAGTCTACAAAGCATCCTGCTTCCTAATTAACACCTGGCACTGAAACCCAATTTGATATTTGGGTGGGACCTCCATTAATCAAACTCCATGTATTGGTCAAACAGTCGCCTCAAATTATGACCAAAATCTCAACTGTATTTGTTACTCATGGCTTTTACTATATTTTAAAATCGGACGGCCAGTAGTGAGCAGTCAAAAATTTGACTCCTTTGAAAGAACCTTTCCCTCGTCTGGGTCGGACCCAACACCCAGGACCATCCAATTTTCTTTAAAACGGAGACCCAAGGCCCAAGCTCTGTTTGCACAACTCATGACTAACTCATTTTACAACATGAAATTCATCTGGGTCTCCGTTTCAATCTCTCTCTGTTTGATTCTCACCGTCACGATTCTGGTTGCAGCTGGTAGGGCTCATAGCATCTCCAAGGACTCTGTTTTAATGGCAAGAGGTCCAGTCCCACCTTCTTCTGCTTCTTCCTGCACTTATATAGGCGGCGACGATGGGGCCGGCCATAGCCCCTGCCTCACTACGCCCACTACTCCTCCATGAGGTTGATGATGATCAAGCGCTTCTGCTATATCTTCGTCAATATATGTCTCTGTGTGTGTGTGTGTGTATATATGTACATAATGCTGTGTGGTTTTGGATTGTACAATAATAAGATCGAGCATGGGTTTGGATTTTTAATTGGTGTTTTGTTGTAGTATGTGGCTCACATCGAGGGAAAGACATATATGGAGAAAAAGGGGCAAAGCGAATATCTACATGGTCAGTCCTCTATAAGAGAATAGCGAATCTGTCTATAAGAGGACGTGATATCTACATGGAGCGGGTCTGTCTATAAGAGGATGCAATGTCTGTACGGAGAAATGAAAAAATTCACATATATATTTGGTTTTTTCAAAACCGTGAGGGTTCATTAGACCTAAAATGAATGGATGGGGTGGTTACAAGACTACCCATGCCTTGCTCGATCAAAGGGTGAGGGTGGTCTCTCCCAGGTTTCTTGGGCTGTGTATGATTTCATGTATCTGTTTTGATATGACTTTCTTCAAACAATGGAACCCATCAACATAACTGTGGAGAGATCAAATTAATTAGCTTTTGGTGGATACCTAGTTTGTTGCTGTACCTTTTCCAATGCATTGTTGCAGATTGGAGTCTGGAGATAAATAAAACTCAAGCATGTCTTCCTCCAATGTGAATACTGTATGTTCTCTTCTGGCAGGTATTCAGTTTGGTGTTGTTTCTCTTTCTCTCACTGTTTGCTTCTCTCTCTAAAACTCAAATCTACTATGGTTTGAATTTTGTGTGTGGCTTGAGCAACCAATGGTAAATCTTGTGGGCCGTAATGGGTTGGACACCAATTGGTTCCCATGGGCTCACACTTCCTCTTGCAACCTTTCTGCCAGCCCATTGGATCAAGGAACCTTTCATAGTATTTAGAAAATGTCTAGGGCTGTTGAGAAGCGGATACATTCCATACGCGACAAGGGTCAGAGCAAGTGAAGAATCTATCCTCCTCTCCTCCCCTTCTTCTTTTCTTGAGGCATCCTCTGCAACTACTATGGGTTTTGAAGGTAAGTTTTTGGCTTTCTAAGACATGCTCTACTTTCAAATAACGGAAAAATTATGATATGCTCAACAATTGGTATTGGATTTTGTGTTGGGCATGGATTTTTCCTTTTTTTTTTAGTCTTTTCTTTCATATTTCTTTTCCTATTTCAAAGTTATGAAATATGCAAAAGATTAGCACTGTGTGACTAAGGCTAATTAACATATATTTGAAGTTGAAATAACTGGGTTTGATTAAAATCTTGGGCCGAGGGAGGTCCTTGATTTTAATTAAATATTTTAGCCTGGCCTGAACGCAAGCTAAGACTTGGCGTGGGTCCTGCCTGGGGTGGCCTGGCCTATTTACATGCCTAGTCCTTAGTTGGAGTCCGCCTCTTCAATGTCATGAAGAATGTGTGGGTTTGAAAAGGATTCTTTTAAGGCATGTTTGGAGGAGCAGTGGGAATGAAATGCTCATCTTAAAATATTTATATAAATACGGAGAAAAATGGGCAAATATCGGAGTGTACAATTTAAGGGTATTTTTAGAATTTTATTACCTAAGGATTAGTATAAATACCCTTTTATATAACATTTATTTAAGGTATAATAAAAGTCTTTTTCCTTATTCCTAAGTAATTTATGTGTTTATTTTGTTTTTTCCTTAATTTCTTCACCAAAAATCGATGCACGAAGATCAAAAACCTGAAACCCATTTTTCATCATTTTTCATCAGTCAATCGTTTGTTTTCAAGATTGAGGAATCCATTTTTGCATTTTGGCCACAAATTCTAGTTGAATCATGACCACAGGCACTGCCTTCATTAATTATTTTCTAATGACTCTCAGGATCATGTTTGAAAGTATGTTTACCCTTTTATCTTCATTGCTTTTTTGTGCGTGGTTGGCTTGTTTTCCCCTTGATTTGTTTGGATTCAATACTTAGATGGTGTTTATTTTTTTGGCTTTTTATTTGAATCAATTTAATTTTAAAATTTAGGTTATATTTTTTTTTTTTACTTTTTCATAACTTATTATAAATTTTTTATTAAATAGAAAAAGCTAAAATATATAGTTTTTTCTGAATAGAAAAAATAACATATTGATTTTTTTATTTTTTAATATTTAATAAAAATAAAATACTATAAAAATAAATAACTTAATATTTAATATTATTAAGCATTAAGATTTTATTTAAAATTAAGGTTTTTCTTTTTCTATTTTTTTTCCTATGATTTTTTTACATCAATTCTGAAATGAAATTTGTGGAAAAGAAGATAAAGGAGAAAAAAAAATTCTTGAATTCTTGGTTCGTTTTGGTTGATGGTTTTCAGGATCCATAATCCAAATCACATCTTAATTTGAAGGAAAATTTTGGTTTCATGGAAGAGATAAATCTAAGTGGGTTGTATAAATTCTTGACTTAATATTTGCTTAAAAGTTGTAATTTCTCTGCCTCTCTAGCTATGGCTCAACCCTCTCTCTCATTGGGTTGTACAAATCTTTCAGTTGCCTATTGCCGTATGAATTATCAAGAGATGGGCATTGGGCATTATTCCAAGATCGCAGCTGCAACAGTCCTAAGGCACCAATTTTGAATCTCATCACATTTGGCACCAACCTAATCTCAGAGACACGGGTGTCCTCCAAATTTATATAAAGTGAATTACAAAAATAATCGTATTTACAAGGTATTTTTTTTTTCAAAAAAAATATTAGACTATACCCAAATGTTTAATAAACTTTTTTCTTTGGTTCGAAAATAGATGAAAAAAAATCCATGCAAAAGGCACAAAAATATTGATATAATTAATTTTTTGTATGATATATTTGGATATATCTGATTTATTTATTATGAAAATACTTCATATAATGACCTATTTGGCATTTAAATTCAAAATTATTTTTTTTAAAAATAGGGAATAAATTAAAACATGAAAAAAAAAATGTATGAAAGATTTTTATAGTTTATCCTGTTATATATGTTGTTTTAAAAATACAACGAACATACTGGGCATCTTTGTCTAGGTGTGTCTCAACCCACTTAAATTTTGGGCATGCCTCTGCTTAGTCCATGCATATTAGGCATCTATCTCTCTAAGTATGTCTCAGCCGTACATATTGGGCATCTATTTTTTTCTAGGTGTATCTCAACCCACTTGTATTTTGGGCATGCCTCTATAGACCTCTATAGTTAAGAGGTCGTTCCATAAATGGGAATGGAATAAACTCTCTCTCTCTCAACCCGCTTTCATTTTGGGCATGTCTCTCTCCTTAATCCTTATATGTTGGATATGAATCTCTTTGTACGTGTATCTCAAGTTCTTAACCCACTTGATTTTTATGTATCTCTTTTTGTCTCTCTCCTTGGTCCTTGTATATAGGGCAGTCCTTACATATTGGAGATCTATGCATCTCTCTCTCTCTCTTTAGGTGTATTTGAACCCACTTGACTTTTGGGCAGGCTCATCACTTTTTTGCTAGTCATGCCTGTACCCATTATCAGTAAAATAGAAAAATTATCTCAACCTACTTGAGTTTTGAGCATGCTCATCTCTCTTTTGACTCTCTCCTTAGTCCTTATATATTAGGCATCTCTCTTTTCTCAACCCACTTGGCCACTTGACTTTTGGGCATGTTCAAACTCTCTTTTGCCTCTCTTTTCTCTAGGTGTGTCTCTCTTTTCCCTCAAAATACTTTGTTTTGAAGCCCAGAAGCCCATTTTTCATCAGTCAATAGTTTGTTTTGAAGACTGGAGAATCGATTTCTGCATTTTGGCCACAAATTCTAGTTGATTCAGGACCACAGGCACTGCCTTCATTAATGATTCTCTAATGACTCTTAGGATCATGTTTAAAAGTATGTTTAGAAATTTGATATTATTAGGACTTTTGGTCTGAATATTGTTTAAAAATTAGAATTTAATAACTGTTTCAGTTCTTAAAGTCTGAAGTTTTTGGATGAATACTACCTCAGTTGATGTCTTAGTTTTAAAATCAAGATTTAGAAATTATGGGTGATTAACCTTAAATTTGATTATTCGGGTTTGAGATATGAAATGATCATCACTTCCTTGGGGTGACTCTTCCGGTATGACATATATTATGTATTATAAATTACTTAAAATAAAATTATTATAAATTAATTAATTTAATTACTTTATTACGTCTTTTATATAATACTTAAATATAAATATAAAAAATTATGAACATTTTTAAATTAAAAATGCTTATATATCATCATACTTTAATAAAATTATTTTATTAAATATTTTTATGAATTTTTGTTTCATTGACAATTTCTAAATTTAAAGAGAAAGAAAATATCACCAAAATTAGATCCACAAAGAATCCTTCTTCAACTACGCTTTATATTACAGTAGACATGGCTATCACCTCTATTAATTAGAACTCTGTGTATTAGCCAATGGCAATTGATTGTCACCGTGAGTTACTGCCCAAAATACTTGTTTTACATAGTCCTTGGTTGGAGTCCGACACTTCATTCTCATGAAGGATATATATATCTAATATAAATTTAATTTTTTATTCAATGTATACCTGGTATGAAAATAAAAACAAAGAAATTATTTTAAAAAAAATATAACTTCCAATCTTTCCCTCTCTCAAATTCCTCATTCCATTTTGAATCATCCTCCAGGCATTCCCACACCGACCACCTTCAGTCATGGAGATGAATAAGCATTAATCCTTAATAATCACTATTTACCTCTTTTTGAGATTCTTTGCATTTTGTTTAGTTTTGAAAAAATGTGAATTTTTTAATTTTAAGATATCATAGAGAAAAATGAAAAATATTAAAAGATTTTGCGAACCCATGTTTTTCACATGCATTCCCACTCGAGGGTAAGAGTTAAGACTCGTTTTTATGTAAAAAAAAATTATTTTTTAAAAAAGTTAGAATCATCACTTATTTCAATTTGTTTTTAAAATAAGAAATAAAATTTTGTGTGAATTTTTTTAAAGGAAAAATATGTTAACAAAAATTGAGTTTAAATTTGGAAATCAAGTTACTAATTATGAAGGCATTATAAGATAACACCTCTTTAAATCTTAAAAAAAAAAAGAGGTATTTACTAAATAAGTAAAGAAAACTGTAACATTTAATTAATTAATTAGGATACCAAGATTAAAAATGATTTAATATAAAAAAAAATAATAATAAAAACAAATTACATGAATGAATAAAATAAATGATAAGAGAATTATGTGAAGTGATTTATTAAAATAATAAAAAAATTATTTAAAAATTATTTTTTTAAGAAATTCCAAAGGACTTTATTAAAAACAATTTTAAATTAATAATTTTAATTTATTTATTTTTTAAAAATTAATTTATTTTCAATAAGTGATTTAATTTAATTTTATTGTATTCAATTTTTATGAAAATTATTTACACTTATTGTTACGAAAAAAATTTATTAAAAAATTTAATTTGACAATAAATATGATTTTTTTTTCTAAAAAAAGAATGAATTTTTACAACTTTATTTATAAAAGTATTTTAGTTTAATTTTTATTTAGAAAAGCAATTTTCTACTGACTTAAAAGAAAGATTTTTGCAAGTTTATGAAAAGGAATTTCAAAACAATTTTATTAAAAATGTTTCTTTTTTCTTTTTTGGATTTTATCTAGAATTTTTTTTTATATAAATTATTTAAAAAATGACTTACACAAATCTTATTATAGAAAAATATTTCAATTTGATTTTATTTATAAAAAATTGATTATTTTACAAATTTTATTTACAAAAATATTTTCAATCCACTTTTATTAATCAAATGATTTCTACAACTTTAATCTACAAAAATGATTCTCACCCTATTCATATTAAAAATATCTTTAAAATTTTTATTTATAAAAATTAGTTTTAATCACATTCTTACTAAGAAAAAAAAGTTTTATTTAAAAATTATTTTTTGATGATTTTATTAAAAATTAACTTTTTGAACAATTTTATTTAAAAATCAATTTTTTGATAATTTTTATTAAAAACAATTTTCTAGATTTTTCTAAAAACATTTTTTTTTTGAATTTTTTGATTAAGAAAACTTTTTTTATTAAAAAAATATTTTTTGAACTATTATTTTATTAAAATATAATTGTTCACTGGTTTTTTTATTAAAACAAAATTTATGAACTACAAAATATTCAACTTTATATATAACCAATAAATATATACAAAAAGATATTTAAAGATACTAATAGAAATGAAATTAAATAGAAGTGGAAAAAAAAAATCCAAATAAGCCTATGTAATGCTTAGTAAAAAAAAAAATGTCTAAATAAGTCTATGTTATGTTAAAAAAAAAAAAAAGAAATGAGGCCATGCACAAAAGATAAGGATAGTTTAAAGTAAATATTCATAAATGTATAAAGTCTAAAATAAATATTCAAATTCAAAAGTAATTCTTAAATTAGGATAATATATTTTACTAATAAGAATGAGCTCAAATTGCTAAATGAAGCCTAATAGGAGTATCACTATGCTATAGGTCTGATTTGAAAATTCCAAATTAATAATCAATACTACACGCCCAAGTCCAATTTTCATAAAATATGCACGTTCGAGACCAAGAAATAATAATAAAATAAAAATAAAAACAAATAAATAAATAAATAAGGAAATAAGAACTTACATTGAAATCCAAATGAAGAAAAAATGGTGGTGCCTTGTCATGACAATCATGGGAGCATGTGGTGTTAGGGTTCAAAATCATGGCCAGTACCGGACTAATACTCAAGTCAAAATCGATAGAGAAAATAAAAAATAATGAAACTTCGAATTTTATTTTCATCCTTCAAACCTAAACTTTTGCATCCTTGCAGGAGTATTTTTCACCAAAATAATGCCTTCAAACTTCAAAATGATGTGAGAAGCTGTCGTTGAGTTGAGAGTAGCTTTTAGAGTAATATAAACATGAACAGAGAAATGGGTATTGTGAAGAAATATCCTGAACAGCTATCTGAGAGTTGAACAGGTATTATGGATAGAAGATGAATGAGGTATTTTGTAAAATTAGGTTTGTTAGTTGCTGCAAAGAAATGATGGATGAAATAGGTATTTTGGATTTGTTGCAGAGAAACGAGAGAGAGGGGGTTTTTGATGGAAATGAGAGAGAGAGGACTTCCGTTTTTTATGGAAATGAGAGAAAGGATGTCTTTCACCAAAAATTCTGGGATTATCTAAAATTATTATAAATATTTAAATTTATATAAAATAAATAAAATATAAATATTAATACAAAAATCTTAAATTAATAGATAGAAGTATTAAAAAATATTTATTTATTTTTTAAACTTATTTATTTAAATAAAAATAAAAATAATAATTTTTTTATAATGATTTTATTTAGAATATATTTAATAGGAAAATTAATATTTATATTTTGAAAGGTGATTTATGATTATTTTTAAAAATTTTCAAAATATTGAATTTAAACAAATATATTACACATAAAAAAATTACTAGTTTTATCTAATATTTAGTATGAGTGATAAATAAAAAAGTTTTAATGCTTCCATTCTAAATAATGTTTTTTTAATATATTTATTAATTTTTTAAGTCAATGTGATTGTATTCATTTTTGTAATATATTTAACAATTTTATAAAAAAATTTGGAGTTCTTGTGGCATATTTTGCGTCTGACTATATGCCTTGGAATCCTTCGAGTTAATAGTTAATACTATGACTTTGAACATGTGTGGTTTGGGTTAGGGATAAAAGAAGGAATAAAGAAAAAGAAAAAAGGGATAGGGACAAAAGAAGGAATAATGAAAAAGGAAGAGAGATATCAATGAGAAGGAAAAGAAAAGCAATAAAAGAAGAAAAGAGATGTAAATGAATAGGAAAAGAAAAAGAAGAGAAGAGAATCAGTGGGACAATGAGAGAAGAGGATGCTGGGTCGTTGGTGTCATGAAGGGGAAAAGGAAACCAAATGGTGGAAATCCATGGACACGGGAAAAGGGAATAAAAATAAAAATAAAAAAAACCATGGAGAAGAGGATGAAAAAAAAAGGCATGGAGGAGAATTAAAAAAAAAAATGGAAAAGAAGAAAAAAGACAAAAAAGATCAATGGAAGAATAATAGAGGAGGAAGTGTGTATTAATAAACTAAAGAACAAATTTATGCTATATTTTAAACTTCAAATATAACTCACTCGTTTGTGTGAATAAATTTATATTAATAAAAAATATATATAAAAAATAAGAATTATATATAAATAAAATAAAACCTAAATATAAATAAATAAAATCTAAAAAGATATTTGGTAAATATTTTAATGACATAAGTTTAAATTGATAAGTATTTAATCAAAATCAATTATAAAATATTAGTTTTTATAAATATATCGATCAATATTGATATAAGAAATGATAATAGATATAATAATATTATTTTATTGAAGAAATTGATATATGTATTATATAATTTGTAATGGTATTCATAACTTGAAAGATTTTATACATATGTATTTAATTTGAATATATTAATGACATAGAGTAAATTATAGTACATGTATAATATTTTTTTAATTAAAAATATTGATAATATTATTTATTAATTTATATTTATTTTATATTTAATTATTAAACAAAAGACACCATAATCAAAATTGATATATTTATAACAAAATTATTTTAATTAATTTATAATATTTATATAAATATATATATTATATGAGATATTTATAATATAAATGTATAAACACTAAGATATTTATATTTAAGAATGTTATATGTAATGTTTATAATGTAAATATGTATAAAAATAGTTACACGTACTACCAAAATAAAAGTTGTCAGGTCATGGGATTAATTCCAACCATGAGGTGATGGATTTAATATTCGAAGAATATCTCGACACTTAATTTCATCCTCATAAAAATCCATTGCCCACATCTACTTCTAGTTGGATTTTAATAATCGTATTACGTTGTCTCTTTAGTGGACCACTTATTCCATGCAAAAAGCAAATATTGACTTGAGAGGTTTTGTTGGGTCTGCAAAAACTTTGATACAAACATTATTAATTAAGAATATAAAGATAAAATAATTAATATAAACGATACAAGAGATTTTAATATGGTTCGATCAATCATGTCTATATTAATAGATGAGTGAAAATAATTTCACTATACAATAGAAAATATTATAGAGGATAAAATTAAAACATTATAAAGGATATAATCAAATATATTTATTGGGTTCTTGAAATATCTCATGTTTCCCCACTTTTCGTATCCTTACCCTATCATGAATCCTCTCGCTACATCGAATACCTCTTATTTTTCCTTACATCTCTATTCATCTTATATAGTCTTTATATACCCATCTTTATTTCACAATTTTTTTTTCGACCTAAAATATTTATTGGGGTATTTCTAACCACCTTCCTTATAGAATAAGGAAGTAATATTCTTTAAAATAAATGAATAAATAAATAAATCTACACTAGTTAAAAATTTCGGATACTTCCTAACATGTTGACTATAATTTATAAAAGAAAACAAGTCATCTTTCCATTACTTTTTTTTATATGAATAATTGTGTACCTTAACTAGGGTCGTAACTTGATGAGTTGATTGAATAAGTGGCTAACTTGACTTCAACTTAAGTCCACCTTTAGTCTTTCTAAACTCAAATGGATGGAATTAGATTTGTCTTAATGGAGTTGATGATATTATATAATTTAAAATTCATCTATAATATTTTTTAAATCTTTTTTATATATTTGTATAAAAATTTAAATAATAAATATTATAAAATTTTAAGATAACAGCAAAAAAAATTTATATATCTTTCTTAAAAAAAAAAAAAACTTATATAATATAATATAACTTGAATTTTTAAAAAAATATAAAAAGAATATGAATATAATATATAAGATAATTTATATTATAAATATTATAAAAATATTACATTAGGTTCACATTAGACTCAAATTATTTAAATTTTGATATGAGCCTTAATCCAAATTGTTTCAATTTTGATTCAAACTCAAGTTAAATTAAACTCAATTTAAAAAAAAATACCTAATTTAAAGTCAACTAAAGTATTTAAATAATTGTTCAAACTTGTTTAAATATTGAATTGGATTTGACCAATTTGTCTAAGTTGCACTTGTTATTTTTGTCAAAAGACTTGCAATTTGAAAATAATATTTCATTGAACTTAGAAAGACTTCCATTATACTAGTGTTCGTGATTAAATATAAGACGTTATATATATCTTTAATTACCTCTTAACATATAAGATGAGATAAGAAAAAAAGTAACATCTGATGAAGAGATTGACAAGCAAGAGAGATCTTCCATCGATTTTTTTATAAATTGAGATAACAAGATAGAGAAATTCTATTGTTAATAATTGATTACAAATCATCCATATAGATCCAGCCCTAATGTACGAAAAGAAATATCAAAATAAATAAAAAAGATAGAGAAGATTACCTCTAATTTAAATGAGGATCGTTACAATATTCTTAATTAAAATAATATTACCTTTTTTAAAAGCATCCATACATTCTCTCTTTACTAAAATTAGAGTATGACCACACTTTAACCTTAATGATAGTCAATTTTTTTTTTTTTCCAATCCATTAATTTCGATTTTGTGAAAAATAGAAATATATTAGTTTTTATAATTGAAAAATACAATACAAAAAAACTTTCAAAGAGTTTTAAAAGAGACAATCCCAAGTTTTATTAGAAAATTCATTAATTTCAATAATAAAAATTGAAAATATAAGTCATATTAGTTTTAATAATTTAAAAATATAATAAGAAAAAACTTCAAAGTATTGTAACATAATTTTGAAGGAAAAAGATAAAATAGATTAGAAATAGAAAAGATGAAAATTTTTATGTAAGAGTTATTTATATTTTAGACAAGTATATATTATCTAGGTATTTTGAAATATTTTTCAACAAAGGGTTGTGTTTATTTTTATAATATTTAATAAAAATAATACTACTGTTTTCAAAATTCCCCTACTTTCTTCAAGTCGCTCGTGATGAAGACATATGCTGAACGTTGCTTTCAATTTTTCATATATTTAAGTCTACCTTTTCCTTGAATGCTTCATGGCAGCATCTCATGTTCCCCTTTTAACCCTCATTTTTCTTTTTAATATTTTGACCTGGATTTTATTTTATTTTAACCATTGCGAGATTTTAGCTAAAATTTTTTATAATATTTAATAAAAATAATACTACTGTTTTCAAAATTCCCCTAGCATGCTTTCTTCAAGTCGCTCGTGATGAAGACATATGCTGAACGTTGCTTTCAATTTTTCATATATTTAAGTATACCTTTTCCTTGAATGCTTCATGGCAGCATCTCATGTTCCCCTTTTAACCCTCATTTTTCTTTTTAATATATTGACCTGGATTTTATTTTATTTTAACCACTGCGAGATTTTAGCTAAAATTTCATCAAATATATATTTTCATTTTAAATACATTTATAAAAAAAAATAAATAAATAAGGGGGCCGCAAGAAGTTGTACTTCTTCTTTTTTATTTTGGATTTACGCTATTTTCGGCGGTGTCGTCACGCGCTTACCATCAGGTTACGGGTCAAAGTTGCTCTCTAATTATATTCCAATTCTCCCTATTTTTAATATTTGCACGATGCTCTCTAATTATATTCCGTTGTCCCTCTTTTTCTTTTTCTTTTCTTTTTTTTAATATTTCCGTAACCTCTCTCTCTTTAGGTGTGGTTCAACCCTCCCTCTCACAGTTGGTTCAGCTCTTCTGAGTGTGGTTCGACCCACCTGCATGCTGGGCATCTCTCTCTACATAGGAAATCAACAAGTGGTGGAGGAGCGGATTTTTCACACTCTCTCTCCGAACCGGCGGTGAGCTGGTCATATGCTCCCGTAAAATTTTATTAACAAAATTACTCTCTCTCTCGTTGTACATAGTATGACTTCCACTGGTAGGGGGGAGTGGAGGTACCATTAGTTAAAATATCTGAACTCTTTTGAGATATTTTGCCAATGACGGTGAGGTCAAACAAGGGCATAGTTTGTGGCGCTCCGATCATGCTCTGCAACCCCGTTCATGTTCATGGGTAAGAAAAAAATTTAAAAATTTGAAGGGTGATGAGTTAAGAGCAGAATTAGATTCTCGATCTCAACAAAGTTAAAAGGAGATGCCGTTAACACGAAACAAAAGAATGATGCTAGGTCCAAAGGAAAAGCTTTCAGATAAATAGAATGATGGGCAAATTATCATAGGAGGTCAATCCAAAATAATAATTTTCGGATCATTTTTTGTACAAGTCTTTGGAAGTATTCAAACTATAAAAAACTGTCGGACCTTTCACTTTAAAAGCAAGTACTGACGTGGGTATGTTAAAATTCAACCATCATGTTTTAAATTTCTTTTTCCAATTTAATGTTAAATCCTTTTTATTTTCAATCAATGTTGGGAGCATTTGATTTAGATTTTTAGTTGATGCATATTTGTTCTTTTCTTTTTCTTTTTGTATGGTGGAAAACTCTTTCATCTCTTGAGTTTACTATCAATACAGTAAATGAAGAGATTAAGTGAGGTGAAGGAGTGATTTTCCTTCTTCACCAAGTCTAAGGTATGATGATTAATTCTTGAGATTGATTTTTGGTTAGCTAAGACAAGGAAAATTGTTTGATTGTTATCACCACATGCTGTCACTGCTTGAGAATGTCCTAAGTGGATGGTAGATGATGGTAGATGAAGGAGTGACGTCCAAAGTAATGAGTCTTTAAATAGCAATACCTAAGTCTCCTTTACAACCATTTGGATTAATCAAGGAGTTGAAAACCCTTCAAATAGCATTGGTTATTGACTTGGGTCAGAATATTTGCACTACAAAGAGAAAAGGTAATGAAGATAATAATTCTTTCTCCTTCTCTAATTTTCTATTTGATTAATATTTTTATTTTTATCACTAAAATTCGAAGAACTTTCCCCTTTGATTTCTTTAACACATTACAGTTTAATTTTTCTCTCTCAAGAGTAAATAATATCATTCCAAGCCACCAAAAGCAACTAAATGCTCCTATGAAAAAATGATCCTTCGGTCTCTTTTCAACTATATTGCATCATGGTTCTTATGGTTGGTAATCCAACTTGTAGATATTTGATAATTTTTTAAGGAAAAATTATACTTGCGCACACATCTAAGAAAATGGATGTGGACTTTGAACGACAATCGAACTAATTGTACAAGACCATAAAACTAACCATACAAGATAATCCATTATAAAGGAATTGGAGTATTTTTCGTCAATTTACCTATTTCCTTTCCTCGTCTAAGTGTTGCTCACTTCCAAAAAATATTGACACATCATACACTCGTCTCATGCAAGTTTGTGAACCTATACATAGGAGTTTTGAATCTCTATCCCACTAAATATATAAGGTTCCCTCTCTAGAAGTAATTAGTTTGCAGATTCCTTTTTACCAAATCGTTAAAAACATAGTTAACATATTTATACACATATATAAGAATATGGGTGTGGATTTTGAACAATTATACTAGATAGTTATAATAATCGTACAATTCCAATGAACTAACTAATACACTAATTGTATAAAAGATGTATAAAATAACCCATTGTGAAGGAATTTATATATCTCTACAAGTTACTTGCTTTTTTCCCTCACGAGAGCAGGTGAAGTGTTCTAATAAATGGTAATAGTTAAATTTTGTTTTCAAAATTTAAAAATCCAATAAATATAAAAATAGATTATTATTTTTTAAGATAAAATTTAAAATGGAAGAAAAAATTATCATTTGAATTAAAATTTTAATTTATATATTTTAGTTGGTTTGTAAATATTTTAAAAATAAATAATAAAATTGAAATATTTTAATTGAATTTTAAAATAAAATTTGAAAACAGAAAATAATAATAAATTTTATATAAAATACAAAAACCTTTGAAGGCTTACATTAAAAAGGTAAAGGTTTTAAAAATTAGGGTATTAAATATTTTTATTATATTAAATTTTTAAAAAATTAAAGTAATTTTTAAGAATATAAAACAAACCTATATTTTTTATAAAAGAATTTTTATTTTTTAACTTCTGTTTTTTAAAACAAAAAAAATAAGAAAAGTATTTAAAAGAGATCTTAATATTAAAAAATTTCCTTAAAGTTTTCTAAAAATATGAGGGAGATGGAGGAATTAAGAGAGAATTTTAAAGAAATGAATGATACTCCCGGAATTAAAAGAAGAAAATTATAAAAGATGTCAGTTCATGGTCTCATAATTTTTAAATTCTAAAATATTAAAAGAATATGAATATACAATTTAAGCTTGGTGTGTATAGTGTATGAATTTTTGGCATCTTCAAGCAGAAGACGAAGGTTTTACGTGGGTTTTTAAAAAGAAACAAAGAATCCATCTACTTATCAGCCTAAGGTTGTAGGATGCTCTGCAAACACCAAATACCAATCCCAATACCCAATTTGCCTATAAAATCCCATCACCCCCTCCACCTCCACCATCACTCATTTTACATTTACAACATGAAGTCGTTTAAGAAAGTGATCCTCTGGCTCTCCATCTCTCTCTGGTTGATCCTCACCACAACTCTTGTGGCATCTTCCAGGGTTCAAAGCAGCCCTAAGAACACTGTTTTATTGAAAAAAAGTCGACTCCCTCCTGCTGCTTCTTCCTGTACTCATATAGGTGGTGGCAACGGAGGTGATCGCTCATGCCCCCCATCCATTCATCACGACTCTGTTTTAATGGCAAAAGGTCGAGTCCCTCCTTCTGCTGCTTCTTCCTGCACTTATATAAGCGGCAGCAATGGAGGTGACCGCCCATACCCCCCATCCATTCATCAGGAAGCTGTTTTAATGGGAAAAGGTCCAGTCCCTCCTTCTGCTGCTTCTTCCTGTACCCATATAGGAGGACGCAATGGAGGCGACAACCGCCCATGCCCCCCATCCATTCATCAGGACGCTGTTTTAACCGCAAAAGGTCGAGTCCTTCCTTCTGCTGATTCTTCCTGTACCCATATAGGAGGCGGCAATCGCCCATGCCCCCTTTCCACTAATCAGGAAGCTGTTTTAATGGGAAAAGGTCCAGTCCCTCCTTCTGCTGCTTCTTCCTGTACCCGTATAGGAGGAGGCAATGGAGGCGACAACCGCCCATGCCCCCCATCCACTCATCAAGACACTGTTTTGATGGCAAAAGATGGAGTCACTCCTTCTGCCGCTTCTTCCTGCGGCAATGGAGATGACAATCGCCTGTGCCCCCCATAAACTCATGGATGATGCCGAAGCGGATACGCTTCTGCTAACTTTACCACTCCTCCATCATGTGTTTCTGATCATGCTATCATGGGTTGTTCAATCATGTTATTTTAATTTTATGCGGATCATATAATTAGAGGACTGGTTTTATTAAGAAGTTTTTCTTCTGCAATGATTTCTTTTTCTTTTTCTCTCTTTCTTTCTCTCTCTTTTTTTTTTTTTTTCTTTTTTATTTATTTATTTTTTTTACGCAATAAAGTGTGGAAGGAGTTGGGACGTGGTGGAAACACGTGATGTTAGAAAGTTGTGTTTTTATGTATGTACTGTTTGGATGTTATACATGGCGCCGCCAATTTTCATCGGGCTGGAGCTTTTTCTTGGAAAGTGCAGAAGGGTGAGAGATGAGCCATGGCTTCCTCCGGTGACGGTGAGTGTTTCTTTCTTTTGGAAGTATTTGCGATGAATTAAGTGGAAAGGTAGAAGATCAAATTTTTGTTGTTAGTTGAATTTTCTCCAAAAATTTGTGCAGAAATGGTGGATCGATCTAGGAAATCATGATTCTGGCCTCCATCTTTCCCTTCTCTCAACATTTTCAAATTTTTCCTTCGTTTTCTTTCCTCTGTTACTCTCTGTTTTTTTGCTCGATTTGCAGCTTCTGATTTTTCCAAAGTTGAGATCGGTGTTCCTAGATCTCCTATTTTGCAGGGGTTGGGTTTCAAATTTTCTGTTGTGATTTGGCATTTTTCTTCCCCAATCGGACAGCAAAGCCTTTATTTGATTTGAAGATGAGTGGGCAAATATTTTGCTCCTCTTTAGATCTGCAATTTGGCTATCAGTTCTTCCAAAAAAAATTGTGGGAAAATGGTGAGAAACCGAAGAAAGCTGTTACCTGCCCTGACCCGATCTTCCGTCTCTCTGTTTTTAGTTGATTTGGAGCCTCAGGTTTTACTCTCCTTTCTGTTTTTTTTTTCTTTTTCTTTTTCCCACTTCCATGATTGAAAATTTGAAAATTTGAAAATTTTCAAGCCTTTTTTTTTATTTTTTATCCTTTTTGCAGGGGCAAGTTGAATAAATCGAACAAAAAAATTAAATTAAAAATTATCGTTTGATTATTTATTAGTGAACCATTTGAATACAGTAATGAAAGGTTCAACATATTAAACAAAAAAAGATAAATTTTATAAAAACTATACACGTGTGCCATAAAAATAGTAAATAGGAAAAAATATCCCAAATTTTCAATAAAAAATTTTAAATTTTGTCTAAAATCTCACGAGAACAAATAATTAAAAAAAAAAAAACATATTGTTTTGGTAATCCGAAAAAGGAGAAACGATAAATTGTTTTCAAAGATATTAGTCAAAAATTTCATTAAAAAATCCATTCATTGAAAATTTTTAAGTAAAAAAAATATAACAAATGGAATTGGAAAAGTTTGAGAAGTTGTTTTGGGTTGTTTTTAACTTTTTATTGAGGGCCTTTGGATACATATTTTTTGGAGGCATTTATTTCCCTAATTTTTAGCACGGTGAAGTGAATCCTATTTGATAAAAGTGGGTACTTGGACGGAAGGATGAAAAATAAGGTAGGAATGGACAGACATGGGTTCTTTTGAGTGGTCGATATGTGAAGGTTTGTATGGTAATTATTTTAAAAAAATACATATTTAAAAAAAATTATTTAATTACCTAAAATAATTTTTAAAACAAAATTAATATTTACAAAAATATATTAATAACTTAAAATATTTTTAATATTTTTAAATATATTTTAAAAATAATTTTTATATTTAACATTATGCTTTCACTTATATTATATGATTATATTATTATTTTTTAAAAAATAAATAAAAATAATTAATAAATTAATAAATATTCTCTTAAAATAGTTTATTTTTTATTTTAAAAAATAAAATTTTAATTAATTATCAAATATGTTTTTCCGTTTTTCTTTTTTATTCTTAACAATGTATTGTTGTGAAACGCAGTTGTCAAACAGTCCAAGCTTCTTCTAT